>JACTOM010000103.1:1554470-1581190 GCA_015832385.1 Elymnias hypermnestra
CGAGGCTCATTTCGAGCGCTTGGCTCCCCGGCTCATGAAGACGGCTGGCGCGTTGAGCAGACTTCTGCCCAACGTCGGCAAGCCGCAGGTAGGGTGCCGTCGCCTGTACGCAGGCGTGGTACGATCGATGGCCCTGTACGGGGCCCCGATCTGGGCGGGAGATTTGACGCCACGTTCGAAGGCTCTGCTGCGAGGTGCGCAGCGAGTCGTGGCAGTCAGGATCGTCCGAGGATACCGCACCATATCCTGGGAGGCGGGATGCGTATTAGCGAGTACCGCCCCCTGGGAGCTGGACGCGCAAGTACACTCGGACGTATATTGGCGGAGGGCGGACGCCCGTCAGAGAGGCGACCCCCCTTCGCCAGGGGACGAAAGGGACTGGCTGCGCCAGGCGCAGGCGGTCCTACAAACCAAGTGGCGGGACCGGTTGAGTGACCCGAGCGCAGGGCGGTCGACGATCGAGGCCGTGTCTCCGCTCCTTGGTCAGTGGGTGTCGCGTGGTCACGGCGTGATCACTTTCCACTTGGCGCAGATCCTCTCGGGGCACGGGTGCTTCGGGAGGTATCTATGCCGGGTGGCCCGTAGGGAGCCCACTGAGGAATGCCACGAGTGTGGATCCGCCGTGGACACGGCGGAGCACACGCTTGCGGTGTGCCCCAGTTGGGATAGCCAGAGATCTGCCCTAGTGGCCGTATTAGGGTCGACCGACCTGTCTCTGACCACCGTCGTGAGAGCGATGGTGGAGCGGAGGGAGTGTTGGAGTGCGGTGGCCTCCTTTAGCGACGATGTGATGTCGCTGAAAGAGACCGCGGAGCGGCGTCGGGAGGCAGGTCCCGCCGCCCACTCCCTCCGTCGTAGGCGTCTGGGGAGACGACGTCCAGGACCGCCGTCTTCCCCCTTACCACTAGCCTCTGGAACGGCGGACCGCGGAGGCCGTCGTCCCACGTAGCGAGGCTCCGTAGGTTGTCGGGCGGCGCGCCTTCGCGCTGNAAAAAAAAAAAAAAAAAAAATGGTTGCGATAATTTCGAGAATGGTTGCGATAATTTCGGGTATGGTTGCGATAATTTCGGGGATGGTTGTGATTTCGATTTTGAATTAAGTCTCCGTTGCGATTTTGATTTTGACTACGATTTCTATTACGAATTTGATTTTGATTTCGGTTTCCGTAACAATATTGATTTCGACTTCAGTGTCTGATGCATTTTTGATTTTGATTTTGGTCTCCGTTGCCATTTTAACTTCGATTTTGATTTCGATTACTTATGTGATTTTGACTTTATTATCGATTCTGATTAACAAAATTATAAACGTAAGAGTAAACTGTATAACCTAAACTTTCTAAGACAGATTTGAAGATTTCATTTACTAAAGTTTCGGGTTGGCGGAAGGCAATAAGTTCTGAAACCATTTTGAGGTCGTCAATATTTCCCCATATTCCCACGGGATCGGGAACTACGCGGTTGTAGCGCGGGGAACAGCTACTGTATGAGGCAACGGGCAGTTAATTTCGCAACTCGGCACAAATAGTGGACGCAAGGGTTACTAAGTGAGATGGACAGACGACACGCGCTACCGTTGGACGGACACTCGCGCAGACAATACTTTATACGAGAATTAAAAAAGAAACCTCACAAATATTACAATCACATAAAATGTAATGGACAGACACGAAATAATGTTGGACGGACAGATGGACAGAGAGTTAGAGAAGAAGCGAAGTAAATATTGAAAAAAAAAGAAGAAGAATACATTGGGAGAAGGAATACGTGATAAATAAGAATATGTCGGAAATAGGAATAGGAATACGTTGTAAATAGAAATACTTTGGGAATAGGAATACGTTAGGAATAGGAATATGTTGGGAATAGGAATACGTTGGAAATAGAAATACTTTGGGAATGGGAATACTTTGGGCATCGGTATATATTAGGTATATGAATACATTGGAAATAGGAATACATTGGGAATTGGAATATGTTGGGAATAAAATAGAAATATGTTGGGAATAGAAATATGTTGGGAATCGGAATATGTCGGAAATAGAAATATTATGGGATTTGGGGTATCAGAAGGTAAAATGAAATGCGATTGAATTTGATCCATGTTTATTCGGCGTCTGGCACCGGTATTTAATGTGAACCTCGTATCACAAACGCCGATACTAGAACGAGGCAACCACGGCGCCCGCGGGGCCGCGTTACGTATATATATCGAGATTCCGGGGCGCGGGCTCAGTAGGCGGCGAGCTGCGGCGGTGCGAGTATGTCGTGGATCGGCGAAGGAATGAATAGCTGGCCAACGTCACACGGCGAGCACGCACAATCACTGTTACAATAACGTTGCGCGCTCCTGACGTATGCTACAATATGTTGGGAATAGGAATATGTTAGAAATAGAAATATGTTGAATATAGGAATACTTTGGAAGTAGTAATACATTAGGAATAGGAATATGTTGGAAATAGGAATAAGTTGGGAATCGGAATATATTAGGAACAAGAATATGTCGGAAATAGAAATAGGAATATGTTGGGGGTATGAATACGTTGCAAGCAGAAATACTTTGTAAGTAGGAATGCGATAGGAATAGGAATATGTTGGAAATAGGAATAAGTTGGAAATAGAAATACTTTGGGAATGGGAATGCGTTGGGCATCGGTATATGAATACATGGGGAATAGGAATACGTTGGGAATAAGAGTAAGTCGGAAATAGGAATACAAATATGAGGTATGTGTGAGCTAGAAACGCATAGCAAAGTAGCGAGAGACAGAGAGAGAGAGAGAGACATATAAACTTTCATTGTACATCAAAAAAATAACAAATAAAGGAGAGAATACGAATAAAGTTCAGTTCCAGACAACCTTCGTCTTAGTGAGATTGTAGAGTGGTGGGTTTACACCTTAAAAACTTATGAAAAAGGAGATCAGTGTCCAGTATTTGGCTTCTGCTGCTTATTGATGTTCATCCTGTCGTTTAGAAATCAAGTAGATTTAAAAGAATATTGTTTTTGACATTGACAGCCAACAATTTCTGAACGCAACTATAATATTTGACGTTTGGAATAAGGGCGTAAAGGTCGCGTTCCGGTTAAGTTTTAACCACATTTCTTACTAAAGTTGAAAGATTCTGTAATTCCGATCGATGGTTAATATTATATTTACATTAACCATTTTGTACGCGACTGTACGCTAATACAATACAGTTCCCTGATTGTCGTACATTCTCTTAATTGTATCCCACTTGTGTGTTCCTCTCTATATACCCATTGCAACTACTATATCCCTGTAGCGCAGTGATAATGCACAATTCCCTTGCATCGTATTTACAATGAGAATTGAACCTGGGACCGTTACTTGACGTTTATTTAAAAGCAGTACACCCCATAACAATTTTAAAACTAATAAAATTCAAAATTAAATCAAGATTGAAAAAGTTATTATAAAATATATACTTTGGCAATAGGAATACATTGGAAATAGGAATACATTGGGAATCGGAATATGTTGGGAATAGGAATATATTGGGAACAGAAATATGCCGCAAATAGGAATACATTGGGAAGAGGAATAGATTGGGAATAGGAATATGTCGGAAATAGAAATATGTTAGGAATAGGAATAAGTCGGGAACAGGAATATGTCGGAAATATAAATATGTTGGGAATAGGAATATGTTGGAAATAGGAACACATTGGGAATAGGAATATATTGGGAACAGCAATATGTTGGAAATAGGAATAAGTTGGGAATCGGAATATATTAGGAACAAGAATATGTCGGAAATATAAATATGTTGGGAATAGGAATATGTTGGAAATAGGAACACATTGGGAATAGGAATATATTGGGAACAGGAATATGTTGGAAATAGGAATAAGTTGGGAATCGGAACATATTAGGAACAAGAATATGTCGGAAATATAAATATGTTTGGAATAGGAATATGTTGGAAATAGAAATACGTTGGGGATAGGCATAAGAATACATTGGGAATAGGAAAAGGAAAATAAAATAATAGAACCTAGTAACCTAACCTGACTTTTTTTAATTTACAATCAATAAATTAAAAAAAGCCAGGCCATTATTCTGATGAGTCGTCATGGCCATTCATTAGACCAGTGAGTGTTCGCAACTTTACACCACAGAGGTTTTCACCATCAAGTTATAGGGTATCTTTATATAAGGTTTCCTAATTACGAACCCCTTTAACTTTTTGCGGTTACACCTTTGACACCCGAGTGGCGCACAGCAGTGGAATGCCCAAGTTTCAAGCTATTTTGTATCCTTATATATTATAAAACAAAGTCCACCACTGCGTTTGTCTGTTCGCGGCTCATTTAAAAACTACTGAACGGAGTTTGATGCCGTTTTCATTTTTAAATAGAATAGTTCATAAGGAAGCTTTATGTGTACAATATGCCAAGTTTTCATGTTGACATGTTGTAATAAAACAGATTGGGAGCTTCAATCGACAAAGCTGCCCAATCTATTAGAGATATAGCAAAACATTATATGATGAAATGATACCTCTTTTATAGATCTACAAAAAAGTCCGCAATAGTATATATCTATCTTATAAGGATAACTCGCTATATCCATTTTTATTAGTAAATTGGTCGTGTAAATTCGATAATTGTAAAGTATCTCAGACAGATACAGTATTAATCCTCATCAATTTGAATACATTAGTTACATGAAATATGTCATGTACATTATTTTGATATACATCACTATATAATTTAAATGGATATCTTAGAAGCAATAGTTGACACGCGTGAAAATTACGGTTATATCTATAATTCGTGCGAAGTCGGGGCGGATAGCTAAATAAATAATTGAGGTCTTGGCTATTAAGTTATAAGGCATCTTAGTATAAGGTTTCCTAACTGAAAACCCCTTTAACATTTTGTGGTAGTACCTGTGACGCATAAGTTGAGGGGCACGGTAGTGAACAGCCCAAGTTCCAACGTCATTTTAATTTATTAAAAATAGAAACAAAAATTCGAAATGCAAAGCTTTCTTATATAATATTATATATGTCGCAGTGCAATAGTCTGTGGATCGCTGGTCCGTGTGTAATAGTCTGTGGAACGCTGGCGCCATCTGTGTATCGGCGTGGGGGCAGAGTCAATAAGTGGCAGTCCAGCTCGTCTCTCGGCAGTTCCCGAGTGGCGGTCGGCCGGAGTGGTTGACCATTGAAACTGTCGCGTTCCTAGCTATTATTGTTAATGAGTTTGTGTAAATTGATATCGGAACAATAAGTGATTGAACATTATAATCTGAGTTAATTAATAAAGTGTTTGATTGCACCAACATTGCCCACGAACGCCCACAGAATAAGAAATTTTATAATGGATCCCATTAATGACGATGTCGGCAGAGAATCCTACGCCCCTGTGCTTTATGCTGCTCCGTTCTCTCTTATTCTCCGACATTTATATTCTTGTCGAGGAACTTCCTTTTACACGACATTTGACATTCTGGAGTTCGACTCGGGATACAATCTCTAGATTGAGATTCTTGAATTCTTTATATCTTTTGAATGGAATGTCCGATTTTAATAATTGAAAAAGTATTTTACAGGTATTGATACATAGGTCTTCAATAAAACATTTAATAGGATAAAGATATCTTATTATTATATTAAATTATATATGAATAATATGGTTTGAGTTTTGTCGACACTTTTACTAACTTTTAATGTGTAAAAGTGGCATAACTATTGTAGTTGGATATATAATGTAGTAGACTTTTTTGTAGATATTAATACGTTCTAAAATATTGTAGAACATTTTTTGTTCTATCTTCAATACTTTCCAAAGCGCACGCAATGACAGATTTTTTGTGACGCATTTTTTCACACCTTTGGTTACATTAATGCATTTTTATTAGGGATCCCTATTGTTTTTGAGAATGTAATATAGCCTATGCCACTCAGTGATAATGCAGCTTTCTAATGGTGAAACAATTTTTGAAATCTGTTCAGTATACAAAAATATAAATGTCTCTGAACTTGGCCTATCTCTCCTTTCAAGTATCTATGTAGAGCGTTCCCATCCGTCACCAGTCACTTATCTCCTTGATGGAAGATAGCGATGATTTATTACCGGTGTCATTGTACGGATGTTTTACAGCTTGGAGATGAGAAGGATATATTTTTTTTAATAAAATAGAATAATCTTACATATATAAATATATTCTAATACTAATTAATGCGCACAATTCCGTCTGCACCACATAAGAAGGAACAAATTTGGTTAGAAATAAAAAAGGTTATAGTGAGCCAACCTTAAAAGATAGACATATACTATGTTAGACGTTATTGTAGAGCTTTTATAGAGGAACAATTCTGTCATACATGACTTTTACGTAACTTCAACTGTTTATGCAGCGAACGCAGCGAAAGCTCACAAAAGGGATAATTTTTCCCAGTTTTTGCAACATTTTTCGTTGTTGCTTCACTCCCATTGGTTTTAACGTGATGATGAAGGTTTGCAGCCTTTATCAATAAATGGGCTATCGAACACTAAAAGAATTTTAGAAATCGGACCTGTAGTTCCTGAGTTTGGCGCGTTCAAACAAACAAACTCTGATATTTTGTTAAAGTGCAGTGCAGAGCATATCTCAGCTGTTTACGTGTAAAAGTATTTTCGTTATATCTCCTAAGATATCCATTTAAAGTATACAGTCTAAAGGAACATATTAATTTACATAAAAAGCTTAATGTAACTAACGTATTTAATTTGATGGGAATTAATACAGTATCCGTCTGAATGACCTTACAATTACCGCGTTCTAACCTACTTTTTTAGAAGTTAAAATGGTTATAGTGAGTTATCCTTAACAGATAGGTATATGCTATCTGGGACTTTTTCGTAGATCTATAAAAGAGGAATTATCTCATCATACATTGTTTTGTTATATCTCCAAGGGATTGAGCGGCAGTAAATTAAATAAGGCAGTAGATTAAAGCTCCGGCCAATTGATTTTTATGATACTTGCTGCAACTATCATCGTTTTATTTCAGTCAATTTAGACAAAACCTTAATTAATTGTATATCTAAGCCTTTGTCATCAATCACTCTATCTATTGGTGGAAACTGCATTAATATCCGTTGAATACTTTTTGAGTTATTTGCGAACAAACATACAGAAGCGGAGTAATTTGTTTTAATAAAATACTAGCTGGTAGTAGAGCATCTTGTCAACTTCTACGAAATACATATATTTCGTCCGTCATGTTAGAAAAACAGATGTAGTGAGTTATCCTTAAAAGATAGATATATATTATCTTAAACTTATTTGTAGATCTATAAGAGAGGAATAATCCCACTATACATTGTTTTGTTATATCTCTAATGGATTTGTCAGTGTTGTCGATGAAAGGTACAAGGCGGTTTCTTTTCACCACGTCTCATAATTATCGTTATATTTCAACCATTTTACATAAAATTATAACAAATTATATACACAGACCTTCCTAATGAATCGCTCTATCTTTTAGTGAAAACCGCATTAAAATCCGTTCAGTAGTTTTAATGTAACAGACAAACAAACATGAGAGAGTACTTTTTTTCTAATATGTTGGCCGAAGTCAGGAATTAGTATAATGGTTCTCGAGCTATATACACACTAACAGACGTACAAAATGATTAATTGTTTGATATGTATATATAAAGATGTCCGTGTGTCATACAATATTGTACGCAAACACCACTGGACGTGGGAATTAGAGCTGTCACAAAACAAATGAACATATTTGAACGACTGCTATTACGAATGTACACTCGTGTACATAATAGTATATAAAAAAAACTGCTCCTCGTGTTACCCACGTAGCTGCCAATCACGTGGAAACGTGGGTAAACTTGGAGAGCGATTGTATTCTGAAAGGTAAAGGCATTCCTCTCTGATGTTGTGGTTCACGAAGGCAGGAGGACAATTATCGGTACCTTTTTCAGCGTTGATTTTCCCTCTCCCCCTAGTGGTCCTCCTTTAGAGCCTCCTGCCCAAAATCTGTTACTGAAGACGTATATCAGCACCACCAGGAGGTGATGGTGAGGTCTCTAAGCATTCCGCCATAGCGTGGTATGCTGAGTCAGGACAGCGCAGGTGTTTCCAGTGCTGGAACATCCCTGTCCGTTTAGAACCTGCACCAGTATTTAGGAGAGCGACCTGTGCACCCTGGAAAGCTATGTTTCCTCGAGGCAATTCAGTGCTGGAACATCCCTGTTCGGTCAGAACCTGCATCAATATGTAGGAGAGTGATCTATACCCCCTGGAAAGCTATGTTTCCTCGAGCTAATTCAGTGCTGGAATATCCCTGTCCAGTCAAAACCTGCACCAATATAAAAAAGTTTGATCTGTACCCCCTGAAAAACTGTATTTCCTCGCGGCCAATTCAGTGCTGGAACATCCCTGTTCGGTCAGAACCTGCAGCAGTATTTAGAATAGTGATCTGAACCTTTTGGAAAACCTTAGATGAAGACGGATCGCCTCCACAATGATCACACCCTTGCCCTTTTTTGTCGAGGGGAAATTCTTCATGGCCTTCCTCTACGTATAACGGAGTGCCCAGGGATCTCGGAAGAATCCTCCAACGCTCCCGCCTCGTAATGCTTTTCGGGCTCCTCCTATTAGGTGATTACTCTTGCTAACAATGTTGCCATGGCAAATTAAGACCACATTAATTTGCCGTCTTCCTGGAGTCGTATGAGTGCTAAGTAAACGGCCTTCTGGTCTATGCTGTCTTCAGGAGAGGGTGGATCTTCCCGTTCCTGCTCAGCTGTTTCCTTGATCATGACGGATTCATAGAAGGATCATGGCCTAATACGAAGCCTCCTTCGCCAGCATCTTCGCCAAAAGGGCTGGTAGGGATAAGTTCTCCATCTCACTGGCCATTTAGTACACCATCCCAGGGTGTTTTGGGTGTCATCCTGTTCCTATCCGCAGTGGCGTCTGCTCTCGTCTCGTACAAAGCTATATATGATCGTCATCTTTATCGTCATCTTTAAGATATCCTTTCTGGTTTAAATCATCCAAAGGAAGCTGTCAAGGGGATTTCCTGCGGAAGTATCTATCCAAGGAGGAAGAGGATTAACGTAATCCATGCAGTCCTTACCATTGATCTGTATAGCTTAAGGTATGTACAATGATATACAAAAGTGCTCTATACATTTAAATAATATCGGAATAAGCAGTTTTTCACTAGACTGAAAAACGGAAATTTGTTGATTTTTCTGTTTGTTCGGGCTAATCTCTGAAACGGCTGGACTGATTTTGATGGGACTTTCACTGGTGTATAGCTGATGTTATAAGGAGTAACTTTGGGTACTTTATTTTGAAATAAAATTACCGCTCCGCCATGACTCACTGCATTCTTAACGCGGACAAACTGTAGCTGTTGCCTACGATTTTACTCGCATAGTTCTCGATCCCGTGGTAATACGTGCCCCTAATGTTAAGTCAATAAAGTGATGAAGATCATGACACAATATGGGGAAACCCGTTCGTATTGAGCGTCTACGTTGCGACTGGAATAAGTATGTCAAATTTAAAGTTAATTAGATTTACAATTGTGAAGATTTCAGGATAATTTAATGAGCTAGATGTTCGTCGTGGTGTTACCTGCGTAGTTTTCGATCCCGTAGAAATATGAACATACCCCTTCTTTGCGATAATTTACGTCGCGTAATGCAAATGTACTCCGAATTTCAAGCTAATAGTTTTGGATTAATGGTTATATATACGGAATTTGTTAGAATAAGGAAAGCACGTTCTTAGTGTGCATCTCCGTTGCCACAGGTGTGACTATGGCATTCGGAACCATATTTTATGAGATTGACAGTTAAGAAAGTATAAGGTAAAAAGGTAAGTAGCAACCCAATAACGTCCCACTGCTGGGCACAGGCCACCTCACTCATATACTATATGAGAGAGGGTTTTTAGAGTATAGACCCACCACGCTGCTCCACTGCTGATTGGCAGGCGACGCCAATCCGACAGGACTGGAGAGAGATCAGGCGCAGGACCGACTGCTTAACGTGCTCTCCGACGCACGAGGGTGGATCACACCGCCAAATTTCCAACTTCGGGCAAATATTGTGAAAAGAAAACTCAATATCAATTATCGAATTGGTCCGACCCGGGACTCGAACCCAGGACCTCATGTCTGTAGTCAAACATGCTAACCACTAGACCAATGAGGCAGTTTAAGAAGATTTATTTATGTGTCGGAGGGCAGGTGTCTGTGGAACGCTGGCACCAACTATCGGCGTGGGACCGAGTCAATAGTGGCAGTCCGGCGGGAGTCTCTCGACAGTTGTTGAGTGGCGCTCGGCCGGAACTGTCGCGTTCCTAGCTATTATTGTTGATCGTCGTCGTCGTCGTCTCAACCTATGGACGTCCACTGCTGGACAAAGGTCTCTCTTAATGAATTCCAATGGGCCCCCCTGATATCATCGGTCCACCTGGTGGGGGGTCTGCCGACGCTGCGTTTTATTGTTATTGAGTCATTATAATCTGAGTTAAATTATAAAGTGTTTGATTGCACCAACATAACCCACGAACGGCCACAGTATAAGAACCCTACGCCCCTGTGCTTTATGCTTCTCCGTTCTCTCTTATTCTCCGATATATATACAAAGCGACTTGTGTGTGCGACTGTACTCGCCGGTGGCGGTTCCAACCCAATTTGTAGTCAAATATTTGCATTGCCTCTTGTGATATGCAACACTAGCTTCATATCCGGCGTTGCGTGTAATTACTTTGGCTTCGATTCTACGATAAATGAAACAGTGTGATTTTATACGCTGATGCGAGCCTTGGGCGCCGCCATATTGGTCTTGGCTGCTCTGACGAGCGCTTTAACTCTAAACCCTGCCCACAGTCAAAATTTATGGTAAAACTGCAACAGCTGAAACAAGCCAAGGGCGTCGCCGTATTGGCCTTGGCTGCTCTGACGAGCGCTTTCACTTTAAAGCCAGTCCGCGGCCGGATGTAATAGTGAAACTGGAACAGCTGAAGCAAGACATGGGCGACGCCATATTGACCTTGGCTGCTCTTTCAAACGCTTTAAACCCACTCTACAGCCGGCTGTAATGATGCACGTAAAACAGTTGATGCCAAACATGGGCGCCGCCATATTGGTCTTGGCTGCTCTGACGTGCACCTTTCACTTCACCTCACTTTGTGGCCATCTGTAATGGTGAAACTGCAACAAGCGATGCGAGCCATGTGCGATGCGAGCCACAGGTATTCTAATACTTTGCATGGTTTATTTGCTCGTAGCATGGTAACTAGATATGATTGTAGCCATAAAAAAGGTTATAGTGAGTCAACTATAAAAGATAGACATATACTGTTTTTGACTTTTTTATACATCTTTTCAAGAGGAACAATTCTTTCATATGTCATAATTGCGTAACTTTAATCGGTTACGCAGCGCACGCAACGGAAGCTCGCAAAAGGAATACAATATCCCCGTTTTTGCAACATTTTTTATTGTTGCTCTGCTCTGATATATCGTAGCCTAATTTTATATACCCTGTAGCCTTCCTGAATAAATGGGCTATCCAATTCTATAAAAAAATTTAAATTCCAACCAGTAATTCCTGAGATATTCGCATTCAAACAAACAAAATCTTTAGCTTCATAATCCAAGCATTTGTGATAATGAATTTTGGTCGAATTCCGACCAAAAGGACCCACTATTTAGTATAGATACATATATGTTATGGTGACCACTAACCATTAAATAGGAAGGCAGTTTATCGTATTCTATATCAAATACAGTGTTTGAGCGCATTCTTTATAATAAACTACTTTAAAGAATGCATGTACTGTTTACATGGAAATTTCAACTTTATTTCTATTAAAAATATGGTTGAATGTTCCTTGTAAAAATTTATTAAGAAGAAATGTTTCAGTTTTCATACAATTTTAAGCTTTAACGTTAAAGAAATACAGTTGAATATTGCTTGTACAACTCCAGTATTAGATGCTCGGGTCAAATCTATGGCTAACGAATGCTTTCCAACTGATCTATGAAGGCAGGTTTAATAAACGTTCGGTGATAATATTGAATATTTTTTTTTATTCCTACAATTAGCTCTCACTCTCCATATATCCTGTTAAAATATTCAATCGTTAATAAAATATTTAAAATCAAACTTTTTAATTCAGTCATCATTATTTTTTCAACTATATATCACAATAAAAATCGAGTATGCATATGGCGTTCACCTGAACAACCAAGGCCAATATGGCAGCGTCCATGACTCGCATCAAACGTTTCATTTGCATCGTGGTTACATAAAACGTAACGTAAGAGTCGCAGGAATTGCCGTATTATTAAAATGGATGTAGCGAGTTTTCCTTAAAAGATAGATATATACTATCTTAGACTTTTTTGTAGATCTATAAAAGAGGTATTATCCCATAATATATTGTTTTTTTATATCTCTAAGGGTTTAGGCGGCATATTCAATTAAAGCTCCGGCGGCTTGATTTTTACAATACTTGCAACAAACATTGATATATTTTGACCAATTTACACAAAACCTAGATCAATTTTATATCTAAGGCTTTATCATGAATCACCCTATCTATTAGTGGTAACCGCATAAAAATCCGTTAAATAGTTTTTGAGTTAATTGCGAACAAACAGACAGATACAACTGAGGACTTTGTTTAAAATACTAGCGATTTGGATAGCATATCAACTTCTACTACATACTCGTACATTTCGTCAGTCGTGTTAGGAAAATGTATGTAGTGAGTTATCCTTAAAAGATAGATATATACCATCTTAAACCTTTTTGTAGATCTATAAAAGAGGTATTATCCCATCATATATTGTTTTGTTGTATTTGTAATAGTTTAGACAGCGTCCTCGATGAAAGTCTACAACCGCATTAATATTTACCGTCGCTTGAAACAATTATCGTAATATTTCAAACAAATTCCACAAAACTATGACGAATTGTATATCAAAACCTTTATTATGAATCAGTCTATCTATTGGTGGAAGCGTTATCAAAATCCGTTTAGTAGTTTTGATTTTATCGCGGAAATAAAATGTAAGGATATCGAAAGGTTGCTCATCCCTGTGTTAACCCTACCCGCACTTGATACCATCAAAACCGACAGTCATAGCTCGTTTAGAGTGTATTTTTTTCATTTTTATTTACGATCATTACGCATCGAAAGTTTTTATTGGTGTCATTGTGTTCCCGCGATGACGGATACACAAACACACAAACAGACTACTGGTTATTGTTACAGGAGGGGTAATAAAAACAAAGTCCTCCGCTGCGCCTAGTTGTTTGTCCGCGATAAACTCAAAAACTACTGAACAGATTTTCATGCTGTTTTCACCAATAGATAGAGGGTTTAATAAGGAAGATTTCTGTATATAATTTGTTTTAGTTATTTATAAATTGTTTGAGGTATAACAAAAATTGTAAATTGCGGAAAAATGAAGTCGTTTGGAAGTTTTAATTGAAAATGCTGCCTAATCTTTTAGGGATATAATAAAACAATGTATGGTGGGATTATGCATCTTTTATATGTCTATAAAAAAGTCTAAGATGATATATACGTATCGTTTAAGGATAACTCACTACATCGAATCTTCTAACCCGACAGACGAAATAAATTTAGTACCAATTGACAATATCCTCCGCTGCGTCTGACTGTTTTTGTCCGGGATAAACTCAAAAACTACTGAACAGATTTTCATGCTGTTTTCACCAGCACATAGAAGGTTTAATGTGGAAGATTTATGTATATAACTTGTTATAGTTTTTTTTGTAAACTGTTTGAGATATAACGATAATTGTAAATGGCCCAACAATCAAGACGATTGGAAGCTTTAATTGACAACGTTGTCTAATTCCTTAGATATATAACAAAATAATATATGGTGGGATTATGTCTCATTTATAGATCTACAAAAAAGTATATGACGGTATATGTCTATCTTTTAAGAATAACCCACTACACCCATTCTTCTAATACGACAAACGAATGTAGTAGTAATTGACAATATCCTCAGCTGTGTCTGACTGTTTTTCCGCGATAAACTTAAAAAACTACTGAACAAATTTTAATGCGATTTTCACCAATAGATAGAGGGATTATTGAGTAAGGATCCTGTATATAATTTGTTATGGTTTTGTATAAATTGCTTGAGATATAACAAAAATTGTAAATGGTGGAAAAAATCAAGCCTATTAGAGGCTTTCATTGGAAATAACGCCTTATCCCTTAATGATAAAGCAAAACAATGTATAGTGGAATTATTCATCTTTTATAGATCTACAAAAAAGTGTATGACGGTATATATCTATCGCTTAAGGATAACTCACTATATCCATTCTGCTAACCTAACAGACGAAATAAATGTAGTAGGAATTGACAATATCCTCCGCTGCGTCTGATTGTTTGTCTGCGATAAACTCAAAAACTACTGAACAGATTTTCATGCTGTTTTTATCAATAGATAGAAGGCTTAATGAGGAAGATTTCTGTATATAATTTGTTTTAGTTTTTTTTATAAATTGTTTGAGATATATGGATAATTATAAATGTCGGAAAATTAAGCCGATTGGAAGCTTTAATTGAAAACGCTGCCTAATCCTTTAGAGATATAACAAAATGTTGTATTGTGGAATTATTCATCTTTTATAGATCTACAAAAAAGTATATGACGGTATATATCTATCTTTTAAGGATCACTCGCTATATCAATTTAAATGTTAAGGTTATTCAAATAAGCATTTCATCCCTACAAACGTTTAAAAGCAAAGCAGGACTGTGGACAGCGTAATGATGCTCCTTCATAAATATATCGATAAAGTTATAGTCACCATTTTAAATGTTTTTCTAGGACTTTTACTAGCGATAAAGATTTAAAAACAATTCAACTTTTAACGCGTGTTTAGCGTCACGAAGATTTGCAGCGGTTTTTATGCAAATTCGTTTGAAGGTTACGTAGTTTTTAACCGACTTCAAAAAAAGGAAGAGGTTATCAATTCGTCTGTAATATCTCCCGACTGGGTGGACCGATCTTGCTGATTTTTATTCAAATGAAGGGTGGTGCTCGTCATAGGGTCCCATTTTTTTTTAACCAGTTCTGATGATGGCATCCATGAGGAAACCGGATAAGTCTTAAATTTGCGTAAGCATGTGCGCGACAAATGGTCGAATAACTCAAGATCACGCCAACCGATTTCGACGATTCTTTTTTTATTGGAAAGGATATACTTCAAGGGTTGTTTTGTGATAGTTTGGTTAAGCTCTGATGATGGAATCCATGACAAAGTGTATATAGAATCTTCTATAGGCTATCCAGATATTTGAGTCGCCTACCGTAACTTAGGTATGATCACGTGCTAGTCGTAGTTAAATATGAAGATCAATGGAACTCCTCAACGGCTTACAGTAAGGGTGCGGTTTATGGCAGAAAATATAACTGTCAGTAATCAAATGCCAATGACCTTACGTTTGTTGCTGCATTGCAATATTTGAAAGGTGAATTATGTGTGAAGCGGTGGTATAAGGGTTTCGGGTTCGATCCCGGGTGTGGCGATCACTAAAAATCAAAAAATAAATATAAATTTTAAAATCAAAAAAAATCAAAATCAAAAATATCTTTATTCAAGTAGGCATATTACAGCACTTTTGAATCGTCAAATTATATTTTTTTTTCCACACTCTCATTCTAATATACATCTGATGACGGTACTCAAGATTGGCTTAAAATCTAAAGTTACGAGGGTTCCTTCGCGCCCTGATCCGAGAAGAACCCACAACAAACTCAGTCGGGTATTTTTTTTACCATCATCATTACAATAACAAATTAGTTTACTATATTTTAATTAAAATTAGAGCAATTTGTTCACTCCCAAGCGTTTCTATCGTCTAGGTAATCTTGCAACTTATAATACGATTTTTCTATCAACTTTCTTTTAACAAAGACTTTGAATTTATTAATTGACATCTTTAGAACGTCTTGTGGGAGTTTATTATAGAAACGTATACAGTTACCCTTAAATGAGTTGTTAATCTTATGCAGCCTACTAGAATTTATAACAAGTTTGTTTTGGTTTCGTAAGTTATATGATGTACATTCACTCTTTTTATTAAAAGAGTCAATGTTTTTATGTACATACAACAAGTTTTCTAATATATATACGCAGTGAACTGTCATTATGTTTAACAAACAAAACAAAACAAACTTACAAATATATTAATATGCTCTAAAAAGGAAGAAATAATTGCGTATTCTTTTATAGTGTTCATTGTATTCTTAAATTCCAAATATGAGTATATATAAATTTATATTTATAATATTAACAAATAACATGTGGCATTTTCATTTACCTTTCGTCATTTGAGATTTAAATACATTTAATAATTTAATGACAATGAAATTCCTAATATATACTAGTCTTTCCATCCATATAAGTCTCGGAAATCTATAGTTTTAGTATACGGGACTTCAAAATTAGAATGACCTTCAAAAGGTCATGCCTTCCCCTCCGCCGCATGTGATGTGTTACATTCCTTATATAGCGTAATAAATCCTTTGATTTTTCAGCTATCCAGTGGTGTAATTGGATTTCTGATGGAGCTAATAGATATGTAGCCACAACACCAAACTGTATCCCCCGATTTTGTTATCATTCGTTTTTTTTACTGTCACTCTTCCGATGCAATTTTGGAGTATTTTCCCAAACGCTCATTTTAAAAAATGTTAGTAGTCCATTAAAATACATTTTTTTTTATCTTTTGTAGTTAAATTTTACTTAAATATACTTTAATTTTAATAACATATATTCGAGGTTTTTGTAGCAAAAACTAAAAAAATGTGACAACTTCGTCGACGCCATTTTCGATTGAAACTGTCATTTTCAGTGTTGCCATTATTCAAAATATATTTTCTACTAAACCTTTTATATGTTACCAACACAAAATCAAAATCTCTAACAGTAGATTTTTTTTTAATTTGTTCTTCTTCACACTGGACACAATAGAATTAAAGGTTAAGAAAAGAGTTTTTAATGGATCGAAGTGTATATTTTTTGGAGATATTTTTATTTACAAAAAAAACGTTTTTAGTGGATAGTAGTGTATTTATTTTCGTTTATAGTGAAGTTTAACTTAATAACTTTATTTATTTGGGCATAAAAAGAATGATATAGAATTAAAATACCCTGGACCCCTAAACTAGGTAAGCCCGTGACTTAGGGGTCAGAGTCTTCCCAAGTTTATAATTTATTCTACGCCTAGTCTAGTCTAATTTAAAACTAAAACATAAGATAGATGGTATAAGGTATAAAATTAATATAATCGGTTGTGTATGTGTATGTATGTGTGTATGTGTGTGTAATCAAACTACTATAAATGTATATTTTTTTTAGAGTTTTCGGTAATTTTTATTAAAAATAACGTTATTATTGGATTGTAGTGCATTTTTTTTGTTTGTAGTGAAATTTAATTACTAAAAACATATTTTTAGAGATATGCTGATATCCATTAATACCGATTTTTTAAATAAAAGTTTATTAAAAAGTAGTGTAATTTTATCTCTTTAATATCTAATTAAGAATAACTAGAAAAAAACCTTTTTAATTATAAAATATTTTTCGATTATTTTCCATTTTTATATATATTTGTCCAAGAAAGCCAAAGTACATGGCCACTATTGCCAACGTAAATACATCGACAAATGTCTTAAGCGTGTCACGTCACTAGTGTTAAGTGATTTACACATTCCTTTGTCTTTTGTATTCAAACACTCCTTTTTAAAACAAGTAAACAATATGGTTTTGTGGAAAAAAATGAACTATTTTAATATTATTATATCAAATAGACTTCGAAAATTTGATTATGGCAAGAAGAAACCGGCAAGAAATTGAATAGAGACTCTTTTAAAGACATTTTTTATAGATCACCTTGAATGACCTTGAGCGATAGTTAACTGAAATCAATCTTCAACTTTATAATATGCTTTGTTTTGATACTATTTTGGACATATTTCTCATAATATGTTGAAGCAAATTCAAAATATATTATGGTATGTTTTAAAAGATGCATTTGCTAGACTCGGCAAGTGATTTCTGAACCATTTCTAACCCAAAATAGATCATTATAATGTTATTTCTATTTCTTGCACTGTCTTTGTTTCATTTTCAACAATTATCGTTATATTTCAATAAATTTACATAAAACCTTCATAAATTGTATATCTAAATCTTCCTCATGAGTCGATCTATCTTTTAAAGTTAACCGCATGAAAATCCGTTCAACAGTTTTTGAGTTTATCGCGAGTAAACAAACATGACGGAGGAATGTCTTATAATATGAGGGCAAAAGAACAGTCTTTTAATTGGACAGCGTTTCGAACCAATTTACAATGAAAATCCCGACAAAATATATATCAAAACTTTTCTCAAGAATCACTCTATCTTTTAGTGGAAACTGCATGAAAATCAGTTCAGTAGTTTTTGAGTTATTTGCAAAGAAACAGAGAGACGCGGCGGAGGACTTAGTTATCTTCAATCCTTGTAGGTTTATGAAATAGTCCGTTAATTACGAATAGTTTTGTAGTCCTCGTGTTGAGTCAGTTAGTAAGTTTATCAGTTAGAAACTACCTTTGCATTATTGGCTTTCTAATACAACCAGTTTGAAGTAAATTAGTTGGATGGTTTTATTCTACATAACGGACATAGGGACTAATGTCCCAGAACTGAAATTTGGTTGTTTGAACACGCTTATCTCCAGAACTATTGGTCCGATTTGAGATATTCTTATAGTGTTAGATAGCCCATTTATCAAGAAAGGATATAAGCTATAAAACATTGCGTTACGAGTAATAACACCGGAGATATAAAGACAAATGTTGCAAAAACTGGAAAAACGTATCCGTTTTATGAGCTTCCGCAACGTGCGCTACGTCAACGGTTACAGTTACGTAAAAATCTTGTACTACAGAATTATTTCACTTTAAATTTTCTACAAAAAAGTCTCAAACAGCATTTGTCTATCTTTTAAGACTGGCTCGCTATAACCAAATTTGTTACAAAACTTTGCAATATTTTCAAAGGTGTCTTCATAAACTTGCTACTTGTGTGTAAAATCACGGGGAAAAGCTAGTATATTATATACACAAATGTAAACTAGAGGATGGTGGGTTTAAGCCCCAAAACTTAATGTCTAATAGATAACTCGATCTACTTCTGTGACAGTTGTAAAGAAAGGTTGTTTTAAAAACGTCGGAGTGTTAATATTGTTTCGTTTGAAAGCCTTTTAAGGGCTTTGGGCTTTACAAATAGCTTAAGCCTTCACCGGGCTTTGACAGCCGAGATAAATAGCCGGGGCTTTAGCTTTCGTTAGCTCTGAGGGCAAAAGCTGCTAAGAGCAGTTGGTGCCTTTTATTTTTAAACTGCGAGGCGATGAGTGCTTCTAGTGATGTGATAGAACACAAATGTTATCGATAAACTTAAATTCAATTAATTAAAATCGTTTTTTATATCGAACTTTATCGATTTGAAGTCGATATTACATGGCCTTTAGTGGTTTTTAATTGTAAATTGAATTAAAAGGAAATTAAAAAAAAATCATGATGATTTCCCTTTAATGTAGTAATGCGACATGCGATAGAAGTATGGTCAGTGATGATACAATCTAAGATAGAAGTTTTAGTGTCGCTCAATAATTTGTAGGTTAAGTAAAACTATTCTCATTATATCGTATACCACTATAGGTCCACCAATCACAGTCGTCGTGAAAACGACGACTAAACAGAGTTTAATAAATTTGAGTATTTCCGGAATAGCGTTAAACCGGATGCAGTGCATGTATTCACTAATATAATTACAAATAATGATCGCTAACAGAAGTTATTTACCTTTTTAACCGACTTCAAAAAAAGGAGGAGGTTATCAATTCGTCTGCATTTTTTTTATGTTTGTTACCTCATATCTCCCGACTGGGTGGACCGATCTTGATGATTTTTTTTTAATGAAAGGTGGTGCACGTCATAGGTTCCCATTTTTTTTAATACAGTTCTGATGATGGCATCCATGAGAAAACCGGATAAGTGTTAAATTTGCATTAAACATGTGCGCGACAAATGGACGAATAACTCAAGATCACGCCAACCGATTTCGATGATTCTTTTTTTATTGGAAAGGATATAATTCAAGGGTTGTTTTGTGATAGTTTGGTTAAGTTCTGATGATGGAATCCATGACAAAGTGTATATAGAATCTTCTATAGGCTATCCAGATATTTGAGTCGCCTACCGTAACTTCGGTATGGTCAAGTGCTAGTCGTAGTTAAATATGAAGATCAATGGAACTCCTCAACAGCTTACAGTAAGGGTGCGGTTTAAGGCAGAAAATATAAGTGTCTGTAATCAAATAGCAATGAGATTACGTTTGTTGCTGCATTGCAACACGTTTATTTCAGATTTACTAACAATCAAGAAATAAATAAAAATTTTAACAAAAAAAGAACCGCCTTCAAAACAGACTTACAAATACATTAATATGCTCTAAAATGTAAGAAAGAATTGCGTATTCTTTTATAGTATTCTTCGTATTGTTATATTTGGAGTCGGTGTAAGCCCAACAAAGCGAGGTAGTTGGTGTCAATCCACCTTTGGAGTAAGTTTTGGTCATTGACCGAGTTGGATCTAAACAGGCACATCGCTGGTGGGGTTTTAGCCGGCCTACCCTGGACTACCTACCCTAAAAAAAACCCTGTCTACGTATCCCTTTTTTTACCTACCCACTGCCCCTCTTCTTTCTCCGTCAAATTGCCGCGAACATCTCTACACGAGCGCCTCTCATCGGCAGCCATCGCCTTCCGCCGGAAGTCTGCGCGTCTTAAGGTGTCATAGAGTTTATAAATAAAATAAACGTCGATATATTATTATCGAATCGGTCACAACACTACGTTTTGTAAAGGAAAGCAGGCGCGTGCTCGTACGACTCGAGTATTTGAAAGTCACAAGTATTTTGAAATAAGCTTTGAATTTGGATCGGTTTTAAAACTTTATATTGGACTTTTTGGTGGTAAAATTTATTTATCTACCCGCGTAGTTCTCGATCCGTTGGGAATATGGATCCGATTTGTAATGATTTATCTCGCGAAATGAATTTTTAATTGCTAACAGGTTACCTCGAAATATGCCATAACCATTCAAATAATTTACCATTCCGACAAGCGATAAGACCGCCTTTTTGTAAATTTATTTGTAAAAGTCATGTGCATTGATAAAATCATTGTTTTTTAAGGTGTGTTTTATTCCTTTATCTTAAAATTATATTTATTATTACTATTATAATTCTCACAAAAAGTATGTTTGAATGAGTAACTATTGAGTTTCCAGCTAGTTTCTTCTCAGTAGAATTAACTTTCCAAGCGATATCAACAAAGAATTATTATTATTTTGATTCTTATTCTGATTTTGATTCTATCTTAACCTTAGATGTATTATTAACGAGCTTTTTGAGCCCACCTAAATAAACAATTTGATTTTGATTCTGGTTCTGATTGTGATTCTGATTTTGATTTTATGGAAAACCCTGGATGTATATTTAATGAGCTTTTCAAACATACTTGAATATAGAGTAACTTAATTTCGATTCTAATTCTATCTAAACCTCAGATGTATAATTAACGAGCTTTTTGAGCCCACCTAAATAAACAATATTTGGGAGTTTGATTCTGGTTCTGATTGTGATTCTGATTTTGATTTTATGAAAAACCCCGCGTGTATAATGAGCTTTTTAAACTTACTGGAGTAAAGAATATTATGATATTGATTCTGATTCTGATATAATTAATAAGCGTTTTATGCCTACTTGAATATAGAGTATTATAATTTCGATTCTGATTCTAATTTGGATTGTATCTAAATCTCAGACGTAAAATTAACGAGCTTTTTAAGCCCACCTAAATAAACAACATTTGGGATTTTGATTCTGGTTCTGATTGTGATTCTGATTTTGATTTTATGAAAAATCCTAGGTGTATATTGAAGAGCTTTTTTTAAACTTACTCGAGTAAAGAATATCATGATATTGATTCTGATTCTGATATAATTAATGAGCTTCTTATTCCTACTTGAACTTACTTGAATATAGAGTAATTTAATTTCGATTCTGATTCTAACTAAACCACAGATGTGTAAATAACTGGTAGTTTGATTTTGATTCTGGTTATTATTGTGATTCTGATTTTATGAAAAACTCTGGGTGTATATTTGATGAGATTTACAATCTGAGTAAAGAATATCATAATTTTGATTCTAGTTCTGATTCTGATTTTATGGATAACTTGATTAAAGAATATTTCGATCCTAATTCTAATGTTGATATTATAAGATTGCTCAGTATAATTAAATAGCTTTTTGTTCCTACTTCAGTAAAGAGTATTTTAATTTCGATTTTCATTCTATCTCAACCTCAGATATATAATTATAGAGCATTTTTAACCTTCTTAAATAAAGGTTATTATTATTTTGATTCTGGTTCTGATTGTGATTTTAATATCATGAGAAAGTTTTGTAATCCTACTTGAATAAATAGTGTTTTAAATTCGATTCTTTTACTAATTTTGCTTCTAGATGTTAAAACGAACTTTCTGAACCTATTTAAATATAAAGAATATTATGATGTCGCATCTGATTGTGATTCTGATTTGGATTTTATAAGTAATCTCATCTGTTTAATTAACGAGCTTTTTTTAATCATCTAAAATAAAGAATATTATGATTTTGATTCTGGTTCTGATTGTGATTTTGATATTATGAGACAGATGTATAAATAATGATATTTTTAAGTAAACTTCAATATTAAATATTTTAGTTTTGATTTTTTGTAACACCAGAGAGTTTTACGAGCCTTTTAGCTCTTGACTGTGGTCTCACCCGAGGGTAAGTGATGATACAAACGGTATACCTCTCATGGCTTCTACACAGCAGCGTACCGGAACACAAATCTCTTTGATTGGTGGTACGTCGTTGCTGGTAGGGTGGTAACTAGCCATGGCCGAAGCCCACCAGTCCAGACTCAGACATGTTAGAAAACAACAAAGTACACGCTCCACTGCGCCATTAAGACTTGTTGATTAAAGAATATTCTGATTTTGAAGAAACTCAACGGTTACTCAAAAGATACTGTTTCTTTTTAATTGACGACGAATACATCCTTTTATTGCACGCCCAGGAATTGAACCCGGGACCTCATTCATAGGTTAAATTCATCATAATCTAATATCAAGCAAGTATTCAACTGCACCCTATATTTATTAAAGTTATTAACGGGGTCAATGACCATTTATGTTTGAGGTACAACTTTGAACCTTATTTAGGGGTCACAGTTAAGGAATAGAGTAAGCCCAGCGTTGCTGTGGCTCAATGTGATGTTAATACGCTTGGAATTTCCCGTTTATAAATATTTAAAGCTCCTCTTTGAACTTTATTTAAGGTATTTTATGAAAAGCTTCGAGTGTATAATAAATGAGCTTTTTAAACTTACTCGAGTAAAGAATATGATAATGATTCTGATAGTATTAATGAGCTTTTTATTCCTACTTGTATATAGAGTATTATAATTTCGATTCTGATTCTAATTTTGATTGTGACTAAATCTCAGATGTAAAATTAACGAGCTTGTAAGCCCACCTAAATAAACAATATTTTGGATTTTGATTCTGGTTCTGATTGTGATTGTGATTTTGATTTTATAAAAACCCGTGAGTATAATAAATGAGCATTTTTAACTTAATTGTGTAATGAATATTATGATTTTGATTCTGGTTCTTATTCTGATTGTTGACAAACTTGATTAAAGAATAAAGAAGACGAGTTTAATGTGTGTTATACAACTAACAAAACGGTCTTTGCTGTGGCTCAATGTAATTTAAATACGCTTGGAATTTCCCGAAGACTTGTGCATGCACCTCTTTATGCATTATAATTATAGTATACAGCTTTTGCGCTGGTTTATATACGGATTTAAGCCAGCGCTATAAGTCGGTGGTCCTTCGAGCCGTATTTAAACCAGTATCAAAAACTGGTCCTTCGAGCCGGACATAAACCAGCCTCAACGCTGGTCCTTCGAGCCGGATGTAAACCAGCATCAAAACCTTGTCCTTCGAGAAGGGTTTAAACCATTGTCAAACGCTGGTCCCTCGAGTCAGATTCAAATCAGTATCAAAAACTGGTAATTCGAGCCAGATATAAACTAGCTTCAAAAGCCGGTCCTTCGAGCCGGATTTAAACCAGCGCCAAACAACTGGTCCTTCGAGCCGGATGTAAACCAGCTCCAAAACCTGGTCCTTCCAGCCGGTCATAAACCAGCCTCAAAGCTGGTCCTTCGTAAATCAGCGCCAAAACCAGGTCATTCGAGCCGGATGTAAACCAGCATCAAAAGCTGGTCCTTCGAGAAGGGTTTAAACCATCCTCAAACGCTGGTCCCTCGAGCCGGATTTAAAGGAGTATCAAAAACTAGTCCTTCGAGCCGGATTTAAGAAGACCGGAGACGGAAGACGTTAAAATTTTAGTTTATAATTATATAAATATATTAATAGTATAAGAATTATTATTAGTAGTATAAGCACAGTGTGATATTAATAAAACGCTTAGAATTTCCCGTTAACATTATAATTAAACCACATTTTTGAGTCCCTTTTCAGTTTCAATATGTAGAAGACAGGAATATTTCTAAATTCCTTTTAGATTAATGTACTATAAATGTGCTTGGAATTTCCCGTTAACTAAAAACATACGAATGTCGTTGAACTTATAAATTATTAACATACATATAATAGAATTATTATTAGTAGAATAAACACAATGTGGTATCAATAAAACACTTGGAATTTCCCGTTCACTTATACGTATTTAACATTTAATTTTGAACCTCATTTTAGTCAATACATTAATCCATCATATTAATAATATTGCTTAGAATTTCCCGTTAACAAATTCTCCTCTTGGTAGCTTCCAGGTCACTCAGTGACTGACTACAGCAATCCCATTATTAAACAGAGCTCCATATTAACATTTAATGTCTTTAAACTAATTTTTTTCCATAGAAATATCATAAAACTCTGGTTCCCATAGAAAACTGCGATGTTATCTTAAAACATGGGAATTAAATTCTATGGTCACAAAAAAAGGGGTCAATCTGTCCCTTTCTATTTACATTAGTTAGAAAGAGACAACAATAGGGTCAATTAGACCACAGGAATGCAGGGCAATATTAAAATTTAATATCCTTACATAATGTAAAACAAAGTAGTCTGTTTGTGAGCTATTAACTCGAAAACTACTGAACCGATTTTCATGTGGCTTACACCAAATGATACAGCGATTCAAAAGGAATCTTTGTGTATATATTGTGTGTAGGTTTTTAATGGATTTACTTGTTTAATTTGACGCACAATCTACATTAGGTGTGTTATCAAAAGAATGAGTTAACACTCAACAGTACTCAGTTTAAAACATTCAATGTCAACTTATTCAACTCATATCATTAAATATTTCCTTTACAAATAATAATTTTTTTAGATTTATTGACTTTTCTTTTTAAATTCTGTGTATATTTTGAATAGTGAGTTGACACTCGTTGACTACAGTTAATTTGTTTATTTCAATGACTTCTTTTTATTAATATTTTAAGAGTTATTCAAAGAGTGTCAACTCATTTAACTCTGTGAACAAATTCCCTTTACACATAATATACATTAATAAATGTTTATCGTGAAAAGAGTGAGTTGACACTCGTTGACAGTTTCACTAAAACTCTGTTAATTTATTTATTTCAATTACTGTCTTCGGCTCTCACGTTGAGTGTCAACTCATTCAATGTCAACTAAGTTTCCTTTACAAATAACACATTATTTGTTGGTTTTTTTTTATAATATATTCAATAGAGTGAGTTAACACTCGTTCATTGTCTCCGTTCTATCAAAAATAGTTTTCAATTAATTCCTAATACAAGAAAAAATTAATTATCTACGATATGCAGATGATACTACCCTCTTCGTCACCAGTAGGAGCCACATGCAAGAACTTCTCCAAAAAATGGCACGTGTAAGCCTAGACATTGGCTTGAAGATAAACCACAACAAAACCAAGATGATGATTGTCAACAGAGGCAACGAAAACTTGCCAAGCCTAGATGAAGTCAAGAGACGCATGGCTATGAGTAGAAGTGCAATGGACAAGCTGAAGAAAATATGGAGGAACCGAAACATCACAAAAGCCACCAAGGTTCGGCTCGTAAAATCGCTGGTGTTTCCCATATTCCTGTACGCCGCTGAAACATGGACCCTGCGACAAACCGAAAGCCACAAGATAGACGCTCTGGAGATGTGGTGTTCGAGGATGATGCTCGGAATCTCTTGGACTTAGAATCAAACAAACGCCTCCTGAATGAGCTTGGCATTAAAGAGCGCCTATCCACTCAAGTGCGCAGTCGGATCTGAAATTTTTTTGGGCATGTTAGTCGGCGTGGAAATGACTCCATAGAACGTCTTGTCGTTCAAGGGAAGGTAGAAGGCACAAGACCACGAGGGAGATCCCCGATGAGATGGACAGACCAAATAAAGGCTGCGGTAGGTGCTCCCGTGCACGAATGCGCCCGATTAACGGCAAATAGGCGGAGGTGGCGCGGCGTCGTGAAGCGAGTACTGT
>JACTOM010000103.1:1589901-1658505 GCA_015832385.1 Elymnias hypermnestra
ATTGACAATGCCCCGTACACTAACACACACACACAGCGTCTTCGCCGGCGAAGACGAGGTCCCCGCTATCTGACGCACCCCGGCCGCGGCCACCAGTCGCGGACAAATGGGCGTCAAGATTAAGCATCTGTCCGATTGTCTATTTCAGCAGCAGCAAACGTTGCTCTAAGCCTAGGTCCGAGCCTCGCAGGAGGCGCCCTTAGAGCAACGTTTTCCCCCGACGCAGCAGGGCCCTTCTACGGGCCCACCCCTCGGCAGAGCTTCTGCGCTCGCCACCCCTCTCGGTTACGCTGTCAAAGCCAGTAGGGCTAACAGCAACTACACACATCGAAAAAAAAAAAAAAAAAAATTACACACACATTCTATATCCAACACCCTTAGTTCTATTAATGTCCAATATTTTGTATACTCTGTTTCTCATTACTCTGTTTCTCAATACTCTGTTTCTCATTACTCTGTTTCTTTTAAATCGTAATTAAGTTATTTGTTTAGTTTTATTTTGAATTATAAAGTGAATAAATAGTTTTTAACAAAAAGGACAAGTTTGTTTAACTGCCACATAACAACGGGAAGCCGACACGACCGGAGAGAGGTCAGGCGCAGGACCGACGGCTTAACGTGCTCTCCGAGGCACGGGGGTGGATCACACCGCCAACTTCCCAACTTCGGGCAAATATTGAGAAAATCTTAATAGAAAACTCAATATTGGTATTTGAATTGGCCTGACCCAGGACTCGTACCCAGGACCTCATGGCTGTAGTCGAACATGCTAACCACTAGACCAATGAGGCAGTTCTTTTTAATTGACTTTACTTTAATATAAGAGAAAATGTCGTCAGCACGGAAATGAATCCAGGACCGAGAGTTTGTTTGTGTTGGCTTCCAGTTGTCCATCAAAATGTTTAGTTTGGATATAAAAAGCTTGAAGACAGATTGAGTGTTGAGAATTCCACGAAATTTCCAATTTCCTGCTATATTATAAGGGGTATCTCTAAATGTCATGATGAGTTTGTTTGAACGCAATAATCTCAGGAACTACTGGTCCGAATTGACAAATTCTTTCAGTTTTGGATAGCCCATTTATCAAGGAAGACTACAAGCTATATAACATTACATCACGGTTACTAGGAGCGGAGCAACATTGAAAAACGTTGCCAAAACGGTACATAAATATTATAAATTTTAAAGAGTTTGTTTGAACGTAATAATCTCAGGAACTACTGTTTCTATTTCAAAAATTGTTTCAGTTTTGGATAGCTTATTTATGTAGAAAGGCTACAGACTATATAACATCACGTTACGATCACTAGGTACGGAGCAACAATGAAAAATGTTGCAAAAACTATAAATCTGAATAGTGTTAGATTACTTGTACGCACTTATCTCAAGAACTACGGGTCCAAATTGACAAATTGTTTCAGTTTTGGATAGCCCATTTATCAAGGAAGGCTACAAGCTATATAACACCACGTCACGGTCACTAGGAGCGGAGTAACATTGAAAAATATTGCAAAAACAGTACATAAATATTACAAATCTGAAGAGTTTGTTTGAACGTAATAATCTCAGGAACTGTTGGTCCAAATTGATAAATTATTACATTGATAGATAGCCCATTTATCTAGGAAGACTACAGACTATATAAAATCACGTTACAATCACTAGGAACGGAGCAACAATAAAAAATGTTGCAAAAATGGTGAAATAGTCTCCCTTTTAAGAGCTTACGTTACGTGCACCACGTAAACGGTTACAGTTACGCAAAAACTATAGATAACAAAATTTTTCCTCTTAAAATTTTGTATAAAAAAGTCAAAGACAGTATATATCTATCTTTTAAGGTTAACTCACTATAACCTTTTAAGTTAAATTAATAAATTCGTTCACTTTCATGTGACACAGACGAAGTTGCACGGGACAACTAGTATATTATATTTGGTTAAATCCATCATATATATAGTATACAGACAAACCGGGGAGGCATACATAGTATATATTGTATTACAGCTATTGTGTGGTCGAATTAATTACATATGAACACGTTTAAAGAGAATCGTAAAATAAAGATATACTTGATCTAATTAAGGCGAAGTCTTCTCTGTATTTTTGATACGAAACATCTATAGAGACGCGTGAGACCGACGTATGTTGTGGCGAAGCGTCGCCACGTCGCCTCTGTAGTGTATAATTCACTACGGTACACGTAACATATGTCTCACTTAAACGGACTCGGTGTTTCACATCTGCCAAGAGTCTTTAGATATTTTTAAAGAAATTGTGCAAAGAGACATGTTTCTGGTAGTAACTAGCCACGACCGAAGCCTCTCATCAATCCAAAATCAGTCTAATTATAAAATGCAACTTACTAATTATGCTTGGTCGGGAATCGAACCTAGGATCTCTGTTAGCGAAGAGAATACTCGCACCACCGCGTCAACGAGGCCGACGATCATTATGATCACAATCACAATCATATTCACTATTATAATCATAATTATAAAAATACCATTTCCCCTCTATGGTTGTCGATCATGATAATCACAATCACATTCATATTCACTATTATAATCATAATTATAAACATACCATTGCCACTCTATGGTTGTCGATCATTATAATCACAATCACAATCATATTCACTATTATTAATATAAAATGGAAAATCGATGATTGTTAATCTTTAAAAAAAAGCAAGTATCAGCCCATTTAAGTCCCACTGTTGCGAACAGGCCTATTCACTCTTAGGATAAATTTTTATAGCATAGACCCACCATGCTTCTTTACTGCGCGTTGCATGGCATAATAATTTAGTTAATGAAAAATTGTTGGTGTTTTACAAGTTGAAGGACGCTTTTCTCTTTCGTATTTTTACATTTCCGGCTTACTCTATGATTAACTTAAATCATAATCACAATCATTATTATAGCCACAATCATCATCACTACTATAATCATAATCCCAATTACAAACATAATCACTATTATTATCACAATGATTAATATAATCACAGTCATCATCACAATCACTATAACAATTATAATCACTATTATGTTCATAATCACAATAATAATTTGCAAGAACGTGATTTCAGACGTGACTTCATTGGCACAATGGTGCAAGAACTGGTGCAAGAACTGGTGATGCTCTGATCTCGATCTGGACTGGTGGAATTCCTAAATATTAATCCAGACTATATCTGTATATTAAATTATAATCATAATCACAATCATAATCATAATAACAATCATAATTTATGAGAAAGATGACATTGTGCTGTACCATGATGGGAAGAACAAGTTTATGGAGTTCCATTTTGGAATCTATCTCGATCTGGATCGGTGGAATTCCAATATTAATCCAAGTGATATTAAAAAACTAAATGTCAAACTTCATTCTGATCTTATTGAAGAACAGACATACAAACTTTCACATTTTTAATGGTAATATTGTGGTTAAAACCTGTCCATTAAATAAATATAGTAACGGACCTTATTGCGGTTAAGTCTGTGACTTTTTTGTCTCATAATGTCACACGAGAGTAATCCAATACGATGGTACATTTAAATGGATTGGATTACATGAAAGTTGTTTAAAGAGGTACATTCGTTTCTTTTTTTTATTAAAAAAATAACACATTCATTGTTCCAAAAAGATATTATAGTAACTACCCTCAATGTCGCTTTATATTTAGTCCTAAAACCAGCAATTAGGACCAAATAGTTCAATCGCTACTGTGCTGTCGTGGGAAGAGGTTGTGTGCTGTTATATCTACTACTAATATTATAAAGCTGAAGTGTTTGTTTGAACGCGTTTATCTCAGGAACTACTGGTCCGATTTAAAAAATTCTTACACTGTTAGATAGCCCATTTATCTAGAAAGGCTATAAGCTATATATCATCAATCTAAGCCTAATAGAAGCGGAGGAATATTAAAAAATGTTGCAAAAATTGGGATAGCATATCCGTTTTGGGAGCTTCCGCTGCGTGCGCTGCGTAAACGGTTACAGTTACGCAATTAACATGTATGATGGAATTGTTCTTCTTAAAAAGATGTATAAAAAAGTCTAAGACAGTATATGTCTATCTTTTAAGATTGGCTCTCTGCTGCAAGTTATGTCCTAAGCTATCACTATTATAATCACAATGATTATTAAAATCATAATCCCTGTTATAATCATAACCATGCTGATTATTGTAATCATCATTTAAGAAAGAAAGTTCATTGCATTTTATCATGAGGACGGTCCCACTGCTTCCAGGCTATATATCACTATTTTAATCACAATCATTATTAAAATCATAATCCCTGTTACAATCATAACCATGCTGATTATTGTAATCATCATTCAAGAAAGAAAGTTCATTGCACTTATCATGAGGACGGTCCCACTGCCTCCAGGCTATATATCACTATTATAATCACAATCATTATTAAAATCATAATCCCTGTTACAGTGATAACCATTATGATTATTATAATCATAATTACAACCATAATTTAAGAAAGAAAGTTCATTGCACCTTAGCATGAGGACGGTCTCACTGCCTCCAGGCTCTATTTCACTATTATAATCACAATCATTATTAAAATCATAACCCCTGTTACAATCATAACCATGATCATTGTTATAATCATAATTACAATCATAATTTAAGAAAGAAAGTTCGTTGCACTTATCATGAGGACGGTCCCACTGCCTCCAGGCTATATATCACTATTATAATCACAATCATTATTAAAATCATAATCCCTGTTACAATCATAAACATGATCATTATTATAATCACAATTACAAACATAACTTGAGAAAGTTCACCTTTATACTGGACAAATGTTTTCTCCTTGACTCGTGACCTTGAAAGGTCATTTCAATAATATATAAAAGTAAATTGAAAATTTTACGAATTATTTCAGAATGAAAGTATAGTTAACCTTTATTGACATTTGTTCACAATTTTTCTTTCATATCCCGTGGAAATAAGAGGTAATCCGTTCTCAGTGAGCTTTTACGTCGCGAAAAGAATCGATAGAATAGTCTTGATGATCTTATGCTGATTGAGTTCAGTTTGAAAGCATTGTTTGGGTCAAAGCTGGTGAATGGTAATACAAGGTGTTAGGAGACCACTCCCGAAAACGTAAACGAAGACAGATGATAGTTCTAATGACACCTTTGATGATGGGACCGAAAAGAAATCGATTCTTATTTAAAAAAAAAACATTTTGAAAACATTCTATTAGCATTATTTACGCCCCATCACGTTTTCCACACTTTTATACGCACACCTTCACCGGCCGCATGCGGTAACTGACCCGAGCGTCAGCTGTTTGCGTTTCATTGCTGGTTTTTTTTTCGTATTGTATTTTTTTACGAAACCATTTCATTAAACTGTACTTATTATAAAGCGTAATTAGCAGTATCCCACTGCTGGGCAAAAGCTCTCCCACTCATATGTGAGAGGGTTTAGAAAATCTAAAGAGTAATATTGAGAAAATCTTAATAGAACTCAATATCGATTTTGAATTGACCCGACTCGACTCGAACCCAGAATTTCATGTCTGTAGTCGAACATTTTAACCACAAGACTAATGAGGCAGTTTCCTATTACCTTGTATATACAGATTTGTGTGTTCGCCTTAACAAAACATGTTCATCGCAACACCCACGCGGTGCGTGACCACGACATGCTGGATCAAGCTTTCGTGCACAGCTTATGTTGTTTGATACAAATTTAATATACGACTTGATTATAGAAAACTTGATGAGTTTATTTGATGATAACTATTTAATAATGAAATTTGAGGACCTAACTCCACTGGTTTCACTTGTAGACGACCTGGGTTTAACCCCTGACAAAGCAAATTGAACAAATTGACGACGAAACGTACTATACATACGAGGTATGACAATTAAGTAATGAGACAGATTTTATTGCCGCGCTTGTGGTAAAACTGTAACCTTGAAATTCCCTTTCTCTTTTTCCGGCATCCTTCTCCATTGATATGTTTACCATCGCTCTAGCTTGTTTAGTACGCCTGCTGCGTCAAGTTGAGTAGACGTGTGTTTGTAGTGCTCGTCACGAAAATGGAAAAACGAAATCAAGAGCAACGCGTCGCGATAAAATTTTGCACCAGATTGGGCGAAACAGCTTCGGAAACGTACGCTAAAATTGTAAGTGTATGGTGATAGTGATTACCTACGGCTCCGAAACGTGGTCGCTGACTATGGGCCTCATACGAAAGCTCAAAGTCGCTCAGCGTGCGATGCAGAGGGCTATGCTCGGAATTTCTCTACGTGATCAAATCAGAAATGAGCAGAACCAAAGTCATCGACATAGCCCTACGAATCGCGAACCTGAAGTGGCAATGGGCGGGGCACATAGTCCGACGGACCGATGGACGTTGGGGCCCGAAGGTGCTGGAGTGGCGACCCCGCACCGGGCGGCGCAGTGTAGGGAGACCCCCCACAAGGTGGACCGACGACATAAAGAGGGTCGCCGGTAGCCGCTGGAGCCAGGCGGCGCAAGATCGGGCCTTGTGGACATCATTACGTGAGACCTATGTCCAGCAGTGGACGTCCATCGGTTGAAGCGACGACGACGACGATGGTGATAGTGCTCTTAGTCGTACATACATAGCATCACGCGTCATTCCCATTGGAGTAGGCAGAGACGACATCCTTCCACTTGCCACGATCCTTGCATATCTCCTTCGCTACATTCATTCTCATTAAACCTTTCATACAAGTTCGTCAGTTTAGAGTACTCTTGACCTGGCCCTTATTTAAAATCTCTTAGATTTGGTCCAGGATCGTTGGCCTTGGTCTTCCTCTTCCAACTTTCGCATTCACTCTTGACTCATAAATCCTTTTTGTCAGTCTCCTTTCATTCATTCTCTTTACATGCCCAAACCCTCTAAGCATACCTTTCTCCATTTTAGTCACTACGTCTTCTTTTATACCACAACGTTCTCTTATCACACTATCTCTTGCTCTGTCACTCAGTCTCAACTCATACTTCTCAACGCTCTCATCTCTACTGCATTTATTTTACTTATGTGATTCTTCTGCACCATTTACCATATTCCCTGCACTCTCTCTTCAATGACGTATCAAACAAATAAATTGAGTTTCGTTATAATGACGTGTAGCTATAAGAAATAAATCACCTCTTACTATATTACGTGTCATCACTTACCATCAGGTGAGACTACAAGCTGAAGCTGATAATCCATAACAGCTCTAAAACAACAACACATGGTTTATGCAATTCACTTATCATCAGCTGAAAATGTCCTATCATCATTTTGGCATTATTCAGTGACAAAAGTGCCACATTGCTTTCTGATTGAATGCTTGCGTAATTTTCGACGCATGCGCGCTTCTTTTATACATCAATTTGCTTTGCTGCGTCTTCTTCACTTTAATTCCTCTCAATAATAATTTAGTAGATTTATTGTTGGTAGGTTCTTTTCTTTTATCTTTTTCGTTTCCTTTGTTATTAATTTCATCAAGTAATGTATCGTTCAATGTAGAATGCAATGAAGAGTTTTAGCTATCTATCTTATTGTATTAAACAATGATAAGTTTAGGAAATTATGTAATCTTATAAGAAACCCTTACGCTATGGCCTTTTATGCACATGTAATGGAAGAAGTAATACCTCAAAAGAAGCAATGGGACGCCATTTCAATATACATACCTGAAAAGAAGATAAAATTAAATTAGATAATACAATTTTTAAATTATATCATATATGAGACTGTAACTAATGTAATTAATAACTAACTGTGATAATAGTTAATCCAGTTTCATTGCAATGTGCTTTTATAAAACTAACAAGCATATCTTGAACCTTCTTATAATATCTGTTGGTCATAGTTTTGGAGAAAGGTTAGCATTTGACTCAGATGATAGTGAGTGATGATACAGTACAGAATGAGATGAATTGGAAAATGAGATATACAAAAAATCGAAAAAATATGAACAAGCAGCCTCAGCTGACGATATATCTAACTTGAAACCCATAAAACTGAAACTAATCAAACGATGGATTAGTCTAATGTTAAAATCGTGGGTTTAAGTGAAGAATCAATAGGAAATCCTACTTTAATTTCACCGTCGTCGTCGTCGCTTCAACCGATGGACGTCCACCGCTGGATATAGGTCTCACGAAATGATGCCAACAAGGCCCGAACTTGTGCTGCTTGGCTCCAGCGGCTACCGGCGATCCTCCTTGTATCGTCGGTTCAACTTGTGGGGGGTCTTCCTACATTGCGTCGTCCGGTGCGGGGTCGCCATTCCAGCACCTTCCGGCACCAACGTCCATCAGTTCGTCGGACTATGTGCCCCGACCATTACCACTTCAGGTTCGCGATTTGTAGGGCTATGTCGGTGACTTGGGTTCTGCTACGGATCTCCTCATTTCTGATTTGATCGCGTAGAGAAACTCCAAGCATAGCCCTCTTCACCGCACGCTGAGTGACTCTGAGTTTTCGAATAAGGCCCATAGTCAGCGACCACGTTTCCGATCCGTAGGTAAGCACCGGCAACACGTACTGTTCGAAGACTTTAGTCTTCAGGCACTAAGGGATATTGGAAAAAGTTTTCCGGATCTTCCCGAACGCTGCCCAACCGAGTTGGAAACGGCGGTTGACCTCTTTCTCGAAATTGGACGTACCTAGCTGGACTATGTGTCCCAGGTATGTATACTCGTCAACACTTTCGAGTGTCGAGTTCTCAAGGATGACTGGGTGGAGCAGAACATGGATATTTGACATAACGTTCGTCTTATCCATGTTCATTTTTAGGCCCACCTGTCGAGAAACTCTGCTGAGGTCATCGAGCATTGCATTGAGATCTTACAGAAGGAAAGGAAGCTTCTGGAAGATTTTAAATTCACATAAAGTAATTTAGATAATAAAATGCGTGAAACATATATTATTGTTAAAAATGAATTCGAAACACTAATAATAAACCCAATAAAAACAATAATTAATCTAGTATTTAATAGAGCCGTGGCTAATTACTAAATTATGAGCAAAGACCTGCTACCGAGTAATGCAATCCAGTACAATTAATTACTATTATACCACTAATGATTGATTTATTATTTGATGATGTATCATCACTTATCATCAAAAGAGATCACAGTCAAGCAGTTACCAAAAAACCGAAGAACTTAATTCTGTTTACAGAATGACAAGCAAAAACAAATTAATATCGAAATTGGAAATTCTTACATCGTTTTAACGCAAGCAATCGACACTACACAGTCTGTTAGAATATTTATCAATGGAATAAATCTTAATTTATTAACCGACGCTTAGTTAAAGTGCCGTTTATCTGTAATTTATAACCTTCCTTTTTAACCGCAGCAACATAATTTGAATTAGTGAGCTTTTTTATGATTTATTACACGGAGTGCCACAAGGGAATAGGGCCTATATTATTAAATTGATATATCGTTGTTATATAATTATCTACATATGTACTTTGGATAAACTTAAGTTTATTAACCTAATAAAAGAATTTAAGGCTATGTAAAAGAAGAAAATGGTGATACAGAATAAAACATTGAACAAAATTACTCTACATATAAAACAAAGTTTAGTTGGACCGCTTTTAACGATTTTCGGTTTATTAGACTCATCTCCACTCTGAATAGCAGAATACATATTAAAATAAGAGAAGAATGCTTTAATTGAAACGTAAACAATATAGAAAACAGACGTAGACGCTCACTAAGAAATAATCTTCCTATTTTGCGATTGCGATTTTGAAATTGCGAAAAATATAAAGAGTCCTAGATCTCCAGAAGTATGTGTGATAGACTTGAATTTATTCACACATACTCCTTTACTTTTGGTATACAAGGGTCACTAAGAACGGCATTGGAAACTACACTGGTAACATCGATGTTGATAAAGAACTTAAAAGTTTACAAAGATATACCTGGACAAATTAGAAAAAAGAATTATTCCAAATGATTGACAATCTGCTGAGGTGAAGCGTGGTGGATTTGTGCTCCTTTATGAGTGAGGAGGCTTATGCCCAGCAGTGGAACATAAATAAGCTGCTACTAAAGGCTTCTTTTTAACCTATCCAAGAACAGGAACAGCTAATTCTGTTTGGAAAAATTAACGCCATTTAGTCCACAGTAGCTCAAAATTTTTCTGTTTTACAAAATAATAAACTATTTTACGCTGCGGCTCAATGTGTTTTTAGATATACTCTTAGAATATCCCGTTCCCATTGAAATGCAAAATAAAAGGTAGCTTATATTAACCCTTTCGTGAAACGCAGGTTATAATTTCAGACAGTCAAATCAAATAGACAACAATTTAAGAAATGACGATTTTTACAACAAAAGAAAACTGGTGTTTTGTCACAAACAGACACACCAATTTTATCTATATTTTATAGATAATGGTGATAAATAAATTCCTACTTTAAATACGTATATAACATCCAATTGTGTGTCCGAGCTCATTACGTCCCTATTTAACTCCCGCTCGCTGTGGCATGTTTATGATTGGGTATATTTTAATTAATTTATCGTGTTTAAATTAATGAAAACATTATAGGAGTTATTGTTTTGATAGGTTTATTATATGGACTGTCATATTCTATATTGTAGACCAGGGGTATTCAACCTTTTGCCATTAAATTCAAAGGCGATTTTGCTAATTTGTATTATTCATCTAGGAACAGATTCATCGCCTATATTTTGTAATTTTTTTGGAATATCTTTTAGTAATAATCAAATAACAGTGTCCGTGGCAACAAATAGACGATTACTATTTAGATATTAAAAAAAAACAAAAGAATAGCTTACTGAAATGACAAACGTTGGTCCTTTTATTAACCTGGTTGATTATCAACTTTTAAGTGATAATTTCTCGGTCTACACTAATATTATAAAGAGGAAAGATTTGTATTTTTGTATGTAACGAATAAACTCAAAAAGTACTGGACCGATTTTAATAATTCTTTTTTCATTAGAAAGCTACATTATCACTGAGTAACATAGGCTATATTTAGTACTAGATTACTATAGAAATCTTTAGAAATTCCTATTAAAACCAACCGAAGGTGTAAAAAAATTAGCCATAAAATGTCTTTCATCGCATACGCTGTGAAGAGTATTAATGATAGGACAAAAAAATGTTCGACAATATTATAGAATATATCAATATCTACAAAAAACTTCGCGAGACCATATGTCTAACTATTGTAGTTACGCCACTTTTTTTACATTTAACAAATTGATAGAAATGCCGATCAAAATCAGACCGTGTTATCCATACCACTTATAAATTTTTATCCAAATAAATAATTGACTGTCTCAATACCTGGTGATTACTTTTTGAATTATTGAAATCGGATATTCCATTCAAAAGATATCATGAAATTAAAATAAAAATACATGCCGGCGGCGGCCGCCACGCAGCGCATCGAGTAACTAACTCGACGAGAGAGGGGCAGTGCGGGAGAAGGGGGTGCACCATTATGAACTAGGTTACCTTACGCAGTGGACGCAAGCGACATTGAATATTTCGAGTTTTTTTAACACATTTTTATGCTTCACTTAAAAAGTTCTTTTCAGAGCTACTTAGTTTTAGTATTAGGAATCACACTTTTTCATAATATTTGTCAATTCATGGTTGTTTACAGGTTCCTCACGAGCTTCTTCTTTATCATTAAGATTCTTTTTATAACGTCAACGGTTTCTCTTTATAACTAATCGAAAATATTACGAATGGAGTCGTCGACAAACGTTAGTCTCGTATTTTCACACAATTTGAATCGTATTTTTCTATGATTTATCGTTTTGGGGTGCGCCAAGGTATCGTCCTGGGACCTTTATACTTAATTATACATACCGATGACGTACTAATTGGGGGCGTATTTTATGTGATCCCTATCTAAATTGGTTGGGTGCCCGTTCATTTTGAGAATCGCTGAATACGAAGGAAATATATTACAGATTATAGATAAGTATTTGATATTTTTTAAGATTCCTCATAATTCTGGTTTATGGAATCGTAATCGTATTTAAATGTATTTTTTTTTAGCTTTTTATTGTCTTATCCTTATATTCATTATTACTTGCCACAACCTTTTTATATAAAGGTATTTTATAAGATTTTTTACATCATTCGAGTCAGTCACGAATACTCTATGTTGTTTGTTATTACTTTTTTTTTATAAATTTACATTTTATGGTACATCTAAACCCATTACGCTCCAATTTCCATCTTTATATTATCCTCCCCATGGTGAGACTTAATAAACTGTGAAATGTATTCATTTATATTAAAACAATATATAAAATTGAACTCTACACAAGCTTTTTATAATATACATCATCAATTTTGTTTTATTAGACTTGCTCGATACGTTTCAATCCAGTTTGTCTTAATCGGCTGAAATATATAAACAGGAACTTTGTTAGCAAATTAGATCTTACTACTTGAATAAAGATTTGATTTGATATATTTGTAGATTTACTATAATATAATTAATTAAATTTAAACTAATAACATAGGGTGTGTTCCTAAAATATTGGCAACATTACCTCTTTGTATAGCTGATCCTTTGCCCGAGATAAGCGACAGCTTTGAGGTCACTTGTGGAATCCAGTAACCGCTTAGAAAGACGCTGTGGGCCAGGCTTCGGCGGCTCGGTCGCTGCTGCGGCCGCTTTTTACCTCAAGTCTCCCAATAAAAGCCAAACTGAAGGTCTACGGAGCCTACGTCTGCTCCAGACTGACGTATGCGGCTCCTGCCTGGTACTCTTTCTGCTCAGGGTACCAGAGGAGTAGGCTGCAGATCCAGCAGAACAAGTGCCTACGTATGATAGTAGGAGCTCCGAGGTACATCAGAAATGACGACATCCACCGAGACACCAGGACGTCCACCGTGGAGGTGTTCGTCCGAAACTTGGCGAGGAGTATGTTCCGACACGCGGACAACTCCCCACACATACACCTCCACGGCATTGCCAGCCAGCACCCAAGAGCAGAAAACATGGGGCGTCCCCTGCCTCGTGAGCTTCTGCTGTCACCGCCTCCTGATGTAGGCGATGATGACGTCAAAGACGACGCAATATCAGTGGCAATACCCGGACTTGACCTGGATGGACCCGCTAGCGTAGCCAGCGGGAACCAGCCCGTATGATTGCGAAAAAAACAAAATACCAGGCATCAAATTGATGTCTGAGGAAGATGCCCGGGTAAGGAAGCACTGCCTCGAGGCCCGCAACCCTCAACTAAAGTTGAGAAGAACCCAGGAGAGCTTAGAAAGATGTTTAAAAAATATTTTTGCTTCAGAGCCCCACGGACCCATAGTTTCCAACCCAAATGGCAGAAATATGTGATCTTGTGTAATAGATCCATATTCCTGCAATTTTTTAATTTCAGCCTCATTCGTCACAATACCAGGCAACATTGAAGATAATTTTAAATGTTAAGATGCCACGTCATCATAAGTCGCATCCCATACCAGGCACCTTCCATTCTTCCATGGAATTAAAGCAATTCCGTCAGGTCTCTTGCCATCGCTACGTACAGCACCGTTATAGTGTAGTTTATATGTAAAATCTTATATGGTTCGGTTAATTTTGCTCTTTTGCTGTGCTACAAGCCATTTCTACATTATTATTTTAGTTAATATAAAATGCAGGCTAAGTTTCTATTGTAGCATCTCGTTTTGTATTAAAACTTAATAACATCATGAGTATATTTTGTAGGTTCTTTCTCCTTAGTCTTAGTTTCAATTGTAGCGATTAATTTTGTGGTTTAAATAACCTCATGAGTGTATTGAGTAGAATTTCCCTCTAGTCTTGTAGTTTTAATATCATTACGAGTATATTGAGTAGGTTCTTCCTCCTTTTTAGGCTTAGTTTCTATTGTAGAATCCAGTTTTGTAGTTTTAATAACATCAAGACTATATTTTCTAGGTTTTTCCTCCTTCTTAGGCTTAGTTTCTATTATAGCATCTGGTTTTGTAGTTTAAATATCATCACGACTATATTTTGCAGGTTTTCCCTCCTTTTTAGGCTTATTTTCTATTGTGACATATAGTTTTGTAGCTTTAATAGCCTTAGTTACTATTGTAGCATCCAGTTTTTTAATTTTAATAACATCTCATAGGTTCTCTCTCCTTCTTAGGCTTAGTTTCAATTGTGGCATCTAGTTTGTAGTCTTAACCTGCCAGCAATAAAAAAATAGTCTAAATTCCTTTCTAAATTCTTTATCGTACCGGAAAGAATGTATTATGCACCCAAATTTCATCGATATCGTGATCAAATATTTGCTCGACACTGATAAACCCGACCTTCAACTATCGACAGTTGACAAATACAGCTCTCATGTCACAAAGATATAGACCAAGAGCCAGGTTTTAAAACTAAAATAACGAAATATCCTTTATTAATCAAGACAAGCTGAAGGCTTCTATATTTAAAAAGTAACTTAGGCCATAACTCAAGAATGGCTGGACCGATTTTAATTGTGGTATTCCTTTCTATAGTAGAATTGCAGAACAATTCTTGAAATACATAATAAATACTCGAAATGAAATGGCAATAAAATGTTATAAAAAAATTTACTAAAAGATAGCTTAGATTGGACCAGGGCCTATAGACAAGATGGTTGTTTGCGCACCTGCTCCCGTCTCCATGAATCCTCAGTCGGATTTTTCTGGGGGACCAGCGAAGAATGCGCAAGCTGAACCTCTGGTGTCTCACTTACGGATGACGAGGGTTCCGCTGGGTTTTAGTGGATATTGCGAGGCCTCTCCCCTCGCCGATTCCGACACTGATGATCCATTCCGGTCAAGGTAAGTGCATTTCCCAGCGCAAAAAAAGGGCCTACAGAAAAGGTGATATTCAAAATCTCATCTTCATCCATTTATGGGATATCCGAGACTAGTAAATACCTTACTGATGTCTCGTATAAGTCCAACCGAGATTTCACGAAGGCGGGAGGACGTGCGAAAATGTTTTCCCTCTCATGGACTTCTTTCAGCGAGAAGACCGTCTTACAGACGGCCTTTTACTGGAGAGCATCGAGCCTACAACTATTAGCGCCATTAGAAAGTAACGCTGAGGTTTCTAGGCTGCACACTAAGGCCACAGCCACCAGCAGTACCACACTCATGGCAGGTAGGTGAGTCCTCATGAACAATTCGGTGCAAGAACTATCTGAAATAGCTGTGCCCCGTCATAAAGTGCATCAATCTGAAAGAGAGCGACCCATAACCTCTGGAAAGTCATTGTTTCAGATAAGGACCGAGGTGAGGACTGGTGAGGACTTTTGAATTAGATCCCGATCGGTCTCTGGACCTTATCAGCATTAGCTTCCAGACTGCGTGCCGACGCACTCACTCTGTACTTACAGACTTACTAATTTATACTGCTTCATTGGTCTAGTGGTTAGCATGTTTGACTACAGACACGAGGCCCTGGGTTCGAGTCCCGAGTCGGGCTGATTCAAAAATCAATATTGAGTCTTCTTTTTAAGATTTTATTCATATTTGCTCGAAGTTGGAAAGTTGGCGGTGTGCTCAATCCCCGTGCCTCGGAGAGCACGTCGGTTCTGCGTCTGACCTCTTTCCGGTCGTGTCGGATTCCCGTCACATCGGACTATGAGAGTGAAGGAATAGAGAATGCACTTGTGTACTATGCCTGCCAATCCGCAGTGGAGCAGCGTAGTGGGTTTATGCTCTAAAAACCCTCACTCCTCGGAGTGAGGAGGCCTGTGCCCAGCAGTGGAACGTTAATGGGCTGCTACTAGCTAAATTTATATCTTAACTGTTTTACATCGTATCGATGTTCTGTTTCTTGTCCTTTATATTTCCTAATTTATCCATATTTTCATGAATAAATATTGTTAGTTTATCCAAATAAATAAATAAATGTCGATGTATTGAACACAGTAAAAGTATTGCATCTATCTCTTGTACTACAATTCAATCAGTCAGTCAATATTGACCTGTCATGTCGTTGAACAAGTCTGTATTGAACTTTAACATAACTTTTAAGGACATATATTGATGTTAGCGATGTATAACTGGAATAAAATAAACTACATTGTTCATGAAATAGCAACAATTTTGTTTTGTTAACGGCAGATTACAACAAATAGCACTAATTTCCTTTTTGTCAACGGTACACCATTCAATAAAACGCGATATTTTGTTTCATTCAACAAATTGCAACATTTTTGTTATTTTAAGGGTGCATTACTCAACAAATAGAATTTTTGTTAATGATAAGTTATTTAACAAATAATGAGAATATTGTTTCTTTGAATTATGTAATAAACAGCAACAATTTGATTTCGTCAGAAGTACATTATTAAATAAATAGCAACAATTTTGTTTCGTCAGAAGTACATTATTAAATAAACAGCAACAATTTTGTTTCGTCAGAAGTACATTATTAAATAAATAGCAACAATTTTGTTTTGTTAACGATAAATTATTCTCCAANTGAGGAGTTCCATTGATCTTCATATTTAACTACGACTAGCACTTGACCATACCGAAGTTACGTTAGGCGCCTCAAATATCTGGATAGCCTATAGAAGATTCTGCCGAGTATCGTTTATTTGCTCCCAAGAATTGAAGAGTTCTGTCACTTTGTCATGGATGCCATCATCAGAACTGGTTTTTTAAAAAAATGGGATCCTATGACGAGCACCATCTTTCATTAAAAAAAAATCATCAAGATCGGTCCACCCAGTCGGGAGATCAAACATAAAAAAAAATACAGACGAATTGATAACCTCCTCCTTTTTTTGAAGTCGGTTAAAAATAGCATCAATTTTGTTTCGTCAGAGGTACATTATTTAACAAATAGCAACATTTATGTTTTTGTTTGCGATATAGACAAGTAGCAATTAACGTCCCACTGCTGGGCACAGGCCTCCTCTCTCATAGGAGAGAGGGTTGTTAGAGCATAGACCCACCACGCTGCTCCACTGCGGATTGGCAGGCATAGTACACAAGTGCACTCTCTATTCCTTCATTCTCATAGTCCGATGTGACGGGAATCCGACACGACCGGAGAGAGATCAGGCGCAGGACCGACGGCTTAACGTGCTCTCCGAGGCACGGGGGTGGATCACACCGCCAACTTCCCAACTTCGGGCAAATATTGAGAAAATCTTAATAGAAAACTCAATATTGATTTTTGAATTGGCCCGACCCGGGACTCGAACCCAGGACCTCATGTCTGTAGTCGAACATGCTAACCACTAGACCAATGAGGCAGTCGTTTACGAAGTTTACGATATATTATTGACCAAATAGCAAAATTTTCTTGTTATTCAAGAAATAGCAATATTTAAGATAAGTAAAGGTATATTATTTGAAAAATAGCAACAATTCTGTTTTGTCAACGGTAAATTATGTAACAAATAGCAACAATTTCGTTTTGTCAACGGTTCATTTTTTCAAGAAGCCGTTATTTAAAAAAAAAACATATCACATCGCATTATTATTGCTGTATCGTTGTATTATATATAATAATTAATAAAAAAGCATTCTGTCTGTGCGATTGCGAAGTGATTTACGATTTATATCTGTTAATGATTTTACAATCGTAAAACAGAATTTAATGTATGTTATTTGATTTATTTGTATCGATAAATCATAGACCGATTGTGATTGAATACATATTATCAGGCAGTTTTATAGACTGTTCCCCGCGTATTTCCCAGTCCCGTGGGGATATGAGGATATATGCATTTAGCGAGTTGATTTGTGAAGTTTATATGCTCTCGTGTTGAGTCAGTGAGTCAGTTTATTAGTGTAAAACTATCTCCGTATTATTGTCTTCCCAACGTGCGTGGTTTCAGGTAAAGTGGGTGTATGGGAAGCGATTCTATAAAGGACATAGAGACACTGCACAAAACTATTCCTTATTAGCTTGTGTCTTAGTATTAGTACTCATGTCATGTGAAATCTTTAGTCAATTAGGCAGCATTATATTGACTGACTAAGGCGATTATATTAACTGACTACGTTGACTGACTAAAGTGACTATATTGACTGACTACGTTAAATTTATTGACTGACTAAGGTGATTATAGCAACTGACTACGTTGATTGACTAAAGTGACTATATTGACTGACTACGTTAAATTTAATGATTGACTAAGGTGGCTGTATTGCCTGACTAAGGTGATTATAGCAACCGACTACGTTGATTGACTAAAGTGACTATATTGACTGACTACGTTAAATTTAATGATTGACGAAGATGGCTGTATTGCCTGACTAAGGTGATTATAGCAACTGACTAAGTTGATTGACTAAATTGACAATATTGACTGACTACGTTAAATTTAATGACTGACTAAGGTGGCTGTATTGACTGACTAAGGTGATTATAGCAACTGACTACGTTGACTGACTAAAGTGATTATATTGATTGACTACGTTAAATTTAATGACTGACTAAGGTGATTATAGCAACTGACTACGTTGACTGACTAAAGTGATTATATTGATTGACTACCTTAAATTTAATGACTGACTAAGGCGATTATAGTGACTGACTAAGGTGACTATACTGACTAACTACGGTAATTATAGTGACTGATTAAGGAGATTATAATAATTGGCTATGATGACTGACTAAGATAACTATAATGACTGACTACTGTAACTATAATGACTGACTACTGTAACTATAATGACTGACTACTGTGACTATAATGACTGACTACGGGGACTACAGTGATTGGCTACGAAAACTTGCTATGGGCACTACAGTGACTGACTACTGCAAATATAATGACTGATTACGGTAAATATGATAAATTTACTGACTGACTTAGTAAGGTGATTATAGTGACTAAGGAGAATATAATAACTGGCTATGATGACTAACTAAGATAATTATAATGACAGACTAAGGCGTCCATATTGACTGACTACGGTGACTATAATGACTGACTACGGTAAATTTAATGATTGACTAAGATAGATTTTTTTACTAAGGCGATTATTGTGACTGACTACGGTGACTGAGTAAGGTGAAATTAAAAAATGACTACGGTGACTAAAATGAATGCCTACGGTGACTATAGTGACTGACTACGGTGACTATAGTGACTGACTACGGTGACTATAGTGACTGACTACGGTGAATATAGTGACTGACTACGGTAAATATGGTAAATTTACTGACTCACTGGGGTGACTATACTAACTGACTAAGGTGATTATAGTGACTGACTTCGGTGTCTGACTAAAGTGACTATATTGACTGACTACGGTAAATTTAATGATTGACTAAGATAGATTTTTTTACTAAGGCGAGTATTGTGACTGACTACGGTGACTGTGTAAGGTGAATATAACAAATGACTACGGTGACTAAAATGAATGCCTACGGTGACTATAGTGACTGACTACGGTGACTATAGTGACTAACTACGGTAACTATAATGACTGACTACGGTGAATATAATGACTGACTACGGTGACTATACTGACTGACTACGGTGACTATAGTGACTGACTACGGTGACTATAGTGACTGACTACCGTAAATATGGTAAATTTACTGACTCACTGAGGTGACTATAGTAACTGACTAAGGTGATTATAGTGACTGACTTCGGTGTCTGACTAAAGTGACTATATGACTGATTACAGTGACTATTTACGACTTTACAAAACCAACATCAAGTAGGTAGCATCATATTGCAAACATCACGCTCTCTTTGTAAAGATTCATTAAGATTGCGAGCACGAGAATTGCAATTTTACATCAACGGGGACTTGAACCCGCGACCCCGAGAGTATAAATTAATTTGCAGCGACGAAAGCAATTCAATTGATCAATTGAATGAATTACATCGAATATGATTCAGACTTTCTTCGTTGATTGTTTATTAAAAATTTGCGCGAGATTATATTAAGAAACGCTATTTTCTTAATGGTTTACTCAGAGCATCGTAGCTCCGAAACGGTTAGACCGATTCTGATGCAATTTTTACTGAATTATAGGTAATTTCATAGGAAATAAAACTGTATATTTTATATTTCAATTTTGTTATGGGAACGTGAAATTCCAGGCGTTTTTATTATACTCAGAATCGCAAATTAGATGATTTCTTTAGAGCATCGTATCTTCGTAACAACTAGACCAATTTTAATGCAACTTTCACTGAGAGATAACTTATGTTATAGGGAATAAAGTAGTGTACTTTTTATTCCGATATTCATACGGGAACGGTAAATTCTAAAACACAGATACGTAGCTTTTATATCGGTAAGGGAGGCAATTAATTTCATGGTTTCTACAAAGTATTATATCTCCGGAACGGATGGACCAATTTTTATGTTATTTTTACTGAAAGATAGCCAATTTTATATAGAATTAAATGGTATACTTCATATCTAGACATGCAGGCTGGAACGGGAAATTCAGACGTTTTCTCTTAGCTCCGAAACGCTGAACTACTTTTACATCGATTACTAAAGCAATTCATTTAATGGTTTCTTCAGAGCATTATATCTCCGAAATGGTTGCAACAATTTTGATGTAATTTTTATTGACATATAGGTAATTTTATAGGGAATGAAACGATATACATTATATTGCCACGAAAATAGGAAATTAACGATTTTTTGTTAAATTCAGAAACGCAGATGACCAAAAAAGATGATTTTTTTAGAGCATCGTATCTTTGAACAACTAGACCAATTTTAATGCAATTTTCACTGAAAGATAGCTAATGTTGTAGGAAATTAAGTGGTGTACTTTATATTCCCATATTCTAACGAGAACAGGAAGTTCAGAAACGCAGATAAGCAGCTTCTATATCGATAAGAGAGGCAATTTATTTAATGGTTTCTTCAGAGCATTATATCTCCAAAACGATTAGAGCAATTTTAATGTAACTTTTATTGATAGATGGTTAATTTTATAAGGAATAAAATGGTATACTTTGTATTATTATATTCTTACGAGAACGGAAAATCCAGACTTTTTGCTATACGTAGATAAGATAGTCTTACATCAATAAGAGATGAAATTTATTTAATGATTTCTCCAGAGCCTCATATCTCCGGAACGATATGATCAATTCTGATGTAATTTTTACAGACAAATAGGTAATTTTATGAGAAATAAAACAGTGTACTCTTTACTCCGATATTTTTAGGGAAACGAAAACATTCAGGCGATTTACTAAACTCCGAAATGCTTTTATCTGAGAGGCAATTTATTTCATATTTTCTTCAGAACATTATATCTCCAAAACAGTTGAACCAGTTTTGATGTAACTTATATTGATAGATAGGTAATTTTATAAGGAATAAAATAGTATACTTTGTATATTTGTATATTATTATATTCCTGCAAGAACGAGAACTCCAGACGTTTCCTAAACGAAGATAAGATAGTTTTATATCAATAACAGAGGCAAGTTATTTAATGATTTCTTCAGTGGGTTATATCTCCGTAACCATTTGACCAATATTAACGATATTTTTATCAATACATAGGTAATTTTATAGGCAATAAAACTATATACTTTTTATTTCGATACTTTTAGGGGAACGGGAAGTTCAAGCGTTTTTGCTGCGCTCTTAAACGCAGATATAATAACTTTACATCAATTTTACAATCAATAATAAAGAAGTTTTCTCTCCAACAATCTAGTGGAACTTCCACTTTCTTGTAAACTATGTCATATAACGTTTGTATGTTAAAAGTTATATGTTATTGTCTTGCAAATTGTTAATAGAAACTGTACTTGTTAAGACAAACAGACTAATGTACACATATTATAATACATGCGCGCGCGACGACTTTATCGACCCTATTCCACTTAATTTATAGTTATATATTATAAAAAAATTAAACCATTTTATTCTCTAATAAATTACCTATATTCCAATGTAAGTTTCATCAAAATATGTGCATCCATTCCAGAGATACAGCCCTTTGAAAAACCAATAAGTAAAGTACCCATTGTAATGTAATCCACTTACCATTTATCATGCTTAACGATACAATCTTAGGCTGTATAACCACTTACCATCAGGTGAGATCACAAACACTAATCTATCAGTAATAAAATAAGTGTATTTATACAATTCTCTGATTGCGAATATGATTCCCGTTTAAATGAAAATATGTACAATCAAATTAACAAAAAAAAACCTATTGTGTTGTCATTAATAAGTAAAAACAGTAGACAACTACTTCATTAATAGAAAACATCGATAAATACTTCGATATGTGAAAAGCTTCTATAATAGTGTTGACCCACGCGAGCTTATCGATCGATACAGCAATATTTACTTTACTAGTGGCTGTTTGAGTGTATATCGATAAGTCGCATTCTAATTCTAATTAAACTCAGTAAAAGGATAATTTTATAACATGTTAACATCCCACTGCTGGGCACAGGCTTCCTCAGTTATAGGAGAGATGGTTTTAGAATATAAACTCAAATAGAAGTTCGTTAAATCATGGCATTCGTTATGTGTAGCTCACGCTGGTTGTGATATTCATATGGCTCGTTATATTTAAGTTATATCTTTATTAAAGTAACGTATGAAGATCCCACTGCTGGGCAAAGACCTCCTCGCTCATAGGAGAGAAGGTTTTAGAACATAAAACCACAGAAAAATTTGTTAAATAATGGCATTCGTTGTGTGTAGCTGACACTGAGTGTGGTATTCTTATATATGGTTCGTTATACTGAAATTACACTGTATATCTTTAATAAATCAACGTATTAAGATCCCACTGCTGGGCACAAGTCTCCTCAGTTATAAGGGAGAGGGTTTTAGAACATAAACCCACGTAAACATTCGTTTAATCATACCATTCGTTGTGTGTAGCTTACGTCGAACATGGCGTTTATATTGTTCGTTATATTTAAGTTATATCGTTATTAAAACAACATATTAAGATCCCACTGCTGAGCACAGGCCTCCTCGCTTATAGGAAAGGGGGTTTCAGAATATAAACCCACAGAAAGATTCGTTATATCATGACATTCGATGTGTGTAGTTTACGCTGAACATGGCATTTATATGGTTCGTTATATTTAAGTTATATCTTTATTAAAACAACGTATTAAGAACCCACTGCTGGGTACAGGCCTTCCCACTCATAGGAGAGACGGTTTTAGAGCAAAGACCCTCAGAAAAATTCGTTAAATCATGGCATTCGTTGTGTGTAGCTCACGCTGTCTTATTGATATGGCTCGTTATATTAAGGTTACAATGTAAATGTATAATCATGTCCTGAATTCATAAAGTTTGTTTTAACGCGATAATCTCAGGAACAACTGGTCCGAATTGAAAAATTCTTTCAATTTTGGATAGCTTATTTAAGGCGTTATTTGTCCTTAAGGTCCAATCAATGCAGGTACACTACTAGTGTGTCAGTGATACGAAAAAAAAAATTCAATCGAATGAAATAAAAAAACGACTCGATGGATCGAATTGGAACTTCGTAAGGATTTTGGGGATACTATAATCTTTAAAAGGCACTGACAGCATTATTCACTTTCCCTATATTCTTAATATAGTATGTAAATTTCTAGTAGGCCCCAAAGCGCCCTATTTTTAGAGATTTTTAAGTCATGTTAAGGCTAAAAAGGTTTTTTTTTCTGAAAAACCATCTTAACACCTTGTAAAGAATTTAAGCAAGTTTAAGAAGACCTCCATTGATTTTCTATGCGACTATTAGTTTCGGAGATATGCTGATACATAGAGAAAACGATCCATTTTCATTCAAAGACCGATAGCTCAGCGAGAGATGGTCGTATCGAGACAAAAAAAAACTAAATTGAAGCTGAATAGACAGCCTTTCTAATCCATATAGTTGTCAAGTTACGAAAAAACTATTACACTGTCTGTCTGTACACCAAAAATAAGATCGAAAACAATTTCGAATTCGAATTTGTTTTCTCAATATATTCATTGAGTTTACGAGTTACTCGGTTATTTTTTTTACAAGATCCTAAAATAAGGAAATTTTAGCTTCAAATCGCTTTTTATTTTATTCCGATGCGACCATTTTTATAAAACTTACAGCCATTTGAAAAAAATCGTGATATATTTAGATTTTTCTTTTTATCCTTATATTTTCCACTATTACATGCTGGGGGAGGTAGCTAATTTATATTGTACTAGCTCTCATAAAAACAAGTTTTTATAAGTAGTACTTCCTATTAACTCAAGTTCTCTCACACTAATGTAGTGGTTAATAGAACTGAAAGCGTATATGTCAATGACCTGCCCACATTTTACCTCTTTATTTATTGACTTACAACCCTTTTTTCGTATGAAAAAGTAACCTATATCCTTCATTAAGGTCTAGACTATCTGTGTACCAAATTTCATTGAAATCGGTTTAGTAATTTTGGCGTGAAAACGCGACAAAGAAACAGAGTTACTTTCAATTAATATATCTAGATATTATATCCAGATCGTTAAAATATGGTCTATAATGTAATGGTTTGATTCAGAATCATCTTAAAAATGTCAATAGAAGTTGGAGATTAATAATAATACAAATAAAATCATCGATATCGTCGCGCGAACATCACTATGTTTACGAATAGCCAATAAACGTGACACTATTATTAGCGACGCCATCTTTACGACAGTTTTATTTTACGACGTGCGCTCGAAGCGATGGGTTTTGAGAGTTTTTTCAAATAATTGGAGGGTATTTTGACAACAGCCATAACAAAGAGAAACTGACTGAGATGTTTTAAAGTGTTAGTTAGTTTGACAGGACGTCGAGAATACAGAGTATAAAATGAAGTCGCTTCTGCTGTTTGTTGGCTTATAACTTAAACTACTCAACTGATTTTAATACAGTTTTCAGTAATAAATAGAGCAATTCAAGAGAAAAGTTTATATATACAATACATACATATTATAGAATAGAAAAGAAGAGACATTCAATGAAATGTTATGTGGTAACATAACAAACATATTGTGCTCTTAAATCGCAAACGCTGACTAAACCTTACGAGATACATCAAATAAATGTTCCACGGAAATGTAAATCATAAAAAGATCTATAAAAAAGTTATTAACAGTATATGTTTATCTTTAAAAGATAACTCACAGTGACCATTTTTATCTTTTACATGTAACAAAAAAATGTGTCATTTACTAAGCTATTTTATACGATACAGTATTATTCCTCATCCAATTGAATATACTACATACGTAGAATATTTTATGTAGATTATAATTGCCATTAAAAGTATTTCCTTAAAATGGATACTTTACGAGATATCAGTGATTTACAAAGAGGTGGTACGCAGGGTGTGGGTAAATTACATAAGCTTCGAATTGATGTATCAAATCGATAAGATACCACTTATTTCTTACTTTCATTGATAAAAAGCTTAAGTTATAAAATTTAAGAGAGATTTAGTAATATAAGATTGCGCCACAGCAGTTTCTTAACAATACATTTGTATAAGAAATCGTTGTTATAAGTAATGTATGATGTACGAGATCTGTATGAAAGGACTCCTTTTGACAAGAGTTTTGAAGATCTAGTAGTGAGTAAGTTAGTAAGTTTTTTAGTGTGAAACCATCTCTGTGTCATTGACTTTATAATGCAACCGGTTTGGGTTGCAATAACTGGATGGTTTCACTCTCTATAACGGAAATAGATACCCACTGTTTTTGGGTCTTATACACGCAGTTGTTCCCTGAGGTATACCCCACGTACTTCATTATCCAGTGGAGATGTGAGTAAATTCGTTTTTCTGATAGTAAGTGGTACTTTACCTCTTATGATTGTCAGTATATACCATCCTCAAATCCTTTTGAGGACACACAAAAAATTTCATCAAAATCGCTCCAGTCGTTCAGGAGGAATTCACTCGATTTGTTGACATTGTAAAGACGTGGCATTTATCGAATTCGACAAATTAGCGCACTGCATCACTACAAACAAACCACTGCGAGTGTGAGATAGCGGTGTAGTGATGTGCTTTTGTTAAGTCATCCATTTATCGATATTTATAGTGTTAAAAACGAACGAGAAAATACATTTACGTAGTAACTAGCTATTATAACATTATATTGAAGGTTCAATTAGTTTAACAAATATTTATAGCCCGCTTGAATATCCTCATAACATTAACAGCCAGCAACAATATCCTTATAACATTTATAGTCCACAAGAATATCCTCACAACATATGAATCCCGCAACAATGTCCTCGAGACATTTATAGTCTGCATCAATAACCTCATAATATTTATAGTCCACAAGAATATCCTCATAACGTTTGTAGCCCACAAAAATATCCTTATAACATTTATACCCTGCAACAATGTCTTAGTAACATTTATAGCCTGCATCAATATTCTCATAATATTTATAGCCTGAATCAATATGCTCATAACATTTATAGCTTGCATCAATATCCTCATAATATTTATAGCCTGCAACACTGTCTTAGTAACATTTATAGCCTGCATCAATATCCTCATAATATTTATATCCTGAATCAATATGCTCATAACATTTATAGCCTGCATCAATATCCTCATAATATTTATAGCCCGCAACACTGTCTTAGTAACATTTATAGCCTCCATCAATATCCTCATAACATTTATAGCCCGCAACAATGTCTTAGTAACATTTATAGCCTGCATCAATATCCTCATAATATTTATAGCCTGAATCAATATGCTCATAACATTTATAGCCTGCAACAATATCCTCGTAATATTTATAGCCCGCAACCATTTCTTAGTAACATTTATAGCCTGAATCAATATGCTCATAATATTTATAGCCTGAATCAATATGCTCATAACAATTATAGCCTGCATCAATATCCTCATAACATTTATAGCCCGCAACAATGTCTTAGCAACATTTATAGCCTGCATCAATATGCTTATACTATTTTTATCTCGCAACAATATCGTCATAACATTTATAGGCCGCAATAATGACCTCACAACATTTATAGTCCGCAACAATATCGTGATAAGATTTGCGGCCCGCAACAATATCCTAATAACATTTATAGCCTGCGGTAATATGCTCCTAATATTAATAGTCCGCAACCATGTACTCGTAACATTTACAGCCCGCAATAATATCCTTATAATATTTACAACCACCACCAACATCCTCATAATATTTACAGCCCGCAACAATGTCTAAATAACATCAATAGTCCGAAACCATATCCGCATAACATTTATAGCCCTGCTATAAAAAAGGTTGCCGAGTAACTACTGAGAATAGTTACTCAAATGTAAGTGTGTATCCCAACCCTATCAGTAAAGCGTGAGAAGCGATAGTGGCGAATTAGTCGCGTTAGTGCACTCTCATTAGCGCGGTACAAGCACGGCTAACACTAGTGATGGGACAACGATATATCGATGAAATATATCCAACAGGAATTCGTACCATTACAATTTACGTCTTGATATCTCCATATTAATGACGATATCTCCTAAACTATGTGTCCGATTGACATCAAATTTGGCATAGTCACTCTGGTTGCAACGTAGATGCTCATTAAAAACGGGTCTTCACCTATTCCCAAGGGATTCCTGGTGCAAAAGCGAAAAACGATCGCTTATTACAAATTGTCCAAAACTTTTCACTTCCCTGACATGCATATTACTTTAGTGATGTAGACTGTCACTAAGAACGAGTTTCTCAATATTCCCACGGAAGCGGAGTGTATAAGTGAAAACGACATATATGAAACATAACAACAGCCCTAACGTATTCGAGTCAACTTGAATTTTTAACAATTTGACGTCTTTGTAATTTCAATGATGATCATTAAAACAACTGATGCGAGCCATGGACGCAAACATATTATACTTAGCTGCCCTGCCAAGCAATTTTCACTATACCTACATTCGGCGGTTGGCTGTAATGATGCAAGTAAAACAACTGATGCGAGCCGTGGATACAGACATATTGGCCTTGGCTGATTTGTAGAGCGGCTTTCCCTTCACCTCCATTCCGCAGACGTCTGCAATGATGTAAGTAAGACAACTGATGAAAGCCATACTCTGCCAAACGCCTTTTACTTTACCACCATACCGTGGCTACTTTTAATAATACAACTGAAACAACTAATGCGAGCCAAGGACGCAACCATATTGACATTGGCTACTTTGTTAAACGCCTTTTACTTTATCCACAGTTCGTGGACAGTCGTAATGATGTAGAACAACTAAAACAAGTCATGGACGCTGTCAAATTGGTCTTGGCTGACTTGCCGAGCGGCTTTTACTTTACCCCCATTCCGCAGACGTCTGTAATGATGCAAGTAAGACAACTGATGCAAGCCATGGACGCAGCCAAATTGGCATTGGCACTTCCCTTTTAATTTACCACCATACCGCAGCCAGTTTTTATAATGCAACTGAAACAGCTGCCGCGATCCATGGACTGCTGAATAATAGACGTTATGTAAATATTTTACTTTATATTAATCATTTCATAATAAATATATATACGTGGTAGATCGTTAACCATATAACGCACATCACTACTCCGACGCTGCAATGCGAAGATAACCTATTCAAATAGTGATGCGCATTCAATCTACATAAATTATCGATTAAGGCGTTTGCTCAAATACAGATAATATATGGATATCGCATCCCCACTGTGGGAGTTAATGGATTCATTTAAAATTCATAGAGTTGTGTTGTTAGTAAATAAATGAAATTTTCTACACAGGAATGTACTGAATGAGACTGAGCCGTCACGTTCCGTTATGTAACGTGTAGTTAAGGTCGTTGTTTTGATTAAAGGAGCGGGAGCTATAGGCATATTTTTTTTCGCTGGGAAATGCATTTAAGCACTTCGCTAGGAAAATCATACTATCACCCAGGAGTGTGGGACTCGCTGAAGAACAGAATACCCAGTAAAACCCAGCGGGATCCTCAGTGTCCTGATCAGAAGTACCAGAGGTTCAGTGGGGACATTGCGCTCTGGGACTCCGGATATTGTCTATTACGACCATTCAAAAAGGACGGAGACTCGCAAAGTCGTCTCCTGGCTCCCGGCCTCCTCCTACGGATAGACGTGGCCTCAGCTGCATCTTCCCTCTCCCTCTCTGATGCCTCTTTCTGTGAGATGAAATTCTCACAGAAGGAAGATACCATCCGTCAACCACTTTCAATGGTCACTGCAATTTTTAAGAAATGAATATTGAATGAGACTGAACCGTCACGCTCTGCTATGTAACGCGTAGTTAATGTCATTGTTTTGATTAAAGAAGCGGGAGATATTGGCATGGTCATTGCTATTATTACTAAATGGATATTGAATGAGATTAAGCCGTCACGCTCGGTTATGTAACGCTTGAGTAATGTCAGCTCTCGTCGACTACTAGAAAATAGCGAGAAAGTTATAGTATATGACTCTATCATTTAGTAATAAAAGGATATTGAATGAGATTAAGCCGTCACGCTCGGTTATGTAACGCTTGAGTAATGTCTAGTAGTAGTAGACTACTAGAAAAAAGCGAGAGATTTATAGTAATATGACTCTCATTTTGTAATAAATGGATATTGAATAAGACTCAGCCGTCACGCTTGGTTATGTAACATGTGAGTAATGTCAGCTCTCGTCGTCTACTAGAAAAAAGCGAGAGATTTATAGTATATGACTCTGTCATTTTGTAATAAATGGATATTGAAAGAGACTGAGCCGTCACGCTTGGTTATGTAACGCGTGAGTAATGTCGGCTCTCGTCGACTACTAGAAAGAAACGAGGGAGTTATAGTATATGACACGGTCATTTTGTAATAAATGGATATTGAATGAGATTAAGCCGTCACGCTCGGTTATGTAACGCTTGAGTAATGTCTAGTAGTAGTAGACTACTAGAAAAAAGCGAGAAAGTTATAGTATATGACTCTATCATTTTGTAATAAATGGATACTGAATGAGACTGAGCCGTCACGCTTGGTTATGTAACGTGTGAGTAATGTCGACTCTCGTCGACTACTAGAAAGAAACGAGGGAGTTATAGTATAAGACACTGTCACTTTGGAATAAATGGATATTGAATGAGACTGAGCCGTCACGCTTGGTTATGTAACGCGTGAGTTAAGGCGTCTCTCTTTGACTACTGACGCGAAAGAATGTTCAAGGTAAAGAAAAAAACGTTATTTTTAATAAATGGGTATTGAATGATATTGAGCCGTCACGCTAGGATGTGTAACGCTTGGGTAAAGCTAGAGTTGTATATGTCACTGGGATTTTGAAATAATCGCATAATGAATTAGACCGAGCCGTAACGCTCAACTATACCGCGTGAGACAATGCCGGTCCAATCGAGGGAGCAAGAAGGTATTGAATGGCACTGAATCGTCACGCACGATTATGTAACACCGGTCTCTTAGCAAATATCTCGCCTTATTCAACACAGGCAATATATCTATAGTTCTTTACCTTAAAAAAGACGTTAAACTTTTTTTATGAAACCTAATACTTTTGCATAGATACAAGATATCTTTTAAGATATATTATCTGTTAAGATAACAAATTACATATTTCGCGCATTTTTATCTGTTTATTTAATAGATAAGATCGTGGGAATGTACACAATGATTTGTATTTAATAAAAACGTGTTTTTACACTTTTAATGTTCAGGAATCGAAGTGACGACCTCTCTGGTATAGAGAGAGAGAGAGAGAACTATTTTACTACAAAGATTGCAGTAAGTTGTGTGGAATGGCTTATTAACAACTGGATATAATAATATAGCCCTTTAAGAAGCTTCGGTCGCGCCTAGTTGCCAAGGTATGACGTAAAGCGGCTGAAGACCCTGATGCGCCAAGCGCAGCACCGCTTAATGACGGTGAGCGTCATCCTGGATAATCGCTACCCTGGGACGTGGAGGTGCTCCCGGGTGTTAATGACAGAAGCATGAAAGCATTTCCGCCATAATCATCGCAGGAAAGATTGATGATGGCCAAGTGGATGGAGCGGCTTTGTCAGCTCAAAGGGAGCCACGTTGTAGAACCATGGTGTAAGCGTACACGGAGTAGTGACCTTCCACCTACAGTTTATGTCGGGCCAAATTTGCTCCAGTAAGCCAAAACCGCCACAATATTTGGAGGAAAGAGGGGACCAAAGGTTTCCCCAAATCACCCTAATGACCAAGTGGATGCTGTGGTACTGTCATCTGAGGCGGAGTCACGAAATTATATTGGCACGAGCACGATGGTGTCAGAGTATACGGTATTTGGTACTTGGACGTAGATGTGCTAGCAGCTTAATGAGAGGTGGATAAAAGCACTGCTTTAAGGCCAATCTCCGTCACAATCTTCAGAGGAAAGAGTAACAAAGGGGGCCACCCTGATGGCGAAGTGGATGGAGCGGCTGTGTCAGCTAAAAGGGAGTCACGAAACCAGTTTACTAATCCAGTCAACACTAGAACAATTGTGTCAGAGGACACCAGTACCAGATCAGGTTGGGCCTAAGGACTGGAGAGGTTGCGATCGTTCACCAAATGATATAGGAGTACCGTTGGATTTTAGCCGGTATGTGTCCGGCATAACCTGGAACATCCTGAGAAGTGGTTTGTAGCTCCAGGAAAGTCACCTTCAGAGCTATCAGTCACTTAGACCAGATTAGGCCTAAACGGTGGATTGGTGGTGATTGGCTTTCAAACGCTTTCTCATGACCTCGTTAATGGATATAAGATCACATTAATGAGTTCGGTGTGACCTGTAATATCCTGAAAGGTTGGTGGCTTCAGGCAAGTCACCTGCAGCCATTGGAAAAAGATATCAGTGATTTAGACCAGGTTGCACTGGCAGAGTTGTGATCTTTCAACGAGTGAATTAGGAGCACCGCTGAATTTTAGACAGTATGAGTGACGTCATAACCTGTAATATCTTGACAGGCGGTTGGTGGCTCCAGGTGCTCCAGGCAAGCCAATTTCGGAGCAAGATATCAGTCATATGGACCTAGTTGGGCCTCAAACTGCGGGGTTGCGATTGTCTTACAATCGCCTTCTCGTGACTTCATCAGTGGGTGTAGGAGCACAGTGATGAGACCGTCATGATCTGGAATATCCTGAAAGGCGGTTGGTGGCTCCAGAGAAACCACCTTTCGGAGCAAGGTAACAGCCATTAAGACCAGGGTGGGCCTAAAGCTGGCGGGGTTGCGATAGTCTTTCAATCGCCTTCTCGTGATCTCGTCAGTGGATGTAAGAGCGCAGTAATGAGTCATGCATAAACAGGAACACCAGGAACTCTCTCCAGGGTGTTCCCCATATCCACGAGGATTGTCCAGGGTTAAAAAGGCGATCCTAGCAAACAGTATATCATTGTAGAGTGTATCATTATATAACATCTTTTAACGTACTGTTACATTCAGTAAGAGCTTGTAAAGCCTATTTGAATAAATAATACACAGACATTTTCAATAACTAAGTTTTAAAGACTCCTTGAGTCTAGACGGGAAATGTCTAGATTGTAATCTCATTTTATCCGTAAATCTATTATCCTTACATATTAATAAGCAAAATCTATCTGTCTGATTGGAATAAACTCAAAAACTACTTAATTTAATGCGGTTTTCACTAACAGATAAGATTCGAGCTACATTTTTCCGACACTTTCGACAATTTTCAATATATTTTAGCCTATTTACAACTAAACCTTTACGAATTATATACAGAAACAATCTTTAATAATCATTCTATCTATAAATGAAAACTGGATGAAAAGCTGTTTAGTAGTTTTCGAGTTAATCGCTGACAAACATACACGATTTTAGTGTACTGTTTCGTCGATAACGTACATAAAAAAGAGAGTTTGTGTGTTTAATCACGCTTATCTCAGAAACTACTGGTCCGATTTGGAAAATTATTACTGTTTTGGATAACTCATATATCTAGGAATCTTGCAAGTTAATTACAGCAAAATACGATCAAAAGGAACGGAGTAATAACGAAAAATGTTGCAAAAACTGGGAAAATTTACTCCTTTTTATAGCTTCTGTTGCGTACGCTGCGTAAACGGTTAAACTTACGCAACAATCATGTATTAAGGAATTGTTCCACTTGAAATATTGTATAAAAATGTAAAAGATAACATATATCTATCTTTTAAGATTAACTCAGTATAACCCATTTTATGATAATCATATTTGTGCTTGATTCAGTCACAAACAGACCACGATTTCTTTATAATTATTGTTTAATATAACCTATTTTTTTTATAAAAAATATTGTAATAGATTCCATTTTAATCAAAAATGTTATAAATAAGTGAAAAAAACCATGTTTTTTTTTACGTATTATTCAAAATGAACACGTAAACAATACGCAGTACTTCTTGGCTTTAACAGTTAAGTTTTCTGCCAAAAACACAAAGAATTTGACCCCAAAATGACACAGAAAGACAGTTGAAATTTATGTATTCTTTTTGTACTTGATTATAATCGGTTGCTGTGTCTTTAGGTGGTCACTAGCCACTGCCGAAGCCTCCCACTAGATTACAATTAAATACGTGTGTTGTGCTCTGCCGCCGCTTGTTAAATCGATGATATCTCCTAAGATATCCATTTTAATGAAACACTGTTAAGAGCAGTTTTAATCTACATGAAGTATACAACATATGTATTGTATTTAATTGTATAATAAATAACACTGTATTGTATGAAACAGCTTGGTAAATAACACAATTTTTATAATATGTTAAAGTTAAAAATGGTTATTGCGAGTTATCCTTTGGAGATAAATATATACTATTACAGACTTTTTTATAGATCTTTTTATGATAAACAATTTAGTAAAACATTAATTTGATCTATCTCGTAAGGTTTAGTCAGCGTTTTCGATTTAAGCACACAATATGTATGTTACGACATCACATTACATATGTATAATTTTCTTAATATATCTATATTATAATATATATATTTTATACATATAAACCTTCCTCTTTAATCGCTTTATCTATTGCTGAAAACTACATAGGAATCTTTTGGATAGTTTAAAAGTTATAAGCAAATAGATAGCGGAAGAGACTTCATTTTATACAATGTAAAGCCTGTAATAGATAATTAATTGCATATTTTTCACGGGAACGGGAAATTCTAAGCGTTTAAATGTAACTACATTCAGTCACAATAAAGTTTGTTAAAATTTAGACAGTATCAGTTAATTTAAACTGTTTTTAGATTAACCTTTTTACAACCCATTATAGGTACTAATTTAAATAGGTTTTTTTATACTAGAACGGGAAAATCCAAGCGTACAACTAACATCAGATGAAGCTGCAGTAAAACCTATACGTATTTGTGTATTTTGCAATAATTTAAACAGTTTTTAAAACAAATAAATGCTAACATTTCAAAGACTCACTAATAAGCCATTAAATACAATGTTTCATGTTAAATATATAACGGGAACGGGAAAATCCAAGCGTATGACTAATATAACATTACGCCAGAATATATTTTAATATAAATTAGATACTTTAAATTGATTTTAACAGTTATTAAAACAGAAAAATGTCAACTTCTCAAACAACTTCCAATAGACGAATATATACATATTATTATGTTGAATATATCACGGGAATGGGATAATCTAAGCGTAGTATTAGTGTCAGATTAAGCTATAACCAAGTATGCACGAATTAATCTATTTTAAACTAAATTAAACAGCTTTTAAACGAAATAGATGCTTACATTTCGAAGACATCATATGAGTTATTAATCTACTCTTATATACTAAGTTTTAGTGTTGAATTTATCACGGGAACGGGAAAATCCAAGCGTACAACTAATATAAAATTATGCCAGAATATATTATAATATAAATCAGATACTTTAAGTTGATTTAAACAGTAATAAATACAGATAAATGCAACGATTACGTAGACGACTTTATATACTAACTTATACGTCACATTTATCACGAGAACGGGAAAATCTAAGCGTACAACTAACATCAGATTAAGCCGCAGTAAAAACTATACGAATTTATATGTATTTCAAAAATTTAAACCGGGTTTAAAACGGTTAAAAGCTAACATTTCAAACAATTCCTATTAACTATTATAGGTATCTATTTCATTGAGTTTTCTTTACGGGAACGGGAAAATCTAAGCGTATATCAAATGTTAGATTAAGCCACAGCTCAATATAAACTAATTCCACTATTTTAAATTATTAAATACAGCTTTTAAATGCGATAAAGGCTAACATTTTAAACAATTCCTATAAACTATTGTAGGTTCTTAATTTATTAAGTTTTTTGTAGGGGAACGGGAAAATCTAAGCGTATAACTTATAATAGATTAAGCTACAGCTCAATATAAACGAATTCCCCTTTATTAAATTAATATAAATAGCTTTTAAAAGCGATAAAGGCTAACATTTAAAACAATTCCTATAAACTATTGTAGGTTCTTAATTTATTGAGTTTTTGTAGGGGAACGGGAAAATCTAAGCGTATAACTTATAATAGATTAAGCCACAGCTCAATATAAACTAATTCCCCTATTTTAAATGATTAAATACAGCTTTTAAATGCGATAAAGGCTAACGTTTTAAACAATTCCTATAAACTGTTATAGGTATCCATTTCATTGAGTTTTCTTTACGGGAACGGGAAAATGTAAGCGTATAACTAACAATATTGAGCCACAGTTAAATATAGTAGAAAATTTTAATTGATTTCAAACACAATTCGACTCTGTATATAAAGCCTTCACAATATTATGACAGACGAAAAGCACAGAACGAAGCCACTACGCGATATTCAATTAAAAAGGCTTCGATTGAATCGATTTTGATGCAATATTCAATGAAAAACAAACTCACCCTTTAGGAAATAAGCGAGAAATGTCCCCAACTTTTGTTTAAACACAATAAACACTTTAAACACACAAAATACGTATAAAAACAACGAACAAGTGGGAACAGGACACAACCGTCTCGGGTGAAAGCTGTACGCGGACTGAGGGAAGGAATTTTGTTTTACCATGTCTTCTGGAGTCCGGTGTGACCACGTTATTATAGATATCTCCCTAAAATTTATCTATAAAGATAGATAAATAAATAGATATACAATTTTAGGAAACATTCTAATATAAAACTAATAATATATTTAAAAACACGATTGTAAATATAAATAACTATAAAATAAAGACGCTTCCGCTGTTTGTTCGCTTATAACTTTTAAACTATAGAACAGATTTTAGTAAAATTCATCCATCAATAGGTAGAGCAATTTAAAAGTAATATTTATATGTACAATACATATATATTATAATACAGAAATTATGAGAAATTCAAAGTTTTTTATTGTGTTATAACAAACATATCTTTATGTGGTTTAATCGCAAACGCTGTCTAAACCTTACCATATAGAACAAAATAATGTTCCACGTATTTGTATACCATGAAAAGATAGATAAAAAAGTCTTTGACAGTATATATTTATCTCTGAAAGATAACCCGCAGTGACCACATTTATCTTTAACGTATAACGAAAAATTATGTGATATTTACTAAGCTATTTTTAACAACACAGTATTATTTTTCATTCTATTACACATATTATATATGTACATTTTATGTAGATAAAAACTGACTCTAACAGTATTTCATGAAAATGGATATCTTAGGAGATATCAAAGATTTAAGAAGCGGTGATTTGCTGCGTGGCGGGTTATAGCTCTAAAACCCTCGTCCCTATGAGTGATAAGGCCAACGCCTCTGCATTAAAATCCGTTGAATCCGTTTTAATTTAAAAAGTATTTAAAGTAAATAAATGTCAATATATCAAAGACAACTTATAGGTTATTATATACCAACTTCAACATTATACAAGTCTCGGGAACATGAAAATCTAAGCGCACAACCAACATCGGTTTAAGCTGCAGTAAAACCACTACGTATTTATATATCTATAATTAATTTAAAGCATTTTTAAAACAGATAAAGGCAACATTTAGTAGAGATATTATCGGTGAATATAAACTAACTTTTATATCACAAAAAACACGGGAACGGGAAAATTCAAGCGTGTAACTAATATAACATTGGGCCACAGTATATTATATTAAGAGAAAGATACATTAAATTAATTTAAACAGTCAATAAACACAAATAAATGTCAATATTTCAAAGATCTCTATAAAGCGATTAGATACTAACGTTTATATAAAAAAAAAACACGTGACCAGGAAAATTTATGCGTAAAACTAATATCAGATTAAGCTACAGTCCAATATGAACTAATTTCCCTATTTTAAACAGCTTTGAAAAGAAATAAATGTGGACATTTCAAAGACTTCATATGAGCTGTTAATCAACTCTTGTACGCTAACTTTCCTGGCAAATATGACACGGGAACGGGAAAATTCAAACACAAAATTAACATCAGAATAAGCTACAAACCAATAGAAATGATATCCCTTACTTTAAATTAATTTAAACCGCTTTTAAAAGTGATAAATTCTAACATTTCAAAGACTTCTTTTAGGCGACCATGTACCAACTTTTATACTTGAAACGAAACATGGGAACGGGAAAATCTTAGCTTAATACTAATATCAGATTAAGCTTTATCCCAATAGGAATGGTATCCCTTATATCAAAATAATTTAAACAGCTTTAAAAAGTGATAAATTCTCACATTTCAAAGACTTCACTCGAGTAAATTAATACTACTATTACATAGTAACATTTATGTGGAATATATTACGGGAACGGGAAAATTCAAGCGGAAATCTAAAATCAAACTAAGCTACAACCCAATAAGAATGGTAGCCCTTATTTTAAGCTAATTTAAAGAGCTTTAAAAAGTGATAAATGCTAACATTTCAAAGACTTCACATGAGCTGTGACTTTTATGTCGAATATATCACGAGAACGGGAAAATACAAGCGTAGTACTAATGTCAGATTAAGCTACAACCCAATAGGAACAATATCCTTATGTTAAAATAATTTAAACAGCTTTAAAAAGCGATAAATGTTAATTTTATACGAGCTATTAACGTATTCTTGTATGCTAACTTTCATGTCGAATATGAGATGAGAACGGGAAAATTCAAACGCTAAAACTAACATCAGACTAAGCTACAAACCAATAAAAACGATATCCCTTACTTTAAATTAATTTAAACCGCTTTTGAAAGTGATAAATGCTAACATTTCAAAGACTGTTTTAGGCGACCATGTACCAACTTTTATACTTGAAACAAAACATGGGAACGGGAAAATCCAAGCGTAAAACTAATATCAGATGGAGCTACAACCCAATGGAAATAATATCTCTTACTTTAAGTTAATTTAAAGAGCTTTTAATAGTGATTAATGCTAACATTTCAAACACTTCATTTCATGTCGAATATATCACGGTAACGGGAAAATTCAAGCGTAATATAATAACAATAAGTTGTTTTTTAACTGATTTTCATTGAAAAATTACACGAGATATATATTAAGAAGGTAACCCGAATGTTTTATGTGTTAATTGACGTGTCATTAACCTGTAGATGTTTTTTATAATTGACATAATTAATAAATTATACACGATATTAATTACGTGTGTTGCTTAATAAAATCAATTAATACATTAACGATAACCGGTCGTTAATACATTTATTTTCGTTAACGTAACTACAGTAGTTTTTTGTCGCAGGGAAATGCTTTAACGCACCCCGACTGTGGGGTCAGGAGTGTGGGACTCCGCGAGTGAGAAGAACTTGCAATACCCAGCGGGAACATCATCAACCATGAGTGGGGAGCCAAAAGTTGAGGTATTCCTTCGATTGCAGCTAGCTCACAGATATTCTACAGGAGGAGGAGCTGTATGAACCTTCTCCAGTTTTCTACTCCCCTTCGTTGGAGCTGGAGTGCCTCTGCCAGGACCTTCTGCCACCGTGTGGTGGGCTGTGTCTAAGGAGGCACCACACACGTAACAGCTGGCTCACAGTTTGATACAGGTATTTTCCGAAGCTACCATGACTGGTAAGCACCTGTACCAATCTGTAGGAGAGCGATCCGTGCTCTCTGCCTAGCCATTTGTCCAGATAAGGGCATTTCGCCCCTTCTATAACCCCGCCCGCTACTGGAAACCCGAGATCCTCTTTCCATCTTTGGCTCAAGGTTCTGTAAGCTAGAACTCAGAGCTTCCTTACTTCGTTAGCGTCTGGTGATTCCCCTCTGGTTCTCATGGCTGGAACTTCCCTCCTGAGCTCCCATGGGTTACTTTTTTTGTAGATATTAACACGTTATGTAACATTTTGAAGTGAACTTCTTTAGAGTCGTTGTGATTTGAAACCGGATGCAACGGAAAAAGCAGGTAAGAAACACAAACACAAAAATGTGTAGGATGAAACCGGAAATGAGATAGAAATATACATACTATTTACATTATCGACCTCTCCTCTTTGCGCCATGCTTACATCAGGAGTTAGATCTCCTAGGTTAATGTACATCAGAGTGGATTTAGTCAAGATCGTTGGTTAAATAGATAAAAAATGTAAGTAAGTAAGTAGCAGCCCCTTAACGTCCCACTGCCGGACACAGGACTCCTCACTCTGAGCAGCGAGGGTTTTTAGAGCTGCTCCACTGTGGATTGGCAGGCATAGTACACAAGTGTACTCTCTTCCTTCACTCTCTTAGTCCGATGTGACGGGAATCCGACACGACTGGAGAGAAATCAGGTGCAGGACCAACGGCTTAACGTGCTCGCCGAAGCACGGGGGTGGAGTACACCGCCAACTTCCCAACTTCGGGCATATTTTTGAATTGGCCCAACCAGGGACTCGAAACCAGGACCTCATGTCTGTAGTCATGCGATGATAGATATTTTCTAACAAATTTTTACACACGTCGAGTTTCATTATTGCATTTTTCTTAGGGATCCCTGAGTTTTTGGAGATAATATATTCATTTGCCATCTTTGTCGTGTCGATTTGGCTTGGCGCCTTTCCTGTATTGGTTGCTCAGAAGTAGTGATAGAGTGTTACGCGTTTCAAAATGGGTGGTGGTAAAGCGGGTAAAGATTCGGGCAAAGCCAAGGCGATAGCTGTATCCAGGTCGGCCGGAGCGGGGTTGCAGTTTCCAGTTGGAAGAATTCACAGGCATCTTGAAAATAGGAAAACGAGCCATGGACGCGTTGTACCATGGACTACCGCTGCTGTGTATTCCGCGGCTTCACATTAGAAACACTAACCAGATTCGCCGTTGGCGGTACCGTCATGGAGGACATCATCATCATCATCATTCCGCGGCTATTCTCAAATATCTCACCGCCGAGGTTTTAGAGTTGGCAGGAAATGCTTCCAAAGATCTTAAAGTAAAACGTATCACACCAAGACATCTTCAGTTGGCTATCAGGGGAGATGAAGAATTTGACAGTCTGATTAAGGCCATTTAACCCCGAATACAATATCAGCATTGTAAAATTATCAGCCAATTGACAAACATCGTTTTCTGTAAAGGTAGTGATGTATTCGGTAGATCAATAGGATCAAAACAGAACATCTGTTCTCGGAGTATCTCTTCGGGATCAAATCCGAAACGAAGAGATTCGCAGAAGAACAAGAGTTACCGCCGTAACTCGAAGAGTCGCCGAGCTGAAGTGGCGATGGGCAGGGCACATAGCTAGGCGAACCGAGGACGTTGGGGTCCCAAAGTACTGGAGTGGCGGCCACGTACCGGTAAGCGCAGCGTTGGTAGACCCCCCACCAGATGGGCAGATGACCTGAAAAGGGTCGCCGGAAGCCGATGGTTGCAAACCGCACAAGACCGTGTATTGTGGAAATCCTTGAAGGAGACCTATGTCCAGCAGTGGACGTCCATCGGTTAAGATGATGATGATGATGATGATATTAGAGAAAGTGTGAAAGTTGCTCCTGATGCCCCTGCTATTGGGCGGTAGAAGGCGTGGATTTGCGCGCGACACCATATTGGATTGCACAAGCGAGCAGCTGGTGTCCCTCATTAGGATGATGTGGGACCGCTTGGTTTTAGTGGGTGTTCTGTCTCATCAGTGAGTCCCACACTCCCAACTCTTTCTAAGTCGCGGGCTATCCTGGTATGGGCACGTCATGAGAAGGGAGGATAGACATGTATGCAAGAGGGCCCTAAATATGATGGTAAGAGGGCGACCAAAAAAAGTGTGAAAAAGGATATCTGTGTAAGGGGTGTGAATGTAAAAACAGCGGCAAGTAAATGATGATTATTCAGTGAAAATACAGCTTCCTACGTACGTACAAATGTTTCCACTTTATATTAGTTTTACCCAATAAATGGGTAAAAGTTGTTAACTGGCAACCCTCATTGATACCTGTATTACCCACACACGAGCAGTCCTTTCACAAGGAGTCGTGTTACAATAAAGGGCGCCATACACACACCGACAGTAGACAGAGACGGCCATACTGATTGACGGAATACACAAACTGGTTCTGGGTTCGATTCCAGCGGTTAGGAAATGTTTCCGGGCGTTACGATACAATGATTGAGATTTTGATTGCGGTATAAATAAAAGAATATGCAAATTAATATAAACAAAAATTATAACAAATTGTATATGTGTACACCTAAAAACGCGTTGCAATGCAACAATAAACGTATTTCATTGCTATTTGATTACAGACACTTACATTTTCTGCCAAAAATCACACCCTTACTGTAAGCCGTTGAGGAGTTCCATTGATCTTCATATTCAACTACGACTAGCACTTGACCATACCGAAGTTACGGTAGGCAGCTCAAATATCTGGATAGCCTATAGAAGATTCTGTCGAGTATCGTTCATTTGCTCCTAAGAATTGAAGAGTTCCGTCACTTTTTCATGGAATCCATCATCAGAACCCAACCAAACTATCACAAAACAACCCTTGAAGTATATCATATCCAATAAAAAAGAATCATTGGAATCGGTTAACGCGATCTTGAGTTATTCGTCCATTTGTCGCGCACATGCTTAATGCAAATTTAACACTTATCCGGTTTTCTCATGGATGCCATCATCAGAACTGGATTTAACAAAAATGGGCACCTATGACGAGCACCACCTTTCATTTAAAAAAAAATCATCAAGGTCGGGAGATATGAGGTAGGAGTTGATAACCTCCTCCTTTTTTTTATGTCTCAACTCGGGCAATCAGTATCATATTTATTTTTTTAAGTCACGTGATTCTCATATTCCCACGGATTCTGGAATTACGCGAGCACCACATGGAACAGCTATTGAAGTTAGAATTTATCTAGTGAAGGGTACTCATGAGTGTTTTTATCGATATACAGTAAATGACTTCACTAAACTCGGAGGTGGAAAACACCAATCATCATATCATAACCCGTAGATTGCCCGGATAAATTAAATTAAGCATCTATTTCATTTTAAGTCATAATGTGTATTATTTCTCGCTAACTGTAATAACAAAATGCACGTAGAGACAATAGAAAAAATATAAAACAAATCAGTTACAAGGTGACCGTTACTAACGCGTGGTATTGAATATTGTAATAAAGTTTATTGATAACTAATGAAAAAATAATTACAAATTTTGATGACGGAAAAACAAAATTGCCAAATATTTACTCATACAATTGAAGCGCGCATGCGTCAAATATCTGAAACAAGCGCACTCAAATTTGTTGTAACATTTTTAAGAAGCGCGCATGCGTCGAGAGTTTGATGCAAGCGTACTATAATTTGTTTTGACATAAAAGAAGCGCGCATGAGTCAAAAATTTGAAGCAAGCACACTCAAATTTATTTTGACCAATAAAAGAAGCGCACATGCGTGTATAATCTGAAACAAGCGGACTCAAATTTGTTGTAACATTTTTAAGAAGCGCACATGCGTCGAAAATTTGAAGCAAGCGCACTAAAATTTGTTTTAACATTTTAAAGAAGCGCGCATGCGTCGAAAATTTTGCGCAAGGGCACTATAATTTGTTTTAACATCTAAAACAAGCGCCCATGCTTCGACAATTTGATGCAAGCATACTGAAATTTATTTTGACATGTTAAAGAAGCGCGTCGAAAATCTAGAAGCAAGCACGATAAATTTTATTTTGTCATATAAAAGAAGCGCACATGCGACGAAAATTTGATGCAAGCGCACTCAAATTTGTTGTAACATTTTTAAGAAGCGTGCATGCGTCGAGTGTTTGATGCAAGCGCACTATAATTTGTTTTGACATTTTTAGAAGCGCGCATGCGTCGAAAATCTAGAAGCAAGCGCAATAAATTTTATTTTGTCATATAAAAGAAGCGCACATGCGACGAAACTTTGATGCAACCGCACAATAATTTAATTTGACATTTTTAAGAAGAACGTATGCGTCGAAAATTTGAAGCAAGCGCAGTAAAATTTATATTACTTACAAAAGAAGCGTGCATGCGTCGAGAATTTCAAACGAGTACACTGTGAGTGTTTATTAGTGATTATTTGTGATTTTATGAGCCTATAAATATAAGACCGCCTTTTTTCACTGTCTCCAAGTTTAGTGCAACATGACGCTACACCAGTCTTAATTCAATAAATAAAAGATGGCATTGTATAGTTTCACTATTAGCAAACATAAAAATCATGACATACTACCCGCAGGGCAATCGACGCAACATCGTCGGTGCGGGCAATTTACGGGGTAATAATAGAGTAAACAGAAAAATTTTATAGAAGTTTTCTCAATTTTTTACCTACAACTTTTTGAATTCTTAAATTAGGGCAAAAACTTAAATGAACATATTTGTAGGAAAAACGATTTACTACAAATTATGTCTTTACGATTTCTTTGTACGCATAGTTTTATTTTGACGTCTAAAGGAAGCGCGCATGCTTCGACAATTTGATGCCAGCGCACTAAAATTTGTTTTAACATTTTAAAGAAGCGCGCATGAGGCAAAAATTTGAAGCAAGCACATTCAATTTATTTTGACCAATAAAAGAAGCGCGCATGCGTCTAAAATCTAAAACAAGCGCACTTAAATTTGTTTTAACATTTTAAAGAAGTGCGCATGCGTCCAAAATTAAAAAAAAGCGCACTGATATTTATTTTGACATGTATAAGAAGCGCGCAGGTGTCGAAAATGTGAAGCAAGGGCACTGACATTTATTTTGACCAATAAAAGAAGCGCGCATGCGTCGAGAATTTGAAGCAAGTACGCTAAAATTTGTTTTAACGTCTAAATGAAGCGCGCATGCTTCGACAATTTGATGCAAGCGCACTAAAATTTACTTCGACCAATAAAAGAAGCGCGCATGCGTCGAGAATTTGAAATACGGGCACTGAAATTTATTTTGACACGTAAAAGAAGTTCGCATGCGTCGAAAATCCGAAACAAGCGTACTAAAATCGATTATCAGGTTAACCATAAATATTTTGACATTCAAAAGAAACGCGTATCTAACCATGCGCCGAAAAATATGAATCACGCATGCATTTATGTAACCGGGAGACAATTCGGTACTTTCTCCCCTCAAAAGAGTTGAACTGTAGCTATCACGTTATGATTAACTTTAAACACTAATTCGTATATAGAAGAAAATCGAGTTGCTTCCGCTGTATTTTGGCTTATAACTTTTAAACTATCCAACCGATTTTGATGCAGTTTTCAGTAATTGATAGAGCAACTCAAGGGGAAGGATTCACATACACAATACATACATATTATATTGCAGAAAAGACGAGAAATTAATACATTTGTAATGTGATATCGTAACAAACATATTGTGTCATTAAATCGGAAATACTGACTAAACCTTCCAAGATACACCAAATTAATGTTCTACAGTATTATATATTATAAAAAGATCTATAAAAAAGTTAATGACAGTATGTAATTATCTCCAAAGGATAGCTCGCAATAACCATTTTTATCTTTTACATATGACATAAAAAATGTGTTGTTTACCAAGCCATTTTATTCAATACAATATAATTATTAATCCAATTGAATACATTATATATATTGTAAATTTCATGTAGATAAAACTGCTATTGACAGTGTTTTATTGTAATGGATATCTTAGGAGATATCAACGATTTAACAAGCGGAGGCACAGCGGTCGGTGAGCGCGGGTTGTGCCAAAGTTACACAAGGGATATAAGGGTTAATACTTTACAGACAAAGTCGCGTATATCATCTAGTAAGATATAAATACGACCTACATTTTTTCCTACTGCCAATAATTCCTCAATGTCACATACAAAGAGTCATTATGTTAATATGGGAATACGTTAAGCTTCCTTCTTACATATCATAAAAAAAATTGCGTCTGTTTAAACGCGATAAACTCAAAAACTACTGAACGGATTTAAATGCGGTTTTCATTTATAGATAGAGCAATTCATAAGGAAGATTTCTGTATATAATTTGTATTGATTTTCATGTAAATTCGTTGAGATATAACGATAATTGTAAATGTCGGAAAATCACACCACTTACAAGCTTTTATCTATAAAACTGCCGAAACCCTAAAAGATATAACAAAACATTGTATGATAAGATTATTCCTCGTTTATAGATCTATAAAAAAGTCTAAAGTGGCATATATCTATCTTTTAAGGATAACTCGCTACATCCATTTTTATCTTCTATAAACAACCAATCCAATTAAATTAATATCTATTAATGTTTACATATTAAATTAACAAATATTTTAACAAATTATACACAAAAACCTTACTCGTGAGCTACTCTATCTATCAGTGCAAACCGCATCAAAATCCGTTCAGTAGTTTTGAGTTTATCACGAGTAAACAGACAGAGCCAAGCATGACGTATCAGTCTTATTCAATACCTAAAACCAACGGAACTCTCTTCATCCATAAATGAGACACCAGAGGATCAGCTTGCGCTCTCTTCCCTGGAATCCCAGATGAGTCTGAGTGACTCTTCATGAGGGCAGGATATACTCTCTCTCACGATGAGAAGGCACATCTACTCTCTTTCGGTGAAAAGGAGCATTCTCCTTGTCACAGTGAGAAGAAGCGTTCTCCCAAAGTAGCATCTACTCTATCTCGGTGAGAAGGAGGAATTACTCCCTTTCGGTGAGAAGGAGCATTCTCCTTCTCACATGATAAGGAGTATCTACTTTCTCTTTCGGTTCTATGTAGCATCTACTCTCCCTTTTGGTGAGAAGGAGCATCTACTCTCTCTTTCGGTGAGAAGGAGCATCTACTCTCTCTAGGTGAGAAGGAGCATCTGCTCTCCCTTTTTGTGAGAAGGAGAATTTTCCCCTCTCCCTTAAAAGGAGCTTCTGCTCTCACTTTCGGTGAGAAGGAACATCTACTCTCCCTTTTGGTGAGAGGGAGCATCTGCTCTCTCTTTTTGTGAGAAGGAACATTTTCCCTCTCTCCCTGAAAAGGAGCATCTACTCTCTCTTTCGGTTCTAAGGAGCATCTACTCTCTCTCGGTGCGAAAGAGGAATTACTCCCTTTCGGTGAGAAGGAGCATTCTTCTTCTCGCATGATAAGGAGTATCTATTTTCTCTTTCGGTTCTATGTAGCATCTACTCTCCCTTTTGGTGAGAAGGAGCATCTGCTCTCTCTTTTTGTGAGAAGGAACATTTTCCCTATCTCCCTGAAAAGGAGCATCTACTCTCTCTTTCGGTTCTAAGGAGCATCTACTCTCTCTCGGTGCGAAGGAGGAATTACTCCCTTTCGGTGAGCAGGAGCATTCTCCTTCTCGCATGATAAGGAGTATCTACTCTCACTTTCGGTGAACAGGAACATCTACTCTCCCTTTTGGTGAGAAGGAGCATCTACTCTCTCTCTCTCTGTGCGAAGGAGGAACTACTCCCTTTCTGTGAGAAGGAGCATTCTCCCTCTCTTCCTGAAAAGGAGCATCTACTCTCTCTTTTGGTGAGAAGGAGCATCTTCTCTTTCTCAGTGAGAAGGAGCTCTCTCGCCCGTGAAACTCCTTTGTTATTTTGCAGAAGATTGCCATTCCTGCTCAACATCTCTAACTAGCGCCTTAAATACTCTCCACTAAGAAGCCAGGTCTGGAGCTGCAACTAGCCCTTGCCCTGGTTCTGCTCTTAGGCTCATGTAAGCTAGAAGTACCTGGTATCCGTGAGACCGTCTTTCACCCACTTACCCCTCACAACCCTTTGCCCCCTGTGCTTTGTTGGTACGAGAGTTTTGTTGGTAGCTGTATCTATTACACCTCTGAAGGATCAAAGGACTTATTACGCTAAGTAAGGTCTGTAGCACATCGCGCGCGTGGAGGTGGAAGCCCCGCCATTTTGAAGGATTTTGAAGGTCATTCCGCTGCGTATGGAGATAACTAAGCACTTTAATCCGGCATTACCGCAAGTGCAGTGTTTATGGTGAATTATTCGTCGCGTTGTATAAATCTCGGCGTACATTTTTATGGCGGCGATAAATCCCGCCAAAATGGCCGCCGTCAGCCGCAGCGCGGGAACACATTGGCGGGAATAACTCACGGGACGCCATTTTGAAAGAGCACAGTTTTCAATAATTCATCGTTGTTTTGTTGTGAAAAAGCATTTATTATTGGCCACAAGTGTTATGAGGATATTGGAGCTGGGCACAAATGTTATATTTATATCGGTAGCCACGAATGTCATGGGCATTTCGGTAGCTACAACTGTTATGAGGATAACGGTAGCCACGAATGTTATGAGGATATCCGTAGCCACGAATATTATAATTGCATCGGTAGCCGCAAATGTTATGAGGATATCCGTAGCCACAAATGTCATGGGCATATCAGTAGCCACAACTGTTATGAGGATATTGGTAGCCGCAAATGTTATAATTACATCGGTAGCCGCAAATTTTATGAGGATATCCGTAGCCACAATGTTATAATTACATTGGTAGCCACAAATTTTATGTGGATATCCGTAGCCACGAATGTCATGGGCATATCAGTAGCCACAACTGTTATGAGGATATCGGTAGCCGCAAATGTTATAATTACAACGGTAGCCGCAAATGTTATAATTACATCGGTAGCCGCAAATTTTATGAGGATATCCGTAGCCACAAATGTTATTATTACATTGATAGCCGCAAATTTTATGAGAATATCCGTAGCTACAAATGTCATGGGCATATCAGTAGCCACAACCGTTATGAGGATATCGGTAGCCGCAAATGTTATGAGGATATCGATAACCACAGATGTAATGGCGATATTGGCGTGGCCGACATTTCACTTGACGATATATATTATTTGTACTGAAATTTGAAAGTTGTTTGTTGCCGACTCTTGGTCTATAAAATCTTCTATCTTAGTTTTTAATGCTTTCAACTAAGCAACGGTTCTTAAGTTTTTTTTTCTATTTTAAGGTTTTGGGCTTCTTCTAGATTATATCAGATTGATAAGTGATATCCTTACATATTATTGAGGTTAGTCCTCCGCCGCGTCTGTCTGTATTTTTGCGATAAACTCAAAAACTACTGAATGGATTTTCATGCGGTTTTCACTAATATATAGATTGATTCACGGGAAAGGTTTTGTGTAATCAGTTATTTTCCGGTTTTTACAGAAAACCAATAAATGCATAAAAATATGTTACTCTAGTTACTACAATCAATATATTCATTTTATGATACTGAACGCCATCTAGTGTTGAGTAGAAATCTTAATATACGATGTACCACGCACGTAGGAGTTCAGGATATATAGTATAGATGGCGCTGATTTAAAAAACTTGTAATATAAGTGATTTCAATAATTCGATCAAATAAAGATTTGTTATTATCGAGTAACTTTGGACCTGATATTCCAAGTTTAAATCAGACAGAATAATCTGTATCAGACAGAGTTAGGGAGATTTTGTGCTTTTTTTAGTGTTGAACTAACGCATTAATTTGCGTTTTAAAATGTTTGTAATGATTCAAATATTACTGGGCTGGAACAAAAATTATTATTGTTTGCAAGCTTAATTTTACCATGCTTTACTGTGGTTAAGTCTGGCGTATTAACGGTGATTTTAACGGAATTCTCCGCACAGGCTACTTTCCATCGATTTGGATACTGGGGAAGGTGATCACCCTCCCCAAACCTGGCAAAGACCGGAGATATCCAGGAAGTTATCGGCCAATTACACTACTACCGCACCTAGCTAAGCTGTTCGAGCGTTAACTGTTGCGAAGAGTACTGCCACACCTCCAACTCCGCAGTCCGGTTTTCACAGCAGTCACTCATTCACGCTCCAGCTGACGAGGACACTACACCACATCGCCAATGAGATGAATCCCTACCCTCCGCCACCATCTTCTGGGCGAGAGAGGAACGGACATGCTGTTGTCGCTTTACGCGTACGACGTCGCGTCGTCATATACTAAGCAAGATGCCGTCATCAAATTACAACGTCTACTAGACCTGTTGCCAGAATAGCTAAACCGGTGGAAGATGTCAGTCAACGTTGCCAAGACGCCAGTCATCACGTTTTGCCGTTACGAACCGCATTGTCAATTGAACATCGAGGAGCAGGACGTAGAGTGGCAGACCTCAATGCGCTACTTGGGCGTGGAGGATTTCGTCCGCCAAATAGCGCGGAGTATGTTTCGCCTAGCAGACAACTCCCCGCATAAACACTTCCACGGCATTGCCAGCCAAAATCAAAGAACAGCAAACACTGGGCGTCCCCTGCCTCGTGAACTCCTGCTGACGCCACCTCCGGATGTAGGCGACGACGGCGAAGACGACACAGTGGCAGTGGCAACACCCGGTCTCGACGATCTACTGGAGTGACCAGGATGGACCCGCTAAATAGGTTGGCGGGAACCAGCCCGTTTTAGTGCGGGAATAATAGATCACCGGGCACCACTGATGCCCGGGCAATGAGGATAGGCCTCGAGGCCCATACCGGAAAAAAAAGTCTGGTGTTACTTAGACCCTTTAATATACTATATTTAATAAAATATACAATATTTCTAAGCTCTCTTTCTTAAATTTTAAATTCAGAAATTTAATATATATATATAGTCATTTGAATTTTCAATAAATATTTGTATTCATTATCGACACTTTTAATTTCCTAACATATCTTCCTTTTTCCTCTCTCTAAGTCTCGGAAATCTAAAGTTTTAGATTTGTATAAATATAAACAAGACTTAAGAATTAGTTTGACAAAGAAGTTTCACTTCTGACATGTGTAATTTGTACGCACGCACTATCCATCTATTTATTGTTATATTTAATTAATATAGTCCCGAAAAGTTGCACAGCTTTTATACTTGTGTTTAAACGCTGTGCAATTATCTTTATAATCATTTCATATCATCGAGCGCCATCTAGTGCTTAGTGTAAGTATTAATACGTTGTACAATGTATATAGGAGTTCAAGTTGTATAGAATAGATGGCGCTGGTATAAAAATTCAATATACGGAACAGATTTCAAAAAGTCAAGAAAATGATATTTTTCTAATGACGAGTAATTCAAAACCTTTTGTGATATTTTTACGGGAACGGGAAATTCGGTGGATTGTTTTCATTATAACGGAATGGCAGTAATTAGATTGAGCTAATGAAAAACGGGATGTTGAGCGCCATCTATCGTTAAGTGAAAGTATTAATAAACTTTGTACAATATATATATGTCGGAGTTCAAGAGTCTGTAGAACGCTGGCGCCATCTGTGTATCGGCATGGGGGCAGAGTCAATAAGTGGCAGTCTAAGCGACTGCCCCGCTCGCGTGAGGAAAAACTCACGTGTGCCAACTGCGGCAGGGCACACAGGGCCAATCACCGACGATGTCCCGCTTACGTGAGGGAAGCCCGTAAGCGGGCATACAAATACCGCCAAGCGAGGGAGGAACGCCTCCGACCCCCCGCCGCGAAAAATGCAGCTCCCGGCAGGAGGCCTGAAGGGCCCACTACGTTATCCCCCCCGACCAACCCGCTCACTGAGCGTGGTATATCCGTAAGGAGGAAGCCCAGGAAGAGGAACCGGAAAGGGAAGAAAACGGGCCCCCGGGCAGCATCGACGCCGTTGCCGCCAGCGGCGCCCTCAACGGATCCTGGGCCGGCCCTCCCAGTCACTACCCCAGCGCGCTCCCTTAGCAGAGAACGCTAAGGGAGCCAATACCACGCCCTCCACAGCAAGATCACAACCAACTGGTGAGCGGTCTTATCCCATAAGACAGCTCATCACTGGAGCTTTACAGGCCATCGCGGAGGTGTGCTCGGCTTACTACAGTGACCGGGACCTCACCAACCTGTTGGCCAAAGCCCTGAAAAGCATAATCGCCATCCAAAATATGCTAGGCTATTAAAATCCCACACTGCTGACACTGCGGGTACGGAGTCTCAGAAGTTCGGGAAAGAAGAGCAGCACCACGAGAATCAGAGCAGAGAGGAAACACCACAAGGTCGCGCCCACTACGCCCCAGCCCTAAGGGCTAAACCTATCCACATATTGATGATGTGCGAGAGCACCGGCCCGGATAATGAGGCTTAGCCTCGAGGCCAGTAACCACTGGAAACCGTAATGTACCCCTTGTGTGAGTCCGGCGCGTCTCTCGGCAGTTCTCGAGTGGCGGTCGGCCAGAATGGTCGACTATTGATACTGTCGCGTTCCTAGCTATTATTGTTTATGAGTTTGTGTAAATTGATATCGGGAACATTATAATTCGAGTTAATTAATAGTGTTTGATTGCACCAACATTACCCACGAACGCCCACAGTATAAGAAATTAATAACGATGTCGGCGGAGAACCCTAAATGTTGTTATCGTCGTCGTCTTTAGTGGCATCCATAATTCAATCTCCATACTGTGGGCGTTCGTGGGTAATGTTGGTGCAATCAAACAATATATTAATTAACTATGATTATAATGTTCAATCACTTAATGTTCCCTATATCAACCTACACAAACTCATTAATAATAATAATAGCTAGGAACGCGACAGTTTCAACATTCGACCGCTCCGGCGGACCGTCACCCGACCCGACAACTACAGAGAGACGCACCGGACTGCCACTTATTGACTCTGCCCCACGCCGACAGACAGATGGCGCCAGCGTTCCACAGACTATTGCACTCCGACATATATATTTTATAAAATTTAATTTTAGTATACATGTTTTTTCTATAATTGTTGTTGTTGTTGTTGTTTTTTAAATGAAACCAAAATTCCCCGGGAGTTTTTATAAAACATTTTATTTACTTAAATCACTAAAATGAATTGTACTCAAAGCATATTACGATTCAAACGTGTCTTTATAATTAGGCCACTTTGGAAGAACAGTGACACAACTCAAAAAGTTGCAGAGAGAGAAGATTCCACAATATGTTATTGTTGCTTTGAAAGTTTATATTTTAAAATGAGATTATTTTGAATTGTGTCACTATTACTCTAAAGCGGCGATATATTTTCTATCACATTACTGTTGTTACAACAGTAAAGGTAATAATAATACTTGATAGTAAACTTTCGTGAGAAGTATTTCTATATATATATATATATATATGGGAGTGTGTATTTACATCTACAACCTTTTCGGCACCCTTTTATTTTTGCAACCTTTTCGGCATCCTTATAATCTCCTAACCTATTCGGCAACCTTTTACGCCGTTACTTAATAGACATCCTTTCATGTCGCCGCCTTTTCGGCACCCTTCCATTCTCACAACCTATCCCGCACCCTTTTATTCTTGCTACCTATTCGGCACCGTTATATTCTCGCAATCTATTAGGTATTCTTTTATTCTCGCAACCTATTAGGTATTCTTTTATTCTCGCAACCTATTAGGCATCCTTTTATTCTCGCAACCTATTAGGCATCCTTTTTTGGCTAGCCGGAGTGCGACGCGATGTGCGGGTTTGATGCTCCGACTAGCCCTGTTGCGTTCGTTCGGCTATGCCGGAGTGCGACGCGATGTGCGGGTTGGATGCTCCGGCATAGCCGTGGAGAAGGATTGTAGTTGGCAGATGATTTACACATATGAGCAGCACATGACTTGACGGCGCGGATAACAAGCAACGACTGATCTCTTCGCGTGGCTGTCGAAATCTTCTCTTTGGAATAATTTGAATTTGAAATTTTCCATTCGAAATTATTTGAATTTATTTTATTAGCACACGCGAAGAGGCCAGTCGCAAAAGGTTTGATATAAGTTCCCTACACTTTTATTCTCGCAACCTTTTAGGCATCCTTTTATTCTCGCAATCTATTAGGCATCATTTTATTCTCGCAACCTATTAGGCATCATTTTATTCTCGCAACCTATTAGGCATCATTTTATTCTCGCAATCTGTTAGGCATCCTTTTATTCTCGCAACCTATTAGGTATCCTTTTATTCTTGAAACTTATTCCGCACCCGTTTATGCCGTTACCTATTAGGTATTCTTTTATTCTCGCAACCTATTATGCATCCTTTTATTTTCGCAACCTATTAGGCATCCTTTTATTCTCGCAACCTATTAGGCATCCTTTTATTCTCGCAATCAATTCTGCATCCTTTTATTCTCGCAATCTATTAGGCATCATTTTATTCTCGCAACCTAATAGGCATCCTTTTATTCTCGCAATCTATTATGCACTCTTTTATGCCGCTATCTAATAGGCATCTTTTTATGCCGTTATTTATTAAGCATCCTTTTATTCTCGCAACCTATTAGGTATCCTTTTATTCTCGCAATCTAGTCTGCATCCTTTTATTCTCGCAACCTATTAGGTATCCTTTTATTCTCGCAATCTAGTCTGCATCCTTTTATTCTCGCAACCTATTAGGTATCCTTTTATTCTCGCAATCTAGTCTGCATCCTTTTATTCTCGCAACCTATTAGGTATCCTTTTATTCTCGCAATCTAGTCTGCATCCTTTTATTCTCGCAACCTATTAGGTATCCTTTTATTCTCGCAATCTAGTCTGCATCCTTTTATTCTCGCAACCTATTAGGTATCCTTTTATTCTCGCAATCTAGTCTGCATCCTTTTATTCTCGCAACCTATTAGGTATCCTTTTATTCTCGCAATCTAGTCTGCATCCTTTTATTCTCGCAACCTATTAGGTATCCTTTTATTCTCGCAATCTAGTCTGCATCCTTTTATTCTCGCAACCTATTAGGTATCCTTTTATTCTCGCAATCTAGTCTGCATCCTTTTATTCTCGCAACCTATTAGGTATCCTTTTATTCTCGCAATCTAGTCTGCATCCTTTTATTCTCGCAACCTATTAGGTATCCTTTTATTCTCGCAATCTAGTCTGCATCCTTTTATTCTCGCAACCTATTAGGTATCCTTTTATTCTCGCAATCTAGTCTGCATCCTTTTATTCTCGCAACCTATTAGGTATCCTTTTATTCTCGCAATCTAGTCTGCATCCTTTTATTCTCGCAACCTATTAGGTATCCTTTTATTCTCGCAATCTAGTCTGCATCCTTTTATTCTCGCAACCTATTAGGTATCCTTTTATTCTCGCAATCTAGTCTGCATCCTTTTATTCTCGCAACCTATTAGGTATCCTTTTATTCTCGCAATCTAGTCTGCATCCTTTTATTCTCGCAACCTATTAGGTATCCTTTTATTCTCGCAATCTAGTCTGCATCCTTTTATTCTCGCAACCTATTAGGTATCCTTTTATTCTCGCAATCTAGTCTGCATCCTTTTATTCTCGCAACCTATTAGGTATCCTTTTATTCTCGCAATCTAGTCTGCATCCTTTTATTCTCGCAACCTATTAGGTATCCTTTTATTCTCGCAATCTAGTCTGCATCCTTTTATTCTCGCAACCTATTAGGTATCCTTTTATTCTCGCAATCTAGTCTGCATCCTTTTATTCTCGCAACCTATTAGGTATCCTTTTATTCTCGCAATCTAGTCTGCATCCTTTTATTCTCGCAACCTATTAGGTATCCTTTTATTCTCGCAATCTAGTCTGCATCCTTTTATTCTCGCAACCTATTAGGTATCCTTTTATTCTCGCAATCTAGTCTGCATCCTTTTATTCTCGCAACCTATTAGGTATCCTTTTATTCTCGCAATCTAGTCTGCATCCTTTTATTCTCGCAACCTATTAGGTATCCTTTTATTCTCGCAATCTAGTCTGCATCCTTTTATTCTCGCAACCTATTAGGTATCCTTTTATTCTCGCAATCTAGTCTGCATCCTTTTATTCTCGCAACCTATTAGGTATCCTTTTATTCTCGCAATCTAGTCTGCATCCTTTTATTCTCGCAACCTATTAGGTATCCTTTTATTCTCGCAATCTAGTCTGCATCCTTTTATTCTCGCAACCTATTAGGTATCCTTTTATTCTCGCAATCTAGTCTGCATCCTTTTATTCTCGCAACCTATTAGGTATCCTTTTATTCTCGCAATCTAGTCTGCATCCTTTTATTCTCGCAACCTATTAGGTATCCTTTTATTCTCGCAATCTAGTCTGCATCCTTTTATTCTCGCAACCTATTAGGTATCCTTTTATTCTCGCAATCTAGTCTGCATCCTTTTATTCTCGCAACCTATTAGGTATCCTTTTATTCTCGCAATCTAGTCTGCATCCTTTTATTCTCGCAACCTATTAGGTATCCTTTTATTCTCGCAATCTAGTCTGCATCCTTTTATTCTCGCAACCTATTAGGTATCCTTTTATTCTCGCAATCTAGTCTGCATCCTTTTATTCTCGCAACCTATTAGGTATCCTTTTATTCTCGCAATCTAGTCTGCATCCTTTTATTCTCGCAACCTATTAGGTATCCTTTTATTCTCGCAATCTAGTCTGCATCCTTTTATTCTCGCAACCTATTAGGTATCCTTTTATTCTCGCAATCTAGTCTGCATCCTTTTATTCTCGCAACCTATTAGGTATCCTTTTATTCTCGCAATCTAGTCTGCATCCTTTTATTCTCGCAACCTATTAGGTATCCTTTTATTCTCGCAATCTAGTCTGCATCCTTTTATTCTCGCAACCTATTAGGTATCCTTTTATTCTCGCAATCTAGTCTGCATCCTTTTATTCTCGCAACCTATTAGGTATCCTTTTATTCTCGCAATCTAGTCTGCATCCTTTTATTCTCGCAACCTATTAGGTATCCTTTTATTCTCGCAATCTAGTCTGCATCCTTTTATTCTCGCAACCTATTAGGTATCCTTTTATTCTCGCAATCTAGTCTGCATCCTTTTATTCTCGCAACCTATTAGGTATCCTTTTATTCTCGCAATCTAGTCTGCATCCTTTTATTCTCGCAACCTATTAGGTATCCTTTTATTCTCGCAATCTAGTCTGCATCCTTTTATTCTCGCAACCTATTAGGTATCCTTTTATTCTCGCAATCTAGTCTGCATCCTTTTATTCTCGCAACCTATTAGGTATCCTTTTATTCTCGCAATCTAGTCTGCATCCTTTTATTCTCGCAACCTATTAGGTATCCTTTTATTCTCGCAATCTAGTCTGCATCCTTTTATTCTCGCAACCTATTAGGTATCCTTTTATTCTCGCAATCTAGTCTGCATCCTTTTATTCTCGCAACCTATTAGGTATCCTTTTATTCTCGCAATCTAGTCTGCATCCTTTTATTCTCGCAACCTATTAGGTATCCTTTTATTCTCGCAATCTAGTCTGCATCCTTTTATTCTCGCAACCTATTAGGTATCCTTTTATTCTCGCAATCTAGTCTGCATCCTTTTATTCTCGCAACCTATTAGGTATCCTTTTATTCTCGCAATCTAGTCTGCATCCTTTTATTCTCGCAACCTATTAGGTATCCTTTTATTCTCGCAATCTAGTCTGCATCCTTTTATTCTCGCAACCTATTAGGTATCCTTTTATTCTCGCAATCTAGTCTGCATCCTTTTATTCTCGCAACCTATTAGGTATCCTTTTATTCTCGCAATCTAGTCTGCATCCTTTTATTCTCGCAACCTATTAGGTATCCTTTTATTCTCGCAATCTAGTCTGCATCCTTTTATTCTCGCAACCTATTAGGTATCCTTTTATTCTCGCAATCTAGTCTGCATCCTTTTATTCTCGCAACCTATTAGGTATCCTTTTATTCTCGCAATCTAGTCTGCATCCTTTTATTCTCGCAACCTATTAGGTATCCTTTTATTCTCGCAATCTAGTCTGCATCCTTTTATTCTCGCAACCTATTAGGTATCCTTTTATTCTCGCAATCTAGTCTGCATCCTTTTATTCTCGCAACCTATTAGGTATCCTTTTATTCTCGCAATCTAGTCTGCATCCTTTTATTCTCGCAACCTATTAGGTATCCTTTTATTCTCGCAATCTAGTCTGCATCCTTTTATTCTCGCAACCTATTAGGTATCCTTTTATTCTCGCAATCTAGTCTGCATCCTTTTATTCTCGCAACCTATTAGGTATCCTTTTATTCTCGCAATCTAGTCTGCATCCTTTTATTCTCNTAATGAAAAAGCGTTACGCCTTCATTCTACCTTCATTAGTAATCGTCACGTAATGAAAAAGCGTTACGCCTCAATTCTACCAACATGAGTAATCGTCACGTAATGAAAAAGCGTTACGCCGTCATTCTGCCTTCATTTGTAATCGTCACATAATGAAAAAGCGTTACGCCGTCATTCTACCTTCATTTGTAATCGTCACGTAATGAATAATCCATAAATGGGAAAGTATGTGTGTTCGTCTTACTTCTCGCTTCTTCTCGGGGCTACTTGCTTCTTCTTTCTGTTTGCCGGCACCTCCTTCTGCCGTAGAGACCACGTACACTGACAGCTTCTGTCTGCTCTTAGAAGTGGAGCTCACGTATTTCTGAAATTGTACAAGTTTATTTAAATATACATTCATTCATTTATGTATTCAGTAATAAACACCTAAATAAATGAACATTGCAATAAATAAATGAATGGATCAATAAAAGAATGAATGTTTAAATAAAACGAACTCTTACAATTAACATTTATTTATATATGTCGGAGTGCAATAGTCTCTGGAACGCTGGCGCCATCTGTCTATCAGCATGGGATAGAATCAATAGTGACAATCCGGCGCGCGTCTCCCCAGTTCTCAGGTGACGGCCCGCCAGAGCGGTAGCGAACGCGAAAGTTATTTATAATTGATTTCGCGAACATTAAGTGATTGAACATTATAATCAGAATCAATTAACAAAGTGTTTGATTCCACCAACGCCCACAGTATAGAGATTGAATTATGGATGCCACTAAAGCGATGTCGGCGTAGAACCCTACGCCCCTATGCTTTATGCTCCTTCTCTCTTATTCTCCGACTTATATATTATTATTTAATGTAATTTCATATAATTAGGAATAACAACATAAAAAATAGCACTCACCTTGAAGAAGTCAATGAGCTCCTGTTTTGTGACCGTGTTGAGCTCATCGACCTCGACGTGAGGACGATCGAAGTTATAGACCTGACAAATAAATAAAAAAAAAACATTATTTAATATCAATTAGACAATTGTACTGTCTAAATTATCGTAGTACAATCCGGGTGGTGGTTTCGGTCGTGGCTATTACCACCGACTCAATATACCGCCAATCATTAAAACGTTTAAGACCTCCTCCTAAACGGTTGTACTGACTTGGGTCATATTTTATTTAGGAGTAGCTTAGATGATCAGTTCACGGGATCGGGAATTATGCGTGTGACATAGTTAAGAGAAGATACCTGCGCTGTGATCTCGTTCCAGAGCTGCGAGGCCTTGGTGGCTAATCGCTTCGGCCTCTCTAGCCGCTGGGCCGCTAGCGCTGCACGGTGCTTCAGGAACTCCTCATCCGTCATCTTGTCCAAGTACTCCTGTCGAATTAATGTCGAATTCCAGTCAACATCAGAGAAATTAGCCCAAAATTATGGGGGGGAAAAGGCTCGTGATACATTATTTATACTATAACTGCTAAAAGTTAATAGTCACGTAATATTACATACTATATGTAGATATAAATCCAATTCTCTAATTGGCATAGGGAAAATACAGATACACTCTATTACCCAACTGCCACAGGGCAAATACAGATACACTTTGCATTCACCAAAAGCCATAAGGCGAATACAGACACACTCCCTATTTCCCAACTGCCATAGAGCAAAATCAGAAAACCTCTATTCTCCAAAAGCCGTAGGGCAAATACTGACAGACTGTCTATTCCCCAACCGCCATATGGCAAATACAGACATACTTCGCATTCTCCAACTGTCGTAGGGTAAATACAGACACACTTCCCATATGCCAACCGCCATATGGCAAATACATACACACTATGTTCCCAAAAAGCCATAGGGCAAACACAGACACACTCTCTATTCCCAAAAAGCCATAGGGCAAATACAGACACACCCTCCATTCCCCAAATGCAACAGGGCAAATACAGACATTCTCTTTTCCCCCAATGTCGAAGGGCAAATACAGATACACTCTTTTCCCCCCAAGTGTCACTGGGCAAATACAGACACACTCTCTTTTCCCCCATGTGTCACAGGGCAAATACAAATACACTCTTTTCCCCAAGTGTCACTGGGCAAATACAGACACACTCGCTATTCCCCAAAAGCCATAGGGCAAATACAGACACACTTACTATTCCCAAAAAGCCATAGGGCAAATACAGACACATTCTCTATTCCCCAAATGTCACAGGGCAAATACAGACACACTCTCTTTTTCCCCAAGTGTCACAGGGCAAATACAGATACACTCTTTTCCCCAAGTTTCACTAAGGCAAATACAGACACACTTACTATTCCCAAAAAGCCACAGGGCAAATACAGACACATTCTCTATACCCCAAATGCCACAGGGCAAATACAGATACACTCTTTTCCCCAAGTGTCACTGGGCAAATACAGACACACTCGCTATTCCCCAAAAACCATAGGGCAAATACAGACACACTTACTATTCCTAAAAAGCCATAGTGCAAAAACAGACAATGTCATGCAATTATAAACGTAGTGGATACCGTGAGTGTATATAGTATGTATATAATTATGAAGTGTGAATGATAGTGTGTTTGTATAAAACATTGTAAAGAACAAGACTCGAACCTGCGACCCTTGAAGGAAGCTTTCTATCCTATCCTCGACGTATGCGGGATGCCTGTCGCTCTGCACTATGATCCTCAAGCCCTGAGCCCCATTGGATCTCCTCACACCGCTGAACACTATGTAGCCCAGTTGCTCCTGGAATACAGGAAAATATGAAACAAAAAGTTCCGATTAAATCATTCGAGTATCAACGAGAGTTACGTCACAAATATTATGACAATTACGTGGCAGGACACAAATGTTATTACAACTACGTGGCAGGCCACAAATGTTATGAGAATTACGTGGCAGGCTACATGTTATGAGAATTACGTGACGCGTAACAAATGTTATGAGAATTACGTGGCTGGCCACAAATGTCACGACAATAACGAGACACGCCACGAATGTTATGCCAATTACGTGGTATGCCACAAATGTTATGAGAATCACATGACGGGCCACAAATGTTATTACAATTGCGTGGCAGGCCACAAATGTTGTGACAATCACGTGGCGGGCTACAAATGTTGTGACAATCACGTGGCACGCTACAAATGTTATGACAATCACGTGGCACGCCACGAATGTTATGCCAATTACGTGATACATAACAAACATTTTGAGAATAATTTTTAATTGCATTCATGATGGTTTTGGTGAAAGCCATCTTAGTACTAGTAATTAGGGTTTCCCTAAAACCTGTTATAATCCTCACCTGAGTCCTGAGGATGTGGAAGCAAGGCTCGCTCAGGGCCTGGGCCAAAAGCTCCAGGGTGACGTTCATCCTGGTCTCCCGCACCCCACACGCGTAGTACAGACAAGCACACGAGGACTTGTGAACTGAATTCTCGATTTGCCGAAGGTACCACGCCCCTGTTAAGAGTTTTGTGGGCCACATTAGAAAAGAAAGTGACGTGTTTAGTGATGACATTACAATATACAAGGATACCGCTTCCGAAAACGAAGACAGACGATAGAAATAATGACACCTTTGGTGATGGGACGGAAAAAATCGTTCCTGATTTAAACAATCACATTGTTAAAACTATTTATTTGTATTTACGCTCCATCGTGTTAGTACAGTTAAGTGAAATTATAGTTTCACAAAAAAAAAGTTACTAAAAAACCCGCAATTAAACAAAAAATCGAAATCAGCTGATAGTCGAACGCACGGGTCAATTAATCGATCAACGAAGGAACCCTCGTAAGTTTTGATGGTAAGTCATACTTTAATATCATCATCAGGCATATATTGTAATTATTTGACGATTCAAAATTGCTGTATAGGCCTACTTGAATAAATATATTAAGATTTAATTTGAGAGAACGCACGGGCGCAGCGCGTTGTTCAGGTCATTGACCCGTGCGTTCGACCATCAGCTGAATTTGACTAATGTATGTAAGTAATGTATTTTATATGCTATCATTTCATTTAGCTGTACTAATATGATGGAGCGTAAATAATTCTAATAAGACGTTTTAAAAATATGATTATTTTTTAATCAGCATCGATTTTTTTCCATCCGCATCATCAAAGGTGTCATTAGTACCAGAAAAGGCCACCACTCCCTAAACCATCACATAGGACCCATTATCTATAGAAACAGCCCCCTTAACCGACACCTAAATGTACTTAGGGTACCCCTTAGCTAAATAGCTATTAAATACAAACATACATACCTTTTTCTATTTCAACCTCTCTGTACAAAAGGAGCTGTTGCGCCAACAATGGCGTTGCGTCTTTGGGGAATCTGAAAAAAAAGGACGGATTTTGTAAGTGTGACGTTATCAGAAGTGACGTCACTATGTAACAAAATAAAGTACAAAGACAACTTCTTATATCCAGAGTAAAAGTGTCTTCTAAATGCATCCGATCTGATCGAGAGCTCAAGCTGTTTCAAAATCGTGTAATCAGTCACAGGTGACAATAGTTAACTGCACAAATTTACAAAGATGAAGGTGACTCTGGGTAGTTTTAATGAGTTTGATGTCACTATTACACTAAAATAAAGTCCAAGTGAAGAGAAATTTATTCAGTGCTTCCAAATAGGGTAAAAAAAGGTAAGCAGCAGCCCGTTAATGACCCACTGCTGGGCACAAGCCTCCTCACTCATGACAGGGTTTTTAGGGCATAGACCTACCACTGTGCTTCAATGCGGATTGGCAGGCATAGTATACGAGTGTACTCTCTATTCCTTCACTCTCATAGTCTTCGAAAATCTGGCACGACCGGAGAGAGATCAGCCGCAGGACTGACGGCTTAACGTGCTCTCCGAGGCTCGGGGGTGGGTCACACCGGCCAAACAAAAACGTCGGAAAAATATTGAGAAAATCTTAATAGTAAACTCAATATTCATTTTTGAAATTGCCTGACCTGGGACTCGAACCCAGGACCTCATGTCTGTAGTCGATGCCAACATGCTAGTCACTAGACCAATATAATGTATTTTAAATAGATCCGAACTAAACGACAGCTCGAGCACTAATGGTTCATAATGGCTCAATCAGTACTATATAAGCCTAGCGTAATAAGTCACAGGTGACAATAGTCAATTAAATAACTTCAGAGTAGAGCAGCAAATTCTGGATTGTTTTAATAAAGGACTAACGTTATGACAGCTGACGTCACTATTTAAGATAAATATGAGAGAAATAAAAGTACAATAGGCGGTCTTATCGTGTCGTATAACCTCCGTTTTGGTCACTATGTACTAAAACAAAGGTTGTCTGAAAGAAATAGCTCTCTCATCGCTATTTATAACAAACACGCGTAATTAGTCACAGGTGACAATAGTTAACTAAACAACTTTACATAGACAGAAGTGACTCTGGGTGGTTTTAATGAGAGTGTGATGTCATTATTGCACTAAAATGAAACCTAGTGAATAGACATTTATTCAGTGCTTCGAAATAGGGCAAGTATCTTTAGAAGTTATACTTCTTTTGGCGCGTTAGGGAAAAATGATGAGTAAATTTATACGATGCGTCACAAAAAACCGACATCTGAGAAGTCAGTTATAGTCAACATTTAATTTGAAAAGATTTTTATCTTGTTGCGCCAAAGAAGTATAACTTCTAACGCCTGCACATAAGTACACACTAGCCCTAATGGTTTATAATGTCTCCATCAGTAATATATATAACAGCCAAGTGTAATAAGTCACAGGTGACGATAGTCAACTAAACTTCACAAAAGAGGAGCAAATTTTGGATTGTTTTAATAAAGGACTATCGTTATCACAGCTGACGTCACTATTTAAGATAAATATGAGAGAAATTAAAGTACAGTAGGCGGTCTTATCGTTTCGTATAACCTCCGTTTTGTCACTATGTACCAAAACAAAGGTTGTCAGGAAGAAATCGCTCTCTTCATAACAAACACGAGTAATTAGTCACAGGTGACAATAGTCATCTAAACCACCTCCACAGCCATCTATAATTTTTGAATGTTTTTAAACTGGATCCTTTTTAGGCAATATATTATATAACTTTTAGATTAAATTAGGATAAGATATATTATTTAAATTTTCTTTTAACGATGAAATTCTGTATTTGGAAAAGTTGGATAACACAAAATGCAATCCAACCGACTGACTGACTCTGCATCTATTTAAGTGTAATTTTTAAGTCAACTCACTTGTTCTCAATGGTGTTGGCGACAGACAGCGCCCTCTCTCGTGTGATATTGCCAAACATGAGCCCTTCCACGTGTACTTTCCTCACTAACCGCCCGGAGAACTCGTCCAACATCTCCGGTGTTATATCTGAGAATGAAAATATGAAAAAATCATTACCTGTGAGACTGTGAACTAATAGGAGACAGTGAGAGAGGGAGAGAGTGAACTCAATACCACCGCTTCCTATAGACCATATCATGACGATGGAGGAATCTCCAGATTTTATAAAGGTAATGACGTCATCAACTTACGGCATTATGTACCAAATTAAAGTCCAAGTACAGAGACCGTGATTAATGTAACAGTGTCTTCTCAATAGACACAAATTTACTGTTAGCTTGATTTAAATTACTCAAAATATGTGGGCTCTATTCGAGTAAGTAAAATTAGTCACAGGTGACGACAATCAACTAAACATCTTCACGAATAAACTATTGTTAAACATGTTTTTAAGTGATTTGAAGGTCTTATTTTATAATAGCATTAAACAACATTTCAAAAGATTCTACTTATCACAAACGCGTATGATTAGTAACAGGTGACAATAATCAAGTAAACGACTACGCAATTAAATGACTTTAAAATGTGATTTTATGAGATTTGAATCTCATCGCGATATAATACCATCTAAACCCACTTTATCCAAGTATCAAACATTTAAAATGGTTCTACTTATTAAACATGCATGATTAGCGACAGGTGACAATAATAAACTCAACGACTAAACAATTAAATTACCTTTAAATATGTTTATCAAAGTATCAAACATTTAAAATAGTTCTACTTATTAGACACGCATAATTAGTGACAGTTGACAATCAACTAAACGAGTACACAAGTTAATTACTTTTAAATGTTAGTTTATGAAATTTTAAGGTCACCGAATAAGAAATTTAACCATTTACCAACCTTCAGCCGCATCTAAGAGCTGACATCTTGTCCACACGAGATCTGACAGACTCAGAGCTTGTTGGTACACCGCGTGCTAAGATAAAAAAAATAACTAAACTGTTAATAAAAATACAGGCTACTTTGTTACCTGTATAGAATACTTTGCAATCTGTATAGGCCACCTTGGGGTACCAGGTAGAGGTACTTTGTAACCCATTCAGTCTAATTTGTACCTCGCATATGATACGTTCTAGCAACCCGTACAGGCCACTTTGTAGCATCTCATACATGATACTTTGTGGCACTCCGCATAGGCAACTTTGTTGTAACCCGTTTAGACTACTTTGTACTCCGCAAATCATACCATCTAACACCCTATTACGCCACTTTGTAGCGTCTCATACAGGATACTTTGTGGCACTCTGCATAAGCAACATTATTGTAACCCTAATAGGTTACCTTGTAACCCGTATAGACTACTTTGTATTCCGCAAATCATACCATCTAGCACCCTATTACGCCACTTTGTAGCGTCTCATACAGGATACTTTGTGGCACTCCGCATAGGCAACTTCTTTGTAACCCTAATAGGCTATCTTGTAACCCGTTTAGACTACTTCGTACTCCGCAAATCATACCATCTAACACCCTATTACGCTACTTTGTAGCGTCTCATACAGGATACTTTGTGGCACTCCGCATAGGCAACTTTGTTGTAACCCTAATAGGCTACCTTGTAACCCGTATAGACTACTTTGTATTCCGCAAATCATACCATCTAGCACCTTTTATATACGCCACTTTGTAGCATCTCATACTTTGTGGCACTCAGCATAGGCAACTTTGTTGTAATAATAAGTTAATTTATATATAATAAACATAATAATAAGTTGATTTGTACCCCGTATAAGGTGCTCTGTACCCCGTACAAGTTATTTTGTACACCGTATCAGTTACATTGTACCCCGTATAAGTTACTTTATACCTCGTACAACTTACTTTGTACCCTGTATAAGTCACATTGCACCGCATATAAGTTGTATTTCCCCGTATAAGGTGCTATTTATCTCGTACAATTTACATTTTACTCCGTATAACTTACTTTGTACCGCAGATAGGTTGATGTATACCCCGTATAAATTGCTCTGTATCCCGTAAAAGTAACTTTGCATACCATATGAGTTGCTTTGTATCCCGTATAAGTTATTTAGTGGATTAATTACGCTATTTTAGATCTAAATTTCTGAGTACTTCTGGCATTTATTACCTAATATTTTAGACTACTTTTTACAGGTAAAGGTAGATAGATAGAGGGATATTTTTAAAGGACATAGAGGTATATTACCTCTTTAGATTGTATAATCAATTAACATCAGGTGAGAATATATCTAGTTCTTATATAATAGAGCTCCAAGATACCTGATAAGGCTGTTCTGCTTCGAAGTTCTTTATCGCTCGTATGTGGCTTTCCTTCATGATGGAGAAGCGCTGAGGGTCTGCTTTGAAGTTCACAATGTGATCAATGATCTTCTCCAGTAGCACGTGAAGCTTGTCATCATAACCATCTATGGTTATCTGAAAAGCAGAAAGCAGTATTGAATGTAACTAAGCCGTCACGCTCCAGTCTATAACACGTGAGTTAAGCCTAAGGGAGTCAGAAATATAGTTAACATCACTGCTGTGAACAAAAATCAAACGTGCAACATTATATTGAACGAGTCTTAGCCGTCACGCACCACTACGTGACGCATGAGTAAATTTGTCTAAGGGAGCCAGTAATATAGTGAACATCACTGTTGTGAACAAAAAATTTAAAAAGCAATCTTGCATTGAATGAGACTAAGCCGTCACGCTCCACGATATAACGCCTGAGTTAAGTCGCATAAGGGAGCCAATAATATAGTGAGCATCACTGATGTAAAAAGAAAGCATTTGAAATGTATTGAATGAGATTGAGCCGTCACGCTCGGTTATGTTATGCTTAAGTATTAGTAACTACCCACGGCCGCAGCCTCCTACCAGTGCACTTAATCATAAAAATAAATAAAGGCCCCCAATATAGTTTAGGTTACAAAAGGTTCATAAATCATTTGCCATGCTGAGCATATGTGTATATTTATATACAAATTCACCACAATCTATATTACTTTTTACTAGCCGACCGTGACGCCTCAGTTACATTCAATAAAACAAAAGTATAAAATAGCACTGAACTCACGCTGAGTCCGTATTTAGCGTTGCCAACACTCCATCTGAGTCCCGCTAACTCCGCCGCGTATGCGAACTGCTGTAACGAGTCTCGCAATAGTAACACCCATATCGAGGTCAGATTGCAGTTCACTGGATCAGAGTAAGCCAGGGGACTGCAACAAATATATAAACAGCTAGAGAACCCTAAAAAAATAATAAGCAAAACTAATCACTCACTAACTTACTCATAACGAGACCACCAAAACTATTCGCGTCACACGTCAAATTTGGTATACATATTCCGTCCCGGACTAAAAATTATTCACAACTAAAATTTTGGTACACATATACCGTCCTGGACCAAAAAAAATATTCACAATTACATTTTTGGTATACATATACCGTCCTGGACTAAAAAAAAATATTCACTATTACATTTTTGGTATACATATACCATCCTGGACTAAAAAAATATTCACAATTAAAATTTTGGTATACATATACCGTCCTGGACTAAAAAAATATTCACAATTAAAATTTGGTATACATATACCGTTCGAGATGAAGATTACAAAATAATTCACAATTAAAACTTGGTATACATATACCACTCGTGACATTACTTTTTCATTGTTCACAGGTTATGACTTCCCATCTGGTAGAATGTGATGTTATAATCTTAGATGGTATTGATATAACCTATTACAGTTTCGGTCGGTGACGTGATCCTAGCCGTCGTCACTATGTGCCAAGTGTGAACTGCGACCTCCTCCATCCAGTGTTATCGGTCAGACGGCTCTGTTTGTGCCAATCACGCGTAATCAGTCACAGCTAAACTACCTTCACAATCATATGGGCAGGACATATACTTCAAAGAGTTATTTAAAAAAAAGGGTCAATCTAACCTGACCAAATCCAAGGTGATGAAGGCTTTGGGCAGTCTGAACTCGTTGTCCCTTTTGTACCACAATCTCATAAGAGGAGCATCCTGCAAATGAAACAATGTGATCTCATCTGATGGTAAGTGATAATCTGGTAAGTGGTGGTTTACCTCTATATCGAGCCTGAAAAATTTAAATAAACTCTTCGGATATTATGAATGTCAAAAGTACACTTTCGCGTAGAAACATTTGCTTAAAATGTAACATCTGTTATTCTATTGAAGAACTTATACGGGTACAAAGCACTTACACCGAATGTAGAGCAACTTTTATGGGGTACAAAGTAATTTATACTAGGTAAAAAGAAATTTATACGGGGTACAAAGTTACTTAAAACGGATGTAAAGCTACTTTAATGGGATACAATGTAAATTATGCTAGGTGCAATGTAATTTATACAGGGTGCAAAGTGACTTATACTGGACGTAAAGCAACTTTTATGGGGTACAAAGTAATTTATACCAGGTAATAAGAAATTTATACGGGGTACGAAGTTACTTAAACCGGAAGTAAAGCTACTTTCATGGGATACTATGTAAATTATGTTAGGTGCAAAGTAATTTATACGGGGTGCAAAGTGACTTACACCGGATGTAAAGCAACTTTTATGGGATACAATGTAAATTATGCTAGGTAATAAGAAATTTATACGGGGTACGAAGTTACTTAAACCGGAAGTAAAGCTACTTTCATGGAATGCAATGTAAATTATGTTAGGTGCAAAGTAATTTATACGGGGTACAAAGTTACTTACAACGGATGTAAACCTACTTTAATGGGATACAATGTAAATTATGTTAGGTGCAAAGTAATTTATACGGGGTGCAAAGTGACTTACACCGGATGTAAAGCAACTTTTATGGGATACAATGTAAATTATGCTAGGTAATAAGAAATTTATACGGGGTACGAAGTTACTTAAACCGGAAGTAAAGCTACTTTCATGG
>JACTOM010000103.1:1658758-1688533 GCA_015832385.1 Elymnias hypermnestra
CAATGCTCGATGACCTCAGCAGAGCTTCTCGACAGGTGGGCCTAAAAATGAACATGGATAAGACGAAAGTTATGTCCAATATCCATGTTCCGCTCCACCCAGTCATCGTTGAGAACTCAGCTCTCGAAATTGTTGACGAATACACATACCTGGGACACATAGTCCAGCTAGGTAGGTCCAATTTCGACAAAGAGGTTAGCCGCCGAATCCAACTCGGTTGGGCAGCGTTCGGGAAATTACGGCATCTCTTTTCGTCCAATATCCCTCAGTGCCTGAAGACAAAGCTCTTCGAACAGTGCGTGTTGCCAGTGATGACCTACGGCTCCGAAACGTGGTCGCTGACTATGGGCCTTATACGAAAGTTCAGAGTCACTCAGCGTGCGATGGAAAGGGCTATGCTTGGAGTTTCTCTACGTGATCAAATCAGAAATGAGGAGATCCGTAGCAGAACTAAAGTCACCGACATAGCCTTACGAATCGCGAACCTGAAGTGGCAATGGGCGGGCCACATAGTCCGACGGACCGATGGACGTTGGGGCCCGAAGGTGCTGGAGTGGCGACCCCGCACCGGGCGGCGCAGTGTAGGTAGACCCCCCACAAGGTGGACCGATGACATAAAGAGGGTCGCCGGTAGCCGCTGGAGCCAGGCGGCGCAAGATCGGGCCTTGTGGGTATCATTTCGTGAGACCTATGTCCAGCAGTGGACGTCCATCGGTTGAAGCGACGACGACTCTTTTGAATGTGTTATTTACTACGTCCTCATAATCTGTTTGTAGTTGATTATCTTTAAATATTATTGAAGTGTCATTGATTAAAACTTAGTGACAAAGTAAGAAATAGTGTGATAAGAGAATGTTGTGGTATAAAAGAAGACATACTGACTAAAATTGAGAAAGGAATGCTTAGATAGTTTGGGCATGTAGAGAGAATGAATGAAAGGAGACTGATAAAAAGGATTTATAAGTCGAGAGTGAATGCGAAAGTTGGTTTAAAATGTCCTGTCCTGAATAAGGGCCAGCTCAAGAGTACTCTAAACCGACGAACTTGTATGAAAGGTTTAATGTGAATGAAAGAAGCAAAGGAGATATGCAAGGATCGCGGCAAGTGGAAGGACGTTGTCTCTGCCTATCCCTATGGGAATGAGGCGTGATACTATGTATGTATGTATCATTGGCAAACAAAACTTTGTCATCAACAAAGTAAGTGAGGTCGTTAATGTAAATAAGGAACAGAAAAGGTCTTAATATGGAACCCTATGGTACTCCCAGTTTTATTGCTGAACTGGCTTTCCATTGATACAGATATTTTGTGTTCTATTGATTAAATAGGTAATTTTAAGTCAAATTCTGTGTTTGTGGTGCTATGGTGACGTTATTTCCCTATCAGAGTTGGACACAAACATTAAACGCGTCTCGTGATTCCTCCAGGAATCGTAAATATTATATATTAACTATACACCAGTATTAGTTTTTAAACGATTTCGCGTAAATGCAAATTGCTTACCGTACAATAGATCATTACCACGCTTTTTAACGGAAATAACCGTCGTATGCCCCGCCCCGCATAGACGTTTTTGCATTGATTGCCCTGCAGGTCGAATGACGCTAAAGTGATTCTCGGGACTTAAATGTTCATGAAAGACTACCAAATGTTATGATTTTTATATTTGCTAATAGTTAAACGATACAATGTTATTTTTTGTTTACTAAATTATGACTCTGGTGTAGCGTCATGGTGCGCTAAACTTTGAGATAATGAAAAAAATCCGTCTTGTATATATAGGCTCGTATTTTAAAAATTAAAACATACCATAAGGGTTGTCATTGTTATTCACATCACTTATACACAATTATAAACACTAATAATCACTAATGAACACTCACGGTTTATATAGTACTAAAAAAAAAAACTTAACGCGCCGTAAGTACCGGTAACTTTGTAACTGATTTATTTTTTGTTTTTTTTTTATTTTCTGGTGTTATGTTTACGTATATTTTGTTACGACGTTTACCGAAAAGCGAAATATATAATATACATTATGACTTAAAAGGAAAGAGATAAGAAGTATGTCAACTAGTAATCGACGCGGACAATTGAAGGATTATATTATACATTTTGGTCACTCTCTCTCTCTCTTCTAAGACGCAGGGGAATTTTAGTTGTGTCAGCTTATTTACAATAAAAGCCCAGCGTGTCTAAGTCTTACGATCATTGTTATGCAAACTGCTTGTATGTAGTGTAGTTTTTAATGTGTGTGAATTAGTCGTCTTTTAAATTAGCGTAGGCTAATTTTGTCCTTATTGTCTGTACATATTGTCTAAGGACATAACGAATATAACCGGTTATTGCGTGTTGCGAGGACAGACAACACTTTTGTTATAAATTTGTACAATTAATATTTTATAACATGAACATGAACATGGAACATGTGAAAGTGATATTGAAAGCAGAGTGAATGCAGGGAAAATGGTAAATGGTACTCTAAGGGCATTTACGAATAACCAGATGGTGTCTCATAGAGCCAGACTGGCTGTGCATACAGGAGTGTTGGTGGTGAAAGTTGGGTATGGCAGAAGAAGCATAAAAGTAAAATAAATGCTGGAGAGATGAGAGCGTTGAGAAGTATGAGTGGATTAAAACTGAGTGACAGAGTAAGAAATAGTGTGATAAGAGAACGTTGTGGTATAAAAGAAGATGTAGTGACTAAAATTGAGAAAGATATGGTTTGGGCACGTAGAGAGAATGATTGAAAGAGGCTGACAAAAGGATTTTTGAGCCAAGAGTTAATGGAAAAGTTGGAAGAGGAAGAGGAAATGGTCAATGGGAATGAAGCGTGATGCTATTTAAGTATGTATGTATGTAATATTGTATACAATACTAATACTTATGAAACCACGATACAAGTGTAACATCTGATGCGAACCATGGGCGTCTCATCGCTCACTGCCTTTCACTTTAGCTTCATACCGCTGCTGGATGTAACGTGACATCCGATAGAAGAACATTTGAGGCAATGGAAAAAGATTTTAAATCTATTATTGCAACGAATGCTTAAAAACATGCAAATTTGTCTGCGTCATATAAGAGATAGGGTTATTAAGAGGAAAACAAATTTTAATACTTTAAAAAGATGTTTATAGTGACTTATCCTTGAAAGATAGAAATATACTATCTGGATTGATTTTGTAGAACATTTTAAGAGGAACAATTTCATCATACATTATTGTTGCTAAAAAAGGGTAAATTTTCACATTTTTTGGGACATTTTTCATTGATGCTCCGTTTCAAATGGACGTAATCTGATGTTATATAGCTTATAACCTTCCAAAATAAATAAGCTATCGTTTAATAAAATAATTTTTCAATTTTATAATGTTATTTTATAAAATTCAACGCTTTCGTGCCAGATTAACACATTACCTAATAGGGTTCAAGTATTGTCACTCTTTCATTGATAACAACACATCTACTATACATCGACTGATTTTATGGTCACCTGATGGTAAATGATTATATAGACTTAAATGATGACGCGCTATCCTGATAAGAGGTTTTTTATGCTAGAGAGAGAGAGATTTCAGATCATAGGACAGATTCAGCTTGACAAACATAGTAGAGCAGTATATAAATGTTGGAGAATAAGATAGAAAGGAGCATAAAGCATAGGGGCGTAGGGTTCTCTGTCGACATCTTCATTAATGGCCTCTAAAATTCAATTTCCATACTGTGGGCGTTGGTGTGAAGTGTTGGTGCAAACACTTTGTTAATTAACTCAGATTATAATGTTCATTCACTTAATCCCGATATCAATTTACACAAGCTCATTAATAATAATAGCTAGTAATTCAGTTTCAATAGTCAACCGCTCTGGCGGACTGTCACCAGAGAACTGTAGAGACGCGCGCCGGATTGTCATTATTGACTCTGCCCCACGCCGATGGACAGATGGCGTTAGTGTTCCACAGATTATTGCACTCCGACATATACATATGCTAGCACAAATGCACTTCCTATTTCCCCGGTATTTTTTACCCTGGTATCTGACGCACCCGGGCCGCGGCCCCCAGGCGCGGACCCATGGGCGTCAAGACTAAGCACCTGTCCGATTATCCTTTCGAGCAGCAGCAAACGTTGCCCTAAGCCTAGGTCCAACGTTTCCCCCACGACGCAGCAGGGCCCTTCTACGGGCCCACCCCTCGGCAGAGCTTCTGCGCTCGCCACCCTTCTCGGTTACGCTGTCAAAGCCAGTAGGGCTAACAGCAACTACACACTTCGAAAAAAAAGAACTTCCTATTTTTTTTCTCTCATATTACGATGTGATGGCAACGTATAACGTGCTCTTCTAAGCACGGAGGAGGAGCACACCAAAAACAACACAACGAGGGCAAATACTGATAATTTCTTCAGAGAAAACTCAAAATCGTTACTCGAAGCGAGGACCTCAAGTCTATAGCCGAACAAACATATCATTGCGCCAGTAACGCCTTCGAAATATATAGTTGGGTTATAAATTCGATAGCCATGCATAGTTCAACGATCCCTAATTTGTCTGCCTGATATAAAGTCTAGACACGACTAGACCAGTTCTTAAATTTCGCTTATCTCTGCATAAATTAGTATCTAAAAACTTTCGTGTGGCGAAGCGGTTTCTGATGGCAGATGTTGACTAATGGACACTTTTGCACCAGACCGAGACGTAGACGAAAAGAAATTTATAGATAAAGGAAACGAAACCGAGTAACAAAATATTATAATGCCAGTAAAATATGCTATTAAGATACCTAAGTTTTATTTCGCTTTCGGTATTAATTATAATACTTTGCAACGTCAAATAAAATGACTAAGGAAGCAGAAAAAAGTGGTCAAAACATATTTTAAAAACCAGTTTTAATAATCAAGGGTTCTTGTAAATGGTTACCATGGATTAGAGGTTTTGGCTCTTGGAATGTTTCTTTTATAGCATACCAGCTGAACTGTGCTTGGCTTGGGTCTAGAAAGAGAGACAGAGAGATTGATTATTATAAAAAAGGTTATTTAACTTTCTGCTGACAGTTAAGTGAAAGTAAAAAAAGGTAAGTAGCAGCCCATTAATAACCCACTGCTGATCACGGGCCTCTTCTTCCGTAGGAGAGAGGATTTTCAGAGCTACCTAGTGTAAGCGGAAACACAAGCGCTCTTTCTATTTTCTCACTTTTATAGTGGGATGTGTCGGCAATCTGACACGGCCGGAGAGAGATGGAGTGCAGCACACCACTAACAACAGAAATTCGAGGTAATACTAAAAATTTCTTTCTTTGGATATATGGATCAGAGATTTATGTGGATCAGAGTGCTGGGCCACCAAAGGGGAGAATGAAAGGAAATTGCATGCAGCGGAGATGCAAATATTGAGATGGATGTGTGGAATGACAAAATTAGATAAGATTAAGTAAGATTAGATAAGATTAAGCCTGCCTCTGCCTCATTGGTCTAGTGGTTAGTATGTTCGACTACAGACATGAGGTCCTGGGTTCGAGTCCCAGGTCGGGCCAATTCAAAAATCAATTTTGTGTTTTCTATTAAGAGTTCTCAATATTTGCCCGAAGTTGGGAAGTTGGCGGTGTGATCCACCCCCGTGCCTCGGAGAGCACGTTAAGCCGTCGGTCCTGCGCCTGCCAATCTGCAGTGGAGCAGCGTGGTGGGTCTATGATCTAAAAACCCTCACTCCTTGGAGTGAGGAGGCCTGTGCCCAGCAGTGGGACGTTAATGGGCTGCTACTTACTTACTTACTAAGTGTGGATGAATTGTGTGAAAGAGGATATGTGTATAAAGGGTGTGAATGTAGAAATGACAGCGGATAGAGTAAAGAGGCGACAGGAAACATGATGTGCCGACTCCACCTAGTGGGATAAGGGCAAGAAAAACAACAACTAAAAATTTCTTTCTTTCGCGACTGGAACTCAGAAGCTCATGTCTGTAGCCAAAACCATGACGGCCATCATGCAAAGAAAGTTTGAATTATTTCGGACATTTCCAAAGGACATACCTTTACATTTTAATATCAACGGTTGATCCTATAGAGCAGATTGACTGATTGAACGGCCGGAACATACCACGATGGCGTTTTTTAATATTGCCGATATTTCGAACCAGTTGCATGGATCGTGGTCGCGACGTTACTGCTGTGGGCGGTGGTGTCAAGCTGTCAAAGGCAGTATCTGTCTACCCTAAGTTTGATCCTCTTATTTTTCATGGGACCCAAATCCAGTTTTCGGCATACTACACTCACGTTTTAATTTTGAAAAATTGCATCGTTTGTTCATTTGGCATAATTTCATCACTGGATTCCACGTGTCCGCCAGCTTTAAACCATCTTCACGATTGAAATTGGGATACTTCTTAATTTCAATGGCCTCTCGAACTCTCGGCATATAGTGGTGATACGTGGAAAGAACTTTTGGGCCATGAAGTTCTATCCAGTGTTGGGTTCCCTGCTGTAAAAAGTGCTCAGCGATCGCAGATTTTTGTATATCGCTGTGCTTGACGGCATTTATGTGTTCTGACACACGCGTTGCTATGGAATGCTTCGTTTGCCCAATATAAGAGCTTCCACAACTGCAGTCAATTTTCTGAATGTCACGGACGTTAAGGACATTGATATGGTAAAGGATCTTACCATCTTTTGTAAGGGAGTGAAGAGAGTGTACCTATAGAGCAGGATGTTCGGAAAAAGCGTTTGGAAGACCGAAGCGTCAATATACGTGAATAATTACGCACAATTAAAGGGGGATTCCTCGAGAGAGAAGATGCAGATGAGAATCAAAACCGAAAACAAAATATTTCTGTTACCAAAGTGGTCAAACATAGCGCTTGGTTTCATCAGAAAGTGCTTGAATTAAGTAGTGAAATGAACAATTGGTCTATTAATAACTGAAAATTTAAACAAGGTATTTATAGGCATATTGTACACTAATAGAAGGTAGTTATTAAATAAAACCGAGCTGATCCTTTAGCGATTATCTTATAAGCAAGTTATTTGCTTATTACCGTAAAGTTGAAAACACATTTACATATACTTGTAGCACTTAAAGGGGTCATTATGGTAGAAAAAATTAAATTTTTATAAATTCTAGTAAGCTGCATAAATTTAACTATTAATTTAAAGTATTAAAAGCGTGGGAGTAAATTAGTAAATGTTATAAATAAATTGAAATTATATTGTTATATTGAAGATTGTCTTCAGAAAAAGACGCGGAGAAACCTAAGTAAAGTATTACATAATAATTATCTTAAAATAACCTTACTTAATTATCTTAAAATAGTTAACGTTGGTGCCAACACTTCCATATGGCAATGAAAGTTGGGTATGGCAGAAGAATCACAAAAGTAAAATAAATGCGTTAGAAATGAGAGCGCTGAGTGACAAAGTAAGAAATAATGTCATAAGAGAACGTTGTGGTCTAAAAGAAGACGTGGTGACTAAAATTGAGAAAAGAATACTAAGGTGTTTTGTACATGGATGCCTTCTAGTGCCCAATCTTCTGCGACGGATATTAGGGGCATTAGGAGCAACGGTCTCGCAAAAGAAGGCTTTTACTCTCCACCCTGCCTCATTGGCGACAAATGCATGTGCTATGCTGGTCTGCGAGAGTTCTCCCTCAATCAACGATATCAGGAATTGCCGTTGAGATACCGACGGCATCCTCACTTATAGGAGAGAGGATTTTCAGAGCATTGAGCCACAATGCTGCTCCACGTTTGATTCAGGCATAGTACAGTGCATTATTCCTTTATTCTCATTGTCCGATGGGAATCTGATACGAACAGAGAGAGATTTGGCGCAGGACCGACAGCTTAACGGGTTCTCCGAGGCACAGAGCAAATATTGAGCAAATCTTTTGAATTAAAGCACCAGACCAACCATACAACAATATATGCTTAAATAGTTTGGGCACGTGGAAAGACTGAACAAAAGGAGACTGATATAAAAGATTTATGAGTCAAGAGTGAATGCGAAAGTTGGAAGGGGAAGACCAAGGCGAACGTTCCTGCACCAAATCCAGGACATTTTAAATAAGGGCCAGGTCAAGAGTACTCTAAGCCGACGAACTTGTATGAAAGGTTTAATGAGAATGAAAGAAGCGAAGGAGATATGCAAGGATCACGGCAGGTGGAAGGGCATGGTCTCTGCCTACCCCTATGGGAATGAGGCGTGATGCATGTATGTTAGTAAAGTATATTTCTTGAAAAATAATTCGTATAGTTATTCTCCCTGCTTCATAACCTTGATTTGCTAAATATGCATTTGTACATAGGTCATTGGTGCTTTGGTAAACTCAATTGAGATTTAGTTTTAATAGCTCAAACAAAAATCAAGTGTATATTGCGTTGATATTTAATTTACCACCATTTGACGTATTCAATGCTTTACGTCATCCTATGAATAGCCCACTAGGAAATCCCCATGCTTGATGTTGATTGTGGTGAAGTAATTACAATCAGTTTTATATATATACTAGCTTATTCACGCAACTTTGACAGTTCTTTCGTGGATTTCAAAAATAACAACCCTAGATTCTGTGAAATTAGAAATTAAGAGAGAACGAATTCTGTTATTGCAAGAAATGGTATGTCACATTGTATAACTAAAGTTTAGACGACTTTTTATCTTTTATTATAATGTATTCATAATAATATGTTCTTAAATGTACAGCTTAAAAGGAATACAATTACAAATTCTTATTAAGGATTACACAAATGTACAAAAAGGCAGGCTTAAGGAGAAGGAGATTGTACAAAAGATACAAAATGATATTGATTATAAATAAAGTACATATATAAAACATACATATATATAAACAAACGTTAATATACTTATATATTTTATTAACAGTCCACTTACACTTGAGACATTGAGGTAATCATCAAAATTATAAAAACGTCTCATTTCTGTAATTTTGATGGTGAAGTGATCATCAAAATCACAAAAATGAGATGTTTTTGTAATTTTGATGATCACTTCACCCCATTTAATAACCCAAGTCGTAGATTTTTTTTAAATGATGCTAAAAAAGATATCATTAGTATAAAAGTTACTTTACCATTGAAACATTATCTTACAAAATTGGGATTTACGAAATACGTGCTTTTATATTTCTTGCATAGTATGTATCTTGCATATATGACAATCATTAATGATACTAACAGCTTTTTTAAACCAAAGGTTGTCTTAAAGAAATTGCTATTTTGAGATAGGACCGCCTTATGTAAATGTTTTTATTTATTTCATTTGATATTTTTGATGTGCAATAAAATATATGTCAGAGAATAAGAGAGGAGAAGCTTAAAACACAGGAGCGTAGGTTTCTCCGCCGGCATCTTCATTAATGGGACCCATAATTTAATTTCTTATTCTGTGGGCGTTCGTGGGTAATGTTGGTGTAATCAAACACTTTATTAATCAACTCGGATTATAATGTTCAATCACTTAATTTTCCCGATATCAATTTTCACAAACTCATTATTAATAATAGCTAGTAACGCGACAGTTCCAACAGTAGACCGCTCCGGTTGAGCGCCATTCGAGCACTGCCGAGAGACTCCTGCCGGACTGCCACTATTGACTCTGTCCCACGCCGATAGATGGCGCCAGCGTTCCAGAGACCCCTGCTCTCCGACATATATACAAAAACGTTGTGTAGGTTTAAGGAACCACGATACAATGTATTAATGATCGGTCAACTTATATTGGCCTTGTTTGCTCTGTTGATTAACTTTCACTGTATCCCTACTCTCCAGAGAGAGACTAATTGTGCGTTCATACTTCTCTCTCTTAGCCCTACTTATATAGGAAACGATACTCTCTTTCTTTCTATTTTCATTGACTTAAATCTGTCCGTCAAATACTTTCGTATCCCTTGTCATTTTTCGTAATACCCTCGTCATTTCTTTTCTTCATTCTTTTATAGCGTAGTTTTTTCAACTTTACCAAAGAAAAATTATCATTATACATGTTTGTTGCGTAACACAATCTCTCAAGAAATCTGACTAGTAAGAAAGTAAATAAAAATACATAAATACAAATATAAAGATATCTTAAGTGTATCTTTTTTAATCGTTGTATGGCTGAATAAATCATTCTCCAATCTATTATTGACGGTATAAATCAAATTGTATAATTTATCTATAGTTTAAACAAAAAGCAGAGTCCATTATGATCATTAATTTTGTCTTGGACTATGGGATGCATTTCTGTCTGTATCAATTTCGATGTCCACTTAGTCAATCTTCAAATTGATTGGAAAAAAACAGCAAAAACAAACCGATAATTATTTATATATTTGCATATTAGATAAATATGGGTGTCTATTCGGATTGGGATTCTCTAAACTAAATCTATTTTGGTATTGCTACGGTCAACATGCATTTTAGACATTTTTGTAATGTTGATGATTGTATCATCCCATTTACAATAAGTCATTTTGCGCTATGATCATAATAATAAAGAAGGGAGGAGGCAGGTAGGGAATATCGTAGGGAGAAGAAAGAAGTCGTACTACATAATAGGGGATGGACTGGCATTAAACTAGTTGGTGAACTGCTCCAGTTAGGCATTGACAAGGAGAAGTTTGAAAAGACAACTGTTGATTTTCAATATTGGAGAGACACGAGTGAAGGAACTGCCTCATTGGTCTAGTGGTTAGCATGTTTTACTACAGACATGAGGTCCTGGTTTCGAGTCGTTATCTCGAGTTCGAGATATTGAGTTTTCTATTAAGATTTGCTCAATATTTGCCCGAAGTTGGAAAGTTGGCGGTGTGATCCACCCCCGTGCCTCGGAGAGCATGTTAAACCGTCGGTCCTGCGCCCGATCTCACCCAGTTATGTCGGATTACCGTCACATCGGACTATGAGAGTGAAGGAATAGAGAGTGCACTTGTGTACTATGCCTGCCAATCCGCAGTGGAGCAGCGTGGTGGGTCTATGCTTTAAAAACCCTCTCTCATATGAGTGAGGAGGCCCGTGCCCAGCTTTGTCTTTTTACGTTTGGATTTTTAAAGATGAAATCTGTCAGAACTTTAACCTAGGATTTCTATAAGGGAAACCAGCACTCGTATTCTTAAGCCAGTGTGGTCGTTTTGACAGTCTTGGTAACCTCCAAGACCTACTGCAGCCCTTTCAAAACTCCAACTCTTTGGATGTCTTCTTTCAGAAAACGAAAACTTCAACTTCATGAATGGTGAAGGTTAAAATCGTCAAGAAACCCGAATATCCTGGGAGAAATTCTTGAATACGTATAACCTCTAGATCTCTTCCATCATGAAAGGAACTAATATTGCCATTTCGTTACAGATAAAGGAAAACATCACGAAACCTACATATCTTATTAGAAATTCTGGTGTAAACGTATATACCAGAATTTCCAATGGGATATGCAGGTTTCAGCAGTGGTAGCTTGCCAGCAGTGAAGCAGCGTTGTGGGTATATGCTCGAAAACCCTCTCTCCTATAATTAAAGAGGTCTGAATCCAGCAGTGGCACATCTATAGACTGCTACTTACTTTATTGTATGATAAGGTGTAAAGGTTTAGTTTAGAGAAAGGACAGAATAGACCCCGTTATTTAAAATAGACACATTTTTTTATGTCAATGTAAGGTAATTATGTTATTTCTAGGAATGTTGTATTGAGAAAGATATATTTTGTTTTTACACGTATATGAACCTACGTCACGTAGACAATCAGTTTTTTTTCTAGGAAATGTTTTATTACAACACTGACAAATATGTAGTTGACGAAATTTTATCTGCTTGCGTGTTTTTTTTATTTAATTAGGTTATAGTTTAGCTAAGATTATAACCCGTACAACTTAAACTCCCTTAATAGAGAAAATAAAACTGTTTATCATAATAATGGTTATAGTGAGTCAACCTTAAAAGATAGACCTATGCTATAAAGAACTTTTATTTAGAACATTCTTAGAGGAATAAATCTGTCATACATAGTTTTTATGTAGCTTCAACCATTTACGCAGTGTACGCAACAGAAGCTCATAAAAGGAATAAAATCTGATTTTTGCGGTGTTTTTAATATTTGCTCCACCGTTATAAATGATAGCGCAAAATTATATAGCCTTCCTCAATGACTGGGCTTATCAAGCTTAATTTTTTTTTAATTGGAATTATTCTTTTCTCAGATAAACGCTAAATCGTCCGTTAAGCCGTCCCATAAGAGCCTATATTCAACAAGACCTCAGAGAGAACTCAGGCTCAGGAGCACGGCTTAACGTGCTATTAGAGGCAATAGGGTTAAAAACAACCCCTAAATCCTTCCTGAATATCGAATCAGATAACCCAATATAATATTTGATTTAGCCTAACCCGGAACTTGAATCCAGGACCTCATCTGAAGCCGAATAAGCTCACTAGAGAGATAAGTCTCCCATAGGTATGTACATTAGTAAGTAGCAGCCCATTAACGTCCCACTGCTGGGCACAGGCCTCCTCACTCCTAGGAGCGAGGGTTTTAAGAGCATAGACCCACCNCCTCATGTCTGTAGTCGAGCATGCTAACCACTAGACCAATGAGGCAGAGCGATTGCTCCTGTCCAATTATTGGAGGATGAACATCGGCTGTTCGAACCTGTTTTGTGAAATAGTATAGCGTTTGTGACACCAATCCAGTTTCGGAGTATCAGAAGACGCAGCTTTGCCCATTTACTCCCCATTCCTTGAACTCTTGAGGCAGATTTATCCGGAGTGCCTGGGCTAAAAGCGTCAGCGAAGTTCTAGCCTTCAAAATATGAATGAAGAGGGTTCCGTTGGGCATTTGTAGGTATTCTGGTGTAGCCAGTAAGCCCCAAACTCCCGGATGTAGGTTCCTTCCATCTGACCGACGCAAAAGCAATTCTCAATGGAGAAAAAAACCCCAGTCTCGAATATTACGGAGCCACGATTTCTTATTGCGGCCTACTGCACTTAACATAATAAGCTGCAGTTGGTAATACCTGTTGTATCTGAAAACATGACCAAGGTTGACAACTTTTATGATATTGATGGTGACTTTTTGCGCTGGCAAATCCTTTTAAGAACTTACCCAAACCTGAATATGTCAGAACTGCGGGCCTCGACAAAGGAGGAGGCTTCGCAAGACCCACTAAAACTCAGCAGAACCCTCATCGTCTGTAAGTGAGACACCAGAGGTTCAGCTTATGAATTCTTCCTTGTAGCTGTCTCATCTCAAAACCTTTTTAGGATAAAGTTGATGGAGAGCATGTTGCGATGTCCACATTTCCAATGCCTCTATACGTTGTCGAGGGTCTTCCCTGATAGTGCCAACGTTACATCCGTATGGAGCTATTGGCCAAATCTAGCACTGGTACGCTGATATCACAACTAATTAGTGTCTTGTTTCTGTCTTTACCTTATATTATATATTAATTGTACTGCACATCTACCTCTAAGGTTGCCTGGTTGATAAAACTTTTTAGTTTTAAGGCTGCCTTTTAGCAATTTGTGCAATAAAGCTATGAAATAAACAAAAATATTGATCTCATTTGCCTTACTGCTTCATTGGTCTAGTGGTTAGCATGTTCGGCTCCAGACACAAGGCTCCAAAAATCGATGTCGAGTTTTCTATTAACATTTTCTCAATATTTGCCTGAAATTGAGAAGTTGTCGATGTGATCCATCTCCGTGCTTCGAAGAGCACCTTAAACTGTAGTCCTTGTGTACTTTGTCTGCCAACCCGCAGTGGAGCGTGATGGGTTTGTGCTCTAAAAAGAACTCTCTTTCATATAAGTGAGGAGGCCTGTGCCCAGCAATGGGACGGTAATGGGTTGCTACTGACTTTTTTAATGATCCCATATTATTAAAGGAACTCCGTGGATTATAATACGGGTATTTTTTCCTATTCTTCAGTTAATCAAGTAAGTAAGTAAGCAAGTAGCAGCTCATTGACGTCTGGGCTGGGCACAGGCCTTTCCATTATTTTGGGAGAGGGTTTTTAAAGCAACGAGACCCATCACGCTGCTGCACTGGCATTGTACACAAATGCACGCTCTATTCCATCACTCTCATAGTAGGAAGGCAATCAGACACGACCAGAGAGACATTAAGTGCAAAACCGATCCCAGGACCTAATGTCTGTAGAACATAGTAACCACCAGACCAATGAGGCAGTTAACAAATTACCTAGATATTTGTTTTCACGCACTCATTTATTTGTCGTTATATATTATGCAACTTTAATTATAAATGCAGTCTAGTGCAAAATACCTTTGAATTTTATTTGTCACCCTAAGTCGTTGTCAAAACGTTACACAATCGTTATCGGAATACATTGCACAAGGATACACATTTAAGCTTCGCGTCCATTTGAAATGTCGAGCGATGTTTTTTTTTTATTCAATTCCCGCAATATTAATATTAGTAGTGGTCGTTTAATGGTCGATATTCGACCATAATTAATGTAATTTATAAATTTAAACACTATTAAGGTTATATTGTCAAAGCCTACATTCAAAAAAGTCGTTTCAATGATACATTTATATGCAAATGAGTCCCTATTTCCTTATATCACAGTATTACCACGGCTGGACCGATTGCGATAATTCTTTCGTTGTTTATTCGTTATAGTCAGGAGAATGTTTGTATGATAGAAAAAATTAACAAAATTGCATAGAAAATCAAAAATTTTAAGTAAATATAACCACATTGGTAACTTTTCCAATGTAACCTGCTTAGTGCTTTTGACAATAGAAAATTTATTTTATTTTTGATGGGGGGGGGGGGGAATAAACTCACTAAAACCCCCTCGGTATCGTCACTTGCCTGCTGGGGTGGTTCCGGCAACTCGGGCAGAACGTACAAGTGCCACCCTTGCACAAAAAATCAATCGGGATCAACCCTCTCACGGGTTCTTTCTTCATCTTCACAAAAGGAGACGACCACCCTCCACGCTCCCTGCACCTTAAGCATCGCAGCAACTACTGCTTGTACCGAAAGGTCAGTTCCGATTTTATTTACCAAGACGCGTCGTTCGGAGTGCCAAGCTGGGCACACTTCAAGGGTATTCATAGCATCGTCTTGGTCTGCCCCACAATGGTGGCATACAGGGGTTACCTCCCGTCCAATTCGAAACCTTCTCACCAAAGCAACTGTCCGGAGATCATCTGTGTGAACCTGAACATGACGTTGCCGTCACTCCTCTCCATCCAGGCCCCAAAGTTCGGCAAAATGGCCTTGACCACACGTTGGTGTACTGAGCGTTCTTCCTCGAGGCACATCCGCCATTCTGTGTAGATTTGCCCATATGCCCACTTTTTAAGTAAGCAGAGCTCCCTCTCAACTGCGTCTCCCCCTACAGAAACTTTTTTTAATGTAACCTTATTGTGTTTGACATAATTGACAGCGATTGACAAGTATACACTTATATATCATGTATTTTTTTATTAATTCAATGTATTTAATGCATAATTTCATTAAAATAGACTAGACCTGAGAGACTTCGTTCTGTCAAAAAGATTTGGAATGCAGCAGATTGCAATTTTACGAATGATTTTTTAATTGAATTTACAGCAGTAGTATTTATAGCTTTGTGACTATACAATTGATTTTGAGCTTTGTGCAGCGGTGATAAAGTGCAAATTGGCTCTTTGATGTTAGGAACACACCTACATTGCTTAGACAACAGTGAAGACTTTTAATTTATTATGAACTTTATTGAATAGTATTAAAGGTCATATTGACTCTACATTTTAGTCAGAAATCATTTGTTAAAACAGGAAAGGGCTCTTTTTATGAGTTTCCCCTGCAATTATTCGAACTTTTCTCGCCATAAAATCCATCCTTGGACTTCAACGAACATTTAAAACAAGAATTGTCAAAATTGACCCAGGCATTGTTTAGTTATGCGCCTACCAACACATTTTGCGATTCATTTTTATATTATAGATTAACATTGTGCGTTCCTACTCTATATAAACTGTAAGTGTAGGAAATATCATAATTCTACAAACAATTTTTGTGATTTATACATATGAAAGTATAGGTAGAAATACCAGCTTAGTCTATTTTGATATATTCGAAAAATATACGTAATTTACATGGAGATATATATTGCTTTTCTATCCAGTGTAGTGCTAACCGTAAAAAAATATCAAAAACTTTTTCATTTTCAAATGTAAGACTATTTATTTTATAAATTATTAAATTTACTTAATCGGGAATCAAATAAGGACCTTTACTAGCAAAATTAGTATTCTTACATTGCAACAACGAGGCTTTAAAGTTGATTTGAATATTGGAGACGTGTTTGAATTTGAACGCGACATATTAAGAATGTAAACTAACACTAGAACTTGTAAATTAATTAAATATTAGTTATATATCCTATATACCATGTCGTTAGTAGTTTTGAGTGGATTTTAAGCTTTAAAATTCAGTAAACGGGTCTCACGTCTCATTTCTTCTTAGAACTGACGTCGCTGACTTAGCACTAGCTGGGACAAGATCGCTTGCCACCCAGATCGTTTGTTTTTTTATTTATTACACTCGACTGGATGGTTCTGTATTCTAAATATTAAATTATATATCATACTAAAAGTTCACTAAAAGAAAATGCTGTTTACTGTTAACACAGACACATAAATATTTGACTGTAATATCTACATACTCTATGGTTATATTTCCCCTTACAACTTTGTATATTTCAAAATAAGCTAGAGTTTTTGTNCCCTGACCGATGACCAGTCAGGAGTGTGGGACTCGGCGATGGAAGGTCTCGCAATACCTACTAAAACCCAGCGAAACCCTTTTCATCCATTAGTAAGGCACTCACCGCCTCCTTCGGCGGTATGGGGGAGCATCCACTGGTCTCTCTGTCTCTCTCGTGGGCTTCCTTCAGTGAGACTACCGTCTTGCAAAAGAAGGCCACTTCCGCCCACCATCTCTTACTGGAGAGCATCGCGCCTACGATACTCCCCAACGAGAGATTGCCGCCGATCAACGCCACCAGGAGGTGACGCTTAGATCCCCAGGCAGCCCAATTTGCCACAGTATGAAGCGCTGAATCGATAGCTGCATCACACTCATGACAAGCGAGTGACTCCTCCCGGCTAAAGCCATTGTTTTAGGTGAGGACTCAGTGGCCATGCCCGCTACTGGGGATCCTAGACCTAATAGCTGACCCGTGAAACTTTGTACCGCCTCATAATCAATAAAAAGCTGAAGTTTCAATTTTGGTTAAAAATATGGTAAAAACTTAACCGGAACAAAAAGAATTGGTAATAAAAAAACACAATCTTTACTCCCAGATTCCTGTCACAGTCCATCATATATTATAGCTGCAATCAGAAATTGTTGGTTGTCAGTGTCAAATGTCAAAAACAAATGTAAAATATAAAAGTATTCTTTTCAATTTGATTTGATTTCTAGTAAGTAAAGTAAGTAGCAGCCCATTAACGTCCCACTGCTAGGCACAGGCCTCCTCACTCCGAGGAGAGAGGGTTTCTAGAGCATAGACCCACCACGCTGCTCCAGTGCGGATTGACAGGCATAGCACACAAGTGCACTCTCTATTCCTTCACCCTCATAGTCCGATGTGACGGGAATCCGACAAGACCGGAGAGGATCAGGCGCAGGACCGACGGCTTAACGTGCTCTCCGAGGCACGGGGGTGGATCACACCGCCAACTTCCCAACTTCAGGTAAATATTGAGAAAATCTTAATAGACAACTCAATATTGATTTTTGAATTGGCCCGACCCGGGACTCGAACCCAGGACCTCATGTCTGTAGTCGAACATGCTAACCACTAGACCAATGAGGCAGTTATTTGATTTCTAAACGACTTTTATATATAATTGCTTTCAAACGATTAACAGGTAGTATTCATTTATAAGGGATAGCGAAGTTGTTGTTTTTACGATATTCCAAGCCTGGAATCCAACGGATGATTCAAAACCAAAATTAATCACATCAATCCAGCTGTTATGGAGTTTTAGCGAAATTAATCGGAGAACTAAAAGAAGGCTGTATTTATTTTGTTTGTTATTTCTTTTTTTTATATGAAAGGTGGTGCTTTTCGTAGCGTCCTATTTCTTTAATCCAGTTCTGATGATGGCATCCATGAGAAAATCGGATAAGTCTAAATTTCATTATGTCTGAATTTGCATTAAGCATGTGCTCGACATATGGACGAATAACTCAAGATACTCCAACCGATTTCGATGATTCTTTTTTATTGGAAAGGATCGAGGGTTGTTTGATGATAGTTTGGTTAGGTTTTAATCATGGGATCCATGACAAAGTAACGGAACTCTTCAATTCTTAGGAGCAAATTAAGGAAACTCGGCAGAAATTTTTATAAGATCTTCGAATATTTGAGTCACCTACCGTAACTTCGGTATGGTGAAGTGATCGTCGTAGATTGATGGATGATGGATGATCAATGGAACTCCTCAACGGCTTACAGTAATGGTGCGATTTTTGGCGGAAAATTTAACTGTCTGTAACTACAGAAAAAAAACCGAACGTACTTTAAAAAATTTAATATTCTGACTGTGCCGTCTTTATATAGATATATTAAGCATTATTTTTAAAAAACAATGAAAACCTTTTCGAAAGGCTTAAGGGAGAACGTTGTAAAGACAGATTCCGATATCCCGATCATAAAAGTTCTTTTTTTAATAAAAGTGTTTGCGTGATGGCTATTAAAATTTTTAATAAATCAAAAGATATAAGGTAATATGCCTCACAATTTAAAAATCGTATAAAATTTAAAAATTCTGTCAAATCTTTTCTAATCAATAAAACTTTCTACTCCGATGATGACTACAGAGTCCCACTTATCTCAAAGAACGTTTTCATTTTTTGTCTGACAGTTAAGCCCAATCTCCGTTCTCAATATGAAGACAATCTCAAAACACCCTTCAGTCAAACGCAGATATATAAGAACTTGTTTACCGTGAAATTTGTTAGATTATGGAACTCACTCCCATTACGCATTCGTCGGTCCGAATCGCTACCAATTTTCAAACATCGTTTAAGGGAATATTACTTATCTCAGGATAATTAAAATACAAAATTATTAAGTTCATAGCTATTGTATATATTACATTTACGCCCATATTATAATATTTACATACGTATATATAAACATGCGCATACACTCACGCGCTCACACATGCACACATACACGCACCCACACATACATACACACACACGCAACACATATATTATTTATTAGTAAATATATGTACATTTTATATGTATTGTATAATTAGTATGTCTTATAGAGATATAAAGTTAGTGTCTGTACTTCTTTGCACCTCCCGCTTCTGCTTACTTCTCTCATCAAAGGTTGCCTGTAAGAGATCGCTATAGCGATAAGGCCGCCTTTGCGCACTTCGCTATCCTTAATATTGTTTATTTATAAAAGTAACTTGTAATGTATTTGTGTGCAATAAAGTATAAATAAATAAATAAAAATGACTATTTAAAGGGAAATTAGCAATAACTAATAATATGTTGCTATATTTAATAAGAGGTAATTTAATATATAAGTTCACCTTAATTGAAAATTGGTTCGATATAATGTTATTATGGTTAATTGTAATAAAATTGTAATTATTGGATTAATGATGTAAAGATACCTTTCCTTAGATTTACTAAAACCTGTAATTTCGCAAACTTAAATAATTAGAATATGAGGACTATGTTTACCATACTCAGCGAATAAATGTTTTGATTTGATTTGAGTAATACCCCATAGAACAGTTTCTACATAAAAAATTACATAATCTTTGAATTTGAAGTAGTTTGTAAGCAAATAGACATGTAGTCTATAAAGGGTCAACCGCCTGCAAGCCTTCGACGTAGGCTGAAAGTTTAAAACGTATTTTGAACTTTCAAAGGGCAAGGAACGTGGAGTGAAAGGGCTCTGACCGTAAACGTCTAGAGACTGTATTCTGCGAGCATGTACGATGAAACAAACGTTCTTGATTAATAGCAATTTTGAATTGTCACATTATTTCTAATGTACCACTGATGATGATAGTCTTCTTGGTCGTGCACTCCTAACGGACTGGTTGTGATCATGGATATTTGTCTGTGCAGAATGCAGCGGATGCTCCCGCTCACCGCCGAAGGAGGCAGGGTACTAGGCGGCGCGTGTTTGCGCGCCTTCTTCCACCTCCTTGAATCCTGAGTTGGACTCATCTGAGGTACCAGTGACGAATGCGAAAGTTGAACACCTGGTGCCTCACTTACGGATGAAGAGGGTTCCGCTGCGTTTTAGTGGGTATTGCGAGGTCTCCTCCGTCGCCGAGTCCCACACTCCTGACCTGTAGGTCGGCGTGCCTAAATGCATTTCCCAGCGAAAAAAAAAATGGATATTTGTCTGTCGTGGTGTCAGCTTTACTGAGTTCACCCTCCATCTATCACAATCTTTCTCTATTGGTGGCATTTCTTATGCATTGTGTTTTTATATCTGTCTACATTTTGTGTTACGGGCTGTGAGAATGTTGATCCTCTATCTTTTCCTTAACCACCAACCGTTCCAAGGAGCATTAATTCACACACCTCCATGGCATTGCCAACCAGAATCCTAGCTCTGAAAGCACTGGGCGTCCACTACCTCGTGAGCTCCTGCTGTCACCATTTGGGTGAAGATGATGGCAATAGCAGGACTCGGATTGACCTGGTTGTCCTCGCCGGCGTAAGCTAGTGGGAACCAGCCCGTTACAATAACGGGCAGAAACAAATATCTGAGAAAATTAGTCCGGGTAATGAGACATTGCCTTGAGGTTGTGAAGAACCCCGGATGAGCTTTAATTCCTGGTGATATGACAATACATTTTTAGAATTCATACCAGCATTCCATCATAATAGTCCATCAATCCTGCTATGATCCTTTTGATTGACAGTCCATAATTAAGCTCCGTAGAAGAAGATAGGAAATATTAAGCGTCTCATTCTACCTTAGTGGTTTTGGTAAGGTAAGTAGCATCCCATTAACGTCCCACTGCTAACAGGTAACAGGCCTCCTCACTCATATGAGAGAGGGTTTTTAGAGCATAGACCCACCACGCTGCTCCAATGCGGATTGGCAAGTCCGGTGCGAATCTATACCTTCAATCTCATAGTCCAATGTGACGGCAATCAGACGCGACCGGAAAGAGATCAGGCACAGGACCGACGACTTAACGTGCTTTCCGAGGTACGGGAGTGGATTACTCTACCAATTTCCCAACTTCGGGGAAATTTTGAAAAAATCTTAATAGAAAACTCAATATCGATTTTTTTAATTGGCCCGACCTGGGACTCGAACCCAGGACCTCATTTCTGTAGTCAAACATGCTAACCACTAGACCATTGAGGCAGGCAATGGTGTTTTTGGTTATGCGGTAATCTTTCGCTATCTTCGTGAGAAAGTTCCAGTTTTTGTGATTGTGGGTCCCCAGGTTAGTATATCTCTGAACAACTTCATAATGCGCAATCTCCCTTAATTCAAGATGATTGTTGATTTTACGAGATCAGAGTCAATTCGCGCCCTAATCTCAGAAGATCTCACTACAAACTCCCATATAAATTCGTGAAGGAAAAACTATACACATTTTTACCAAAATTGCTCGAACGAAGGAATATGAAATTTTCGATAAGAATTATCGACAAAAAAAATACATTAAATCAATAAAAAACATACTTTCATATGCGTATTTGACATTCGCTGTCAATTATGTCAAACGTAATAAGGTTACATTAAAAAAAGTTTCTATTGTCAAAAGCACTAAAGAGGTTGCATGAGAAAAGTTTCAATGGTGGTTAAGTTCAGTTAAAATTTCTTATGTTTTATGTATCTTTGTTAATTTTTCCTTTCATACAAACCTTCTCCTCACTATAATAAATAGAACAACAAAATAATTATCTAAAACGATATTTCATGAGTACAGTCTTTGACAATGGAACCTTAATAAAGTTCAAAGTTGTAATTTAAATTAATTACGTCGAAATTCGACCACTGTGTGATCAATAGACTAATAAACCGCCCTTTCCTTTCATATATAGCAGTATTGCCCCAATTATATTTTCATATATTTATTTATTACTTACAAATGACAATAATAGATTAGTCTGTGATTTCCACACTAGGATTCCCTGTATCGTGGACACCATATTTGTTGGCTAACATTTTCTCCGTATCTATAAAAATTACTTACTTATTTCAATAGTTATATTAGTATAATATATTAAGCTGTGTTATACATATATAAAACAATAAAGTTTCGCAGAGCATGGACCTAGAAAGGGCTATGACCGCTACAGAAGAGCTACGAATTTGAAGGTTTAACCGCGACGTCTGGAGTGACGTCACGTCTATCGTTGGACCTATTCGATACTAATATAAAGGTAAGTAACAGCCCATTGACGTCCCACTGCTGTCTGACTCGAACTGAATAACTAATAAAACCCAGCGGACCCTCGTCATGTAAAAGTGGGACAGCAGCGGATCGTTTGCCTAATCCAATATGGTATTTCCGATGAAGCCGAATTGGAATTCAATATAGAATGCTCGCATCCACGCTTTCTAGTGCCCAATCTTCTGTGACGGATATCAGAGATGTTAGGAGCAACAGTCTCGCAAAAAGAGGCTTTTACTCTCCACCCTGCCTCATTGGCGATCAATGCATAGTAGATACACAGCATCTCCAATCATAGAAAAACGGCACCGAATCACAATGCTCCTCCACTTTTGATTCAGGCATAGTACAGAGCATTATTCCTTTATTCTCATAGTCCCATGGGAATCTGACACAAACACAGCAAATCTTTTGAAGTAGACCAACGATACAAGAATATATGCTTAAATAGTTTGGGCACGTAGAAAGAATGAATGAAAGGAGACTGACAAAAAGGATTTATGATTCAAGAGTGAATGCGAAAGTTGGAAGGGGAAGACCAAGGCGAACGTTCCTGGACCAGGACATTTTAAATAAGGACCAGGTCAAGAGTTTTCTAAACCGACAATTTTCTAAACCTTGTATGACATGATTAATGATAATGAAAGAAGCGAAGGAGATATGCAAGGATCGTGGCAAGTGCAAGGACGTAGTCTCTGCCTACCCCTGTGGGAATGGTTCTATTGCCACACACACACACACACACATATACTTATAAATACAGCTGTTTGTTTATTCCTCTCTTATAAATATTATCTTATATTTATATGAATTGTATATATATTTGTTTAATAAAGTGTATTATGGTTATATTATTAATTTGTCTAAGAGACTTCGGCAGTCACTAGTTACCAACCTACCAGCAAAGATTTATCCCTAAGCATAATAGTGTAGAAAGTTACTCCTTAGACGATTAATTCTTTGACAGCAGAGCTCCCTGGCTCGATCCTGGGTAGGGTTAATATAGGAAATAGCATTTTCTAATTTGTCTAAGTCTGGACTAAGCAAAGATATTTGTATTCCAGTACGATACTGTGTTGAAACCATCAGGTGTGATCACGGTCAATGGCTGACCTGTAAAGAAACACCACAAAAGAAAGACTAATACAATTACTAAACTTAAGTTATTCTAGTGTCTTATAGCTCTTTAGCCATCTTTTTTTTAAACCATCGTGTAATTAGACATCTACAGGAAGGAGAGGGAAGGTATTCGATGTTTATAAATAAATACACATATGTTTATTACACAGAATATACACATACATAAAGATGCAGTTTGCACGTATATACGCTTCGATAATAACATGGTTAAAGCATTACACAAATCGATATCAGCATAATAATTCGTAGTAAAACAACTCATCGGATTCTTTTTCAAAATATATATGTATTTATTAAATCGTTTAATCATATTGTCAGTTATTTTTACCTATAACACAACACCGAACAAAACACCGAACAACTGTTGGCAATAACGTAACATTCTGGGAAACGATGTGCTTGCGACGATAAAACGAAATTTGTTAAAGCAAATGTATTATATTTTATATCAAACTAATTGTAAATATCAAATAAAGATTTGTGTCATATTTTATATAGAAATTAGTATTCATTGCAAGTGATTTTAATAGGTTTCCTGTCCAGGAAAATACATATGATATTCTGATCTGAGTTACGCAACTCCGTATATATAAGAGGTGATATTGAGTTAACCTTTAAAGATAGATATATGCTATAGTAGATTGTTTTGTAGAAATTTTAAAGGGCAACAATTGTGTCATACATTTATTTTGCAAAAGATTAACCGTTTATGCAACACACGTAACTGAAGCTCATAAAAGGAACAAAAACCGATTTTATAACATTCTTCGTTGGTGTTCTGATTTTATTGGTTTTACCCTGATCATATGCAGCCTATATCCTTCCCAGATAAATGGGCTGTTTAACAGTATAAGAATTTTTCAAATTGGATAAGTAGCTTTTGAGATTAGCGAGTTTAAGCAAAGAAACTATTAGTCATTTACAGAGGATCTGTTAATTGATTACAGTCTTCTAGCTGTCGAACTGTAAAATATCTAACGCTGAGTTTATTTTTCCTTAAAGTTGCTTAGCTTCTTAACTGTGTATTGTTTGTCCTAAGCAAAAGATTTCTCGGTATCACTTACTTGTCTTGTTATAGCAAAAACCTGCGTTTGACTTTCTTCAATGAAATTACATAAAAAATTGAATTGAATTTCCTAGATAACACTTTCGTCCGATCTTTCATAGAATTTCACTGTAGTTCCGGTACAATGGCGACAAAATATTGCTAAATATATCATTTATATTTATTATACAATGTCAATAACTCATTCAATGGTAACTACGTTTCTATAAAGAAATGACAGAAGACGTTCTAGAGATCTCAATCAATAAATTTAATAAATAAAAATTTTAACAAAAAAAGAACCGTCTTCAAAACAAACTATTCCAAATATAGAGTTTTTCGTATTCCTATATTCGGAGTCGGCGTCAGCGAAAGTAGGTGTGTCCCGCGTGTCCACTTTACTTTACTTTTAAATTTACAATGATATCGTCACACCCGGGATCGAACCCGCAACCTAATACTGGTACGTTACAGGTTAGTTATTTTGCCACCACAATCACCAGTCTTTTATATGGTTATCACTACAACAACATAAAAAGCACAACACTAATAGGCAAAAGTCCCCCCCCCCCCCGGCCACCACCGCTTTATACATAATACACCTCATAAATATCGCCATGCAGCAACAAACGTAAGCTCCTTTAAGCTTAATTTGCTCCTAAGAATTGAAGAGTTACGTTACTTTTTCATGGATCCCGTGATCAAGTATGAAGTATGTAATTAGTAGATATTTAAATGACATAATTAAAGTAATAAAAATGTTGCGTTACCATAATAAAAGTAAGAAGTAAGTAGCAGCCCATTAACGTCCCACTGCTGGGCATAGGCCTCCTCACTCCAAGAAGCGAGGGTTTTTAGAGCATAGACCCACCGCGCTGCTCCACTGCGGATTGGCAGGTATAGTACATAAGTGTACTCTCTATTCCTTCACTCTCATAGTCCAATATGTGACGGTAATACACGCAACCGGAGAGAGATCGGGCACAGGACCGACGGCTTAACGTGCTCTCCGAGGCACGGGGGTGGATCACACCGCCAACTTCCCAACTTCGAGTAAATATTGAGAAAATCTGAAATAGAAAACTCTATATCCATTTTTGGATTGGCCCGACCCGGGACTCGAAACCAGGACTTCATGTCTATAGTAGAACATGCTAACCACTAGACCAATGAGGCAGTTCCTCCACTCGTGTCTCTCCAATATTGAAGATCGACAGTCGTCTTTTCAAACTTCTCCCTGTCAATGCCTAACTGGAGCACTTCACCAACTGGTTTAATGCCAGTCCATCCCCTATTACGTAGTACGACTGATATTGATTTTTGAATTGGCCGGACCCGGGACTCGAACCCAGGACCTCATGTCTGTAGTCGAACATGCTAACCACTAGACCAATGAGGCAGTCACCACCAATAAATAACGTAGAGGTTTCTGTTAAACATTTTTACTAAATTCGTATCAAAAATAGCAATCTTTAAAATCAAATTCGAAATCAAAATTATCTAATAATTAAATAATTAACCTGTAAATTAAAAATTCGATTATATTACATTGAATCAGTCATATAATAGTTAATCTAAGCTTTTATATCGTCTTAGTAACAATTCTAATAATAATATGATTTTTTAATAAGCTCCAAAAGTTTTGTGAACTTTTAAACAGCTTATATAATAAAACTTTCAATTTATTTAAGTTGTCACAATATATTCATCTCCGAGCTTTTACATCGTCTCAGTAACGATTCGAATTGTAATATGTTTTTTTAATAAGCTCTCTAAAAGTTTTGTGAACTTTTAAAAGTTATTTCATTTAATTTTATTTAACTTGTCATAACATATTCGTTCGAGCTTTTATGTCGTCTTAATAACAATTAAAATTACAATACTATTTTTTAATAAGCTTTCTAAATGTTTTGGGAACTTTTAAAGAGCTTATATAATAATTTCCATTTGTTTAAGTTGTCGTAATATATTCATCCCCAAGCTTTTATATCGTCTTAGTAACAATTCTAATAATAATATGTTTTTTTTAATAAGCTCTAAAGTTTTGTGAACTTTTAAAGTAAGTAGCAGCCCATTAACGTCCCACTGCTGGGCACAGGGCTCCTCGCTCATATGAGAGAGGGTTTTTTGAGCATAGAGCCACCACGCTGTTCCAGTGTGGATTGGCAGGCATAGTACACAAGTACACTCTCTATTCCTTCACTCTCATAGTCCGATGTGACGGGAATCCGACACGACCGGAGAGAGATCAGGCGCAGGACCGACGGCTTAACGTGCTCTCCGAGGCACGGGGGTGGATCACACCGCCAAATTCCCAACTTCAGGCAAATATTGAGAAAATCGTAATAGAAAACTCAATATTGATTTTTGAATTGGATTCGAACCTCATGTCTGTAGTCGAACATGCTAACCACTAGACCAATGAGGCAGTTTTAAAGGGCTTTTATAATAAAACTTATAATTTATTTCATTTGTAATAAATTCATCTCCAAGCTTTTATACCAACTTAGTAATAATTCAAATTATAATATGACTTTTTAACGATCTCTCTAAAAGATTTGTTAAATAGTTTAATTAATAAAAGTTTCAATGTATTTTAGTTGTAATATATTTAACTCCGAGCTTTTATACCGTCTCAGTAATACTTAAGAACATAATACTGCTTTTTAATGAGCTTTCTAAAAGTTTTGTGAACTTTAAAATTATTCCTATAATAATTTCAATTTATTTTATTTAAGTTGTCATAGTATATTCATCTCCGAACTTATATATCGTCTTATTAATATTTCAAAATATAATAAAACTTAATAAGCTCTCTAAAAGTTTTGTGAACTTTAAAAGTGCTTATATAAATATTTCAGCTAATTTTATTTGAGTTGTCGTAATATATTCAACTCTGAGCTTTTCTTTAGTCTCAGTAACAATTCGAATTGTAATAATAAGCTCTCTAAAAGTTCACAAAACTTTTATTGTCACCTATAGAACCTTTTCTGGGAGTTTATTATAGAAACCTATTTAGTAACATTTAAATAAACTGTTAGGTTTAATATATACTGGAATATATGACAGGTTTTTTTCATATATTAATAATATTTAATCCTTAAAAGATAGATATATATAATCCTAGATTTTATTGTATATAAATAAAAGAGGAGTTATTCTTTTATACATTGTGTTATTATATATCTAAGGGATTAGGCAGGGTTATTGATGGAAGCTCTTTGTCGGATTTTTTCCGGCACTTCCAATAACTATCGTTGTATTTCAATTAATTTATAAAATATTTTGATAAATTATATACAGAAAGCTTTCTCTTGAATTCCTCTATCTATCAGTGAAAATCGCATGAAAATCAGACAGACAGAACCAGCGCAGGACTTTGTTTTGTAATACAATTTGCATAAAGTGTAACTACATTGAAATATTCAGTTTTAGAGACGGCTCCGACAAGCACCAGCTGGATGTCCTAAGTGCGGTTTAACGCCCTGCTAGGAGACACTACCATATATTAAATTTATACAGAAGTTTCTTATGAAAAAGCTGATATTTAAAGTGATATATGCAAATGAAATAACCTTTATCCCTACATAGTATTAAATGAAAACGCGTCCGCTGTATTTTCGCTTAAATCTTTTTAACTATTTCACCAATTTCCATACAGTTTCCACTAATAGATAGAGTGATTTAAGAGGAAGGTTTATATGTATAATACATAGATATTTTAGTAGAGAAAAGAAGATAAATATACATATTTGTAGTGTGATGTCGTATTAAACCTATATCTGTGCGCTTAAATCGTTAATTCCAAGCTAAACCTTATGAGACAGATCAAATTAATGTATCACAAAATTGTATATCTTAAAAAGATCGATACAAAAGTCAGCAACTGTATATATTTATCTATTAAAGATAACCCACAGTACCCATTTCAATCTTATACATATTACAATAAATATGTGTTATATAGTAAGCTATTTTATACAATACAGTAATATTTCTTATTCAATTTAATATATTAAATACGTTGAATATTTCATGTAGATTAAAACTGCAGTGAACAGTATTGCATTTAAATGGATATCTTAGAAGATATTACAGATTTAAAATGCAGTGGAACAGTGGCTAGTTACCACCCTACTGTAAGAGATATATAGAAACCATATGAGATAACCTCACCTCTTAGATAATGTCATTACTTACCATCAGGTGAAATTAAAGTCACTAAGCCGTTTTCAATAAAAAACCATGTAACTAGTCGTGGGATTTTAATAGGCTGTCATTTACTTCGCCTTAGAAAATCATTAAAGTATTCTACACAAAAAGTGTGCTCAAAGGAATTTAATTGCCTTAAAAAGCCATTGGTTAAAGTAATTAAGTTAATAATATATAATAAGTTTTATAAAACTTTATAAGTTACTACGAAAATGCATTCGCATGACACGCTATAAAGCAATAAAAAAAAAACTTTGACACGACCTAGTCGAGTCTAAACCTAAACTGATATTATAAAGAGGAAACATTTGTGTTTTTGTATGTTTGGAACGTTTTCACAGAAAAACTACTGAACCGATTTAAAAAATTTCTTCACCATTGGAAAGCTGCATTTTCACTGAGCAACATAGGCTATAATACATTCTGAAAATAAAATAGGGATCCCTAATAAAAATGCATTAATGTAACCCAATGTGTGAAAAAATTAGTCACAAATAATCCGATATCGTATGCACTGCGGAAACTATTGATGATAGAACAAAGAAATGTTTTACAATATTATAGAATATATTCGTCGTCGTCGTCGTCGCTTCAACCGATGGACGTCCACTGCTGGACATAGGTCTCACGTAATGACGTCCACAAGGCCCGATCTTGCGCCGCCCGGCTCCAGCGGCTACCGGCGACCCTCTTTATGTCGTCGGTCCACCTTGTGGGGGGTCTCCCTACACTGCGCCGCCCGGTGCGGGGTCGCCACTCCAGCACCTTCGGGCCCCAACGTCCATCGGTCCGTCGGACTATGTGCCCCGCCCATTGCCACTTCAGGTTCGCGATTCGTAGGGCTATGTCGGTGACTTTGGTTCTGCTACGGATCTCCTCATTTCTGATTTGATCACGTAGAGAAACTCCGAGCATAGCCCTCTCCATCGCACGCTGAGTGACTCTGAGCTTCCGCATGAGGCCCATAGTCAGCGACCACGT
>JACTOM010000103.1:1696268-1739973 GCA_015832385.1 Elymnias hypermnestra
CATATCTACTCGCTAGAGTCCAGTTAAAATAACAAATGCAGTTAATATCGATCAAAAATGCTAGGCTTCAAAATTACATATAAACTGAACAGTTAAATAAATGACACTATGTTTTTCATTAAAAAACTGTGTTTAAATTATCTTATATATAAACACAAGTGCTACTTCTCGGTAGAGTAAATTTTTGAATCGCCGGTTAATATATGTCAAATATTAATTATACGAGAAAAAATTACATATAAACTCAACAATTTAAGAGTGTTTGCAATATCTTATGTATAAACACAAGTGTTACTTCTTGGAAGGGTCAATTTTTTTGAATCGCTAGTTAATATGTTACCAACGGACTGATTAAATATCAGTGACTTATAATAGGCTCAAAATTACATATTAACTGAACAGTTAAACAAAAATCACTATGTAAACTATATAGATATTATATTTAAAGTATCTTATAAATAAACACAAGTGTTACTTCTCGGTAGAGTAAGTATAAATTTTTGAATCGCCGTTTAATATGTTACCAATGGATAGAGTAATGATTGAAGAAATATCAGCCAAATATTAATTATTCTAGTAAAAATTACATAAAAACTCAACAATTAAAGAATGTTTGAAATATCTTATGTATAAAAACAAGTGTTAGTTCTCTATAGAGTAAGATTTTTAAATCGCCGGATGATTCAATACCAACGGACAGACGCACTAAATATCAGACACAAATTCTAGGCTTAAAAATTAAATATGAACTGAATACTTCAACTCATAACAATAAAAGTATAATATCTCGGTAGAGTCAATGTCTGAATCGTTACCAACAGACAAATAAAAACATCACTATGTAAACCGAAAAAATGATATATTTCAAATATATTATATATATAGGAATATACACAAGTGTTTTTTATCTGATAGAGTCAATTTTTAAATCGTTACCAACAAAGAAAGACGCAGTAAATATCACTTTCTAATTATGTGGTTCTTTAAAAGACACTTTGTAATTCATAAAAAAAAACTATGTTTAAAATGTCTTATATATAAACACTAATGTTACTTCTCGGTAGAGTAAGATTTTTAAATCACCAGTCAAAAAGTTACCAACTGAGGGACTGATTAAATGTCTGTCACTAATTATAGGCATCAAAATTACATATAAACTGAACAGTTAAACAAGAGTCACTATGTAAATCATAAAAATATTGTGTTTAAAGTATCTTAAATATAAACAAGTGTTTCTTTATGGTAAAGACAATTTATGACTCGCTGGTTAATAAGTTACAAACGGACTGACTGACTATATATTAGTAACTAATTTTAGGCTTAAAAATTACATATAACAGTTAAACAAAAGTCGCTTTGTAAACCATAAAAATACTATGTTTACAGTATCTTATATATAAACACAGTAGAGAGTAACAGGTAGAGTCAGATTTATTGAATCGGCGGTTGAATCGTTACTAACAGTCAGACGCACTACATATCAGACACAAATTACATATAAACTGTATATTCAAATAAATGAAACTATGCATTTCATAAAAAAACTATGTTTAAAATATCTTATATATAAACACAAGTGTTTCTTTATGATAGAGTCAATTTTTCAATCATCGATTAATACATTACCAATGGACTGACTATATATCAGTAAATAAGTCTAGGCTTAAAATTTACATGTAAACTTAATAGTTAAACAAAGTCACTATGTAAACCATTAAATACTATGTTAAAAATATGTTATATATAAACCCAAGTGCTACGTTATTGGTATAGCCAACTTTTGAATCGCCGGTTTATATGTTACCTACAGACGGATTGATTAAATATCAGTGACAAATTATAGGCTTAAAAATTACATATACACTGAACAGTTAAGTAAATGTCACTGTGTCTTTTATAAAAAAAAAACTATATAAACTGTTTTATATATAAACACTAGTGTTTCTTTGTAGTCAACTTTTAAAACATCGGGTGATTCGTTACCAACGGACAGACGCACTAACTATTGGACGAAAAAAACTCAATTAAAAATGACACTATGTATACCATATAAAACTATGTTTAAATGATCTTTTATGTATACAACACAAGTATAACTTCTCGATAGAGACTGATTTTTGCATCGCCGGCTGAATCGTTACCGACGGATAGAGTCACCAATATATAAACTCATAAATATTACGTTTAAAATTTTTTATATATAATCACAAGTGTTACTTTAGAGTAAACTGAGATTTTTGAATCGACGATTAATACGTTACTACTGTAGACATTAATTATTCATTATTCAAGTAAAATTGCACATAAACTTACTAGTTTAAAAAATATGAATACGTTTATGAATAAATTATAAAAAAACTATGTATGGTTACTTCTTAGACTCAGATTCTTAATTGCCGGTTAAATAGTTACCAACGTGCAGATTAACTGTTAAATATCAGGTTCAAATTCAAGGCTAAAAATTATAAAAATATTTATAAGATCTTATGTAAAAACACAAGTATATCATTTCGTTAGCGTCACATTTTTGAATCTATTAGGAATTGGATATTAATTATTCAATTAAATATTACATATTAACTCAACAATTTAATATGTAAGTAGAGTCAAATTTTTGAATAGGTGGTTAATACGTTACGTAATAATTTACGAAACATCAGTCTATATATCAATTATTCAATTAAAAAAATTTACATAATGTAATATTTAAAAAAACTATTTATATAAACTTAACAGTTTCAAATATCTTATACATAAACATAAAAGTTTCTTATCGGTAGAGTTAGATATTTGAAACACCGGTTAATTCGACGGATAAACTAATGATTCACTTATTATTATACGCCCTTGCGATAAAATTGTCATTCAATTACCAATAGATGGACTAATGATTTAATAAATATCAATAACAAATTCTATGCTTAAAATTACATATCAACTGAACAATTTCAAATATCTTATACGTACACATAAACGTTTCTTATCGGTAGAGTTAGATTTTTAAAATGCCGGTTAATTCGATACCAACGGATAAACTAATGATTCACTTATCATTATACACACTTGCGATAAAATTGTCATTCAATTACCAATAGATGGGCTAATGATTTAATAAATATCAATCAAAAATTCTAAGTTTAAAAATTACATATCAACTGAATAATTTTAAATATCTTTCTTATACGTACACATAAACGTTTCTTATCGGTAGAGTTAGATATTTAAAACGCCGGTTAATTGGATACCAACGGATAAACTAATGATTCACTTATTATTATACGCACTTGCGATATAATTGTCATTCAATTACCAATAGATGGACTAATGAATTAATAAATATCAATAACAAATTCTAGGCTTAAAATAACATATCAACTGAACAGCTTCAAATATCTTATACATAAACATAAAAGTTTCTTATCGGTAAAGTTAGATTTTTAAAATGCCGGTTAATTCGATACCAACGGATAAACTAATGATTCACTTATCATTATACACACTTGCGATATAATTGTCATTCAATTACCAATAGATGGGCTAATGAATTAATAAATATCAATAACAAATTCTAGGCTTAAAATAACATATCAACTCAACAGCTTCAAATATCTTATACATAAACATAAAAGTTTCTTATCGGTAGAGTTAGATTTTTAAAAGGCCAGTTAATTCGATACCAACGGATAAACTAATGATTCATTTATTATTATACATACCCTCGATAAAATTGTCATTCATTTACCAATAGATGGACTAATGAATCAATAAATATGAATAAAAAATTTCAAGCTTAAAAATTACATATCAACTGAACAGTCATAAAACTATGTTATACATAAATAGTTACCAAAGGACTAGATAACTGATGATCAAATTCAATTATTTAAGTAGCCTTACTATATAAATCTAAAACACATTTTGAAGATTTTTGAATCGAAGTTTAAATAATTTAAAAGAGTCAGAGCAAACAAATTTAAGGCCCATAGTTACATATAAACTCAACAATAGACAAATATTGGATTCGCCGGTAAATCCGTTATCAATGGACAGACAAATAAATAAATAAAATAAGTCTTTATTGTTTTTTTTGTGTCATTATAAACTTAAACTATATTCTCGGCAATCGGCTCTTTCTTCCTCAAAGCTTGGCTTTCGATAAAGGCCTCCTCTATATCCATAACCATTTTGGTCCTGCTACATCCTTCAGGTCATCTTCCTATCGCTTTACTGGTCTTCCTTAACTTCTTTTGCTTTCTCATCATGTGTCCCGTCTATAGCCATTTTAATTTTCTGCAAACTGATTGTACTATTCTGAATTGGGTCTTACGTTTTTAAATTAATTTTATCTATTTGTCCTATTCCCAACTTCTCTCCATTCTGACAGATATTTATTTCACTTTGTTGTTGCTCGGTTAGGGTCCAAATTTGGCAAGCATATGTCAGATATTGCAGCGGTAAATCAGAGATATCACTGCAATGGAGGATATCTTCAAGCTCTTGAATTGGAACTGAAATGGCATTAATATAAACGGCGAATACATTATACATTTACGGTTTGAAGACGATGTAGTCATTATGGCACAGTCTCTGGAAGACCTTGATGCTATGCTCGAAAGCCTCAACAGAGTGTCCCAGCAGGTGGGCCTCAAAATGAACATGAGTAAGAGGAAAATTCATGTCAAACTCTCATGTGCTGCCCCATACAGTCGTCGCTTCAACCGATGGATGTCCACTGCTGGACATAGGTCTCACGAAATGATGCCCACAAGGCCTGATCTTGCGCCGTCTGGTCATGGTCTGGTTATCGGTTCACCTTGTGGGGGGTCTACCTACACTGCGCCGCCCGGTGCGGGTGGCCACTCCAGCACCTTCGAGCCCCAACGTCCATCGGTCCGTCGGACTATGTGCCTCGCCCATTGCCACTTTAGGTTCGCGATTCTTAAGGCTATGTCGGTGACTTTGAGTCTGCTACGGATCTCCTCATTTCTGATTTGATCGCGTAGAGAAACTCCAAGCATAGCCCTTTCCATGCTGAGTGACTCTGAACTTTCGTATGAGGCCCATAGTCAGCGACCACGTTTCGGAGCCATAGGTATCCACTGGCAACACGCACTGTTCGAAGAGTTTTGTCTTCAGGCACTGAGGGATATTGGACGAAATACGTCAAATCTTTTCGTCGAACATTCCTCAGTGTCTAAAAAACAAATTATATGACCAGTGGGTGTTGACAGTGACGACTTACGGTTGCGAAACATGGCCAATGACTATGCGCCTTATTAGAAAGCTCAGGATCACACAGCGAGCGATGGAACGAGCTACGCTCGGATTATCTCTTCGGAATCAAATCCGAAACGAAGAGATTCGCAGCAGAACAAGGGTTACCGACATAGCTCGAAGGATCGCGGAGCAAAAGTGGCGATCGGCAGGACACATAGCTAGCCGAAACGATGGACGTTGGGGTCCTAAGGTACTGGTACTGGATTGGCGACCACGTATTGGTAAGCGGAGATCCCCCACCAGGTGGACAGATGATCTGAAAAGGGTTTTCGTTGGAAATCCTTGGAGAAGACCTATGTCCAGCAGTAGGCGTCCATCGGTTGAGATGAGGGTCAGACATGGCAATATGCAAGTATTGAACACTTTTGGCTTCTCTGACATTGGAATCCCTTTATTTTTCCGCTCAATGACCAGAATCTCTACCAAGTGTTGGCTATTCTCCTTTCTATTTCTTTCTGCATCTTTTCTCGCGGTAATAAATATCAGTTACAAATTCTAAACTTATACATTACATATAAACTTAACAATTTAAGAAACCAAGCGTCAGCCCTTAATAAAACTTAATAACTATTGTCACTCAAAAGATTAACTGAATTTGTCGGACCAGTGGTGGGTCCGTTAGCAGCTAAAGTTAAGTAGCAGCCCATTAACGTCCCACTACTGGGCACAGGCCTCCTCACTCCGATGAGCAAGGGTTTTTAGAGCATAGACCCACCACGCTGCTCCACTGCGGATTGGCAGGCATAGTACACAAGTGCACTCTCTATTCCTTCACTCTCATAGTCCGATGTGACGGGAATCCGACACGACCGGAGAGAGATCAGGCGCAGGACCGACGGCTTAACGTGCTCTCCGAGGCACGGGGGTGGATCACACCGCCAACTTCCCAACTTCGGGCAAATATTGAGAAAATCTTAATAGAAAACTCAATATTGATTTTTGAATTGGCCCGACCCGGGACTCGAACCCAGGACCTCATGTCTGTAGTCGAACATGCTAACCACTAGACCAATGAGGCAGTTTTATTAGCAGCTAAGATACTACTTTTTTAAGTTAACTTTAAAATTACATTTGAAAAATTTTAAAAACAAAACACTATGTAAACCTACAAAGACATATTCAAAGGGTCTTATATATAAACACGACTCGACAATAAAATTGTTCATTTAATGTTCAAAAGTCTGTTTCTTTTTGATTTTCCAATTTCCAATCCTGTAGTGGATTAATAACTATACATAAATGATAAACTAATCGTTATTAATATAATATCAGTTGACAACTATGCTTTTCACTGACTGATTCTGATTAAGGATTACTTCGCTGGTTTTCCAAGAAGATTCCATAACATACTCTTTCAAATATCCTTTAACATTGTGTAACAACTTAAATTAAAGATGTTTTTGACATGTTTCTTAATATTAATGGAGGAAAATCCAAAACTGAATGCAGTCTCTTGTTAAAAATATATATAATGCTTTTTGAATCTTCGTCATCCTAAATTACGTTACAAGTTTGTATTTATTGCTTGTATTAAGTTGAGAGAAAGGATTGTAGGCAATAACATAAATATATACACAAATAACAACCTCCTAATACTTTTATATTAATAAATATTCAATATAATAACATATATACGAGTATAAAAGGTAAGGAAACCAAAAGCCCTAACATGTAAGGGTGTTTTTTTAATTAAAGCTTTGTTTAATAAACTTAAAAGACTACTGTGGTTTTAGTGTTATTCTTAAGGAAGTATTGTGTATATAATTTATTAAGGTTTTGTGTAAATTGGATGAAATATAACGATAACTATTCGAAGCGTCGGACAAAACGTAGTCGCTGGGAGCTTTTATCGAAAAGCATCCCTTAGTAATATAACAAACTCTTTAAATATCTTAGTTTATATTATTTTCAATGAGAATAGATATACGTATGAGTAAATGTGTCAAGTTTTCTGTTATTTGTGTATTGTAAATGTTATATATTAGTGTGAATTAATAAATAAATAAAAAACAATAAATCCGGTCCGTAAATCTTACTTCAGGTCAACTTTTGTGATCTTGTTTACATTGGGGTTAACCTCCGAAACCATTACACTTATTGGAAAAGTTCTTTCACTATTAGAAAGGTTCACTATTCTATATATACGGAAGCTATATGTTATTTGAAAAATTACGATAATTACCTAAAACTATGTCAGCAAAAAATCGTGCGTCTTGACAACTTTAGGAGTATACGTAGCCTATATGGTAACAGATACACTAAAACAATGTATTACAAAGATGTTCCTTTTAAAAAATACTACAAAAAAGTTAAAGACAGTATATATATATCTCTTAAAAATAACTCACAGTGACCATTTTTATCTTTAAAATTTAGATAAAAGTTATAAGAATTTCTAAAGCTATTTTAATCGATGATATATCAAAAAATATCTAATTAAATAAGTTGTATATGAAATTGTTACCATAAGGTAAGAAAAATTACCTTTTCTTACCTTTTGTGTATGTTTCGTCGCAATTAAACTATCCTTCACTGTATTTAAATATTCCTAAATGCCTACATGGAGATTCATAGTTGTTCTTTACAGAAGAGGATACAGTGAGTTATTTTTAAAAGATATATTATGTTATTTCACACCTTATTGTAGATCTATAAAAGAAAAATTATCCTACCATACATTGTTTTGTTATATCTCCAAAGGATTAGGCATTTTCGATAAAAGCTCCAAGGCGATTTAAATTTTTCCGTCACTTGCAACATTTGTCAATATATATAAACTAATTTACACAAAACCTCAACAAATTATATATATAAATCTTCTTTATGAATTGCTTTATCGATTGGTGTAAATAGTATGCAAATCTATTAAGTAGTTTTTGAGTTAATCGCGTACAAACAGATATAAATACGCAGCGGATGACTTTGTTTTATAACATGTAAAAACATGTTTCTCCAAGATATTTTCCGTCATCAAAAAGCACAATGATTTTTTTAAACAACAATTAGAGGCACATAGAAACTTCTACCATGACAGGAGAAAAGGTATTTAGACAATAAACCCCGATGTTGCGTCACTTCGTATTAAAGACTACAACTATCCCAAAATTACTCCTGAGTTTCCACAAGATATTTTCCGTCATAAATTTTAAACAACAATAATACGCATAAAGAAGCTTCCATAGACGTAGGAGAAAAGGTTTTTAAAACATAGACCCATCACACTGCCCCACTGTGAGTTGACGGATACACATATCCCAGAATAACTCCTGGAAATAGTCAAGAAATTTTCCCTCATCAAACAGCACAATGATTTATTTTAGTCACCAATTAGGCACAAAAACAAGTTTCAAAACAAGAGAGGGTTTTTAAACATAAACCCACCACGCTGCTCCAATGCACGTTGATGGATACACATATCTCTGAATTTTTCAATGGCACCTTTTAGTTCGAAGACACACGTTACTCCACTATGAGTTAACGGATATACTTATCCAAAAATTCCACTTATATTCCTCCACTATGTTTACATTCCTCAAAAAGCACAATGATGTATGTTAAATAACAATAAGATACATTGACAGGCTTCCTTGCTCTCAGAAGAAAGGGTATTTTAAAACATAGACCCACCACGCTGCCCCTATTTAAGTTGACGGATACACATATCCCAGAATTACTCCCGGGATTTCTTAAGAAATTTCCCATCATTAAAAAGCACAATGATTTATTATAAACACTCATTAAGCACAAACATTCTCCCTCAGCCACAGAGAAGAGATGTTTAAAACATTGACCCAGTATTCTGTTCCATTGCAATTTGGCGGATAATCATATCCCAGATATTCTCCTCGATATCCTCAAGATATTTTCCATAATCAAATAGCACAATTACATTGTTTAACAACAAAAACGCGAATAAAAAACTTTCCATAGCCATAGGAAAAAGGGATTTTAAATCATAGACCTACCACGCTGCCCCACTGCAAGCTGGAGACACATATGTCAGACTTACTCTCGTCATCAAAAAGCACAATGATTTATTTTAAACACCAATTAAGCACATAAACATTCTTCCTCAGTCACAGGGAAGGGGGTACTTAAACCATACCCATACCATTCTATTCCGTTGCAGTTTGGAGGATACACATATCCCAGAAATTCTCCTCGGTATCATCAAGATATTTTCCATCATCAAATAGCATGATTATAAACTTAAACAACAATATTGCGCATAAAGAAGCTTCCATAGCTATAGGAGAAAGGGTTTTTAAAACATACTCGTAGACCCACCACGCTGCTCCATTACATATTGACGGATACACCTATCCCAGAATTCCTCAAGGGATTCCTTACAATGTTTTACTTAATCGCAAAACACAATGATGAATTTTAAACTATATTTAGGCACATTATTTAGTACTTTACCTGTTTCTAGCCATTGGACCATCAAGGCTTCTGAGTAAACTAGTTATAATTATATTTTTATTTATTTAAAAGCGAATTAGTACTTACAATCTAATGTCTGTAGTTACTACGTACATATTTTTCCATATTCTCACTGTATCTCAATGAAATATTTACAAATACATACATAGCATCACGCCTCATTCCCATAGGGGTAGGCAGAGACAACATTCCTTCCACTTGCCACGATGCTTGCATATCTCCTTCGCTTCTTTCATTCTCATTAAACCTTTCATACAAGTTCGTCGGTTTAGAGTACTCTTGACCTGGCTCTTATTTAAAATGTCCTGGATTTGGTCCAGGAACGTTCGCCTTGGTCTTCCCCTTCCAACTTTCGCATTCACTCTTGACTCATAAATCCTTTTTGTCAGTCTCCTTTCATTCATTCTCTCTACGTGCCCAAACCATCTAAGCATATGCTTTACAAATACAAACGATGCAAAATTCTGTCAGACATTTCTTTAAATAAAATTTGAATTATGTGCATATATTTCACGTCTAGCTTCAGTTCCTGACCTTTAAAGTCGAGACAATGATTTAATTTGTTGTATATCTATACATAGAAATAGGTATTCGTATTATACATATAAAAAAACCACCAAATTTAAATGTAAATTGTGATTTTATAATAATTTTTTGCGCTTGTAATGATTATCTTGTGAAGTTTTAATGCAAATATGATAACAAGAAGATTGTCCTGTAAAGACAGTTGTGGTAAATTGAGGTTTTTTAAACGTTTTTTAATGTTATCATCAGTTTTCCATGGAATCATATTGTATTATATCAAATTGACGATGCAAAAATGCTAAAAACTTTAATTTTAAAAGCGAATACTTGATTGAAGTAAACCGACATTATAATCCTTGCTACCTGCTTTATAAATATAATAATACTCTTTATTGTACACCTTTAAAAAAAACCAAACACAAATATAAATGCCCAAAAGGTGGTCTTATTGCTAGACAGAGATAACTTTCAGACAACGTTGAGGAAAATAAAGATTGTGCAAAAGTAACTGAGTGCATAAAGAGATGAGTATAATACGAAGAAATCTAAAAAACAATACACAATTATTTCGTTAAAAGTGCACAATGGTAAAAATCATTTGGCAATAGAAACTTTTTCATCGTCTTCTTCTTTTAATTATTGGCTTTCGGGAGTGACAAGGCACACACAATTTCGCCAGTGTCACGTTAATTGGAGAAGGCACGTAAGGGATTGTACGTTTTCCGTGATTGCAAACCAAAGTTTAGATAATTTACAAATAAAAAATTTAGGGTTAGGGACGACATAATACAACACATGATAAATACTTTTTGCAAAACGTTCACAACTTAATATTATTACATTTAATAAATATACAAGGGTTAACAAATACTCAACATTTAAAGGACAAGGAACAGTGGGAGGAATAATGTTTTAGGGGAGTGATTAAAGTTCAGTGGACTGTATGTGGTTCAGGTGCTTCGATCTTGCGGGTTCGTTGTTAGGGTCTTCAGACTTCGGTGGTTCGGTCGTCAGTTGTTCATGCTTGGGTCTTCGGGTTTCAATGTTCAAATGACGGCCTCGCTGGCGCAGTGGTGCGAGTATTCGCTTTGCTAGCGGAGGTTCCGGGTTCGATCCCCGGTAGGACGAATTTAGGAAATTGTATTTTCTAATTTGTCTGAGTCTGGACTGGTGGGAGGCTTCGGCCGTGGCTAGTTACCACCCTACCAGCAAAAACGTACCGCCAAACAAAGAGATTTGTGTTCCGGTACGATGCTGTGTAGAAACCGTAAGGGGTATATCGCCTCTTAACAGATTAGCCCGCTTCCATCTTAGACTGTGTCAACACTTACCATCAGGTGATATCACAGTCAAGCGCTAATCTGTCAGCAATAAAAAAAAGGGTTTACTTCCAAGTTCTCCAGAGTTCTGGTTCTTGATGTTCACAAGTCGCGCTTAGTACTGGGATCTACTCCGTTCGGGGGTCAAGGGCGAAATTTGACATACAGCTCTGGGAAAGGCGTTTTTTACAACTCTCCTGCTTGGCACGTATAGACGGCGTCACGAGCAGGAGAGGGTGATCGCGGGTGCTGAGTTACGAGAGGGAAGGGGGTCGCCGGCGGTTGACCAATCAGAATTAGTCGCCGCCGGCGACGCGCTAGGCTCGGTGCTCCCGTCCGCAACAAAAGTCATATATGGGATAGGAAATTTTAGGACAATTGAACATGATATGGGGAACTGTGCTTTTGTCCAAGCTACATTCACAAATTAATTGACCCTGATCCGGAGTTTCACTAGGTGGACAGGGAAACAAAAATGATCAAGCCGCATTCTTAAAATAGTAGATGTTACAGAGCGATTTGCATATCTGTGAAGAAAAAACCAGGGTTGCCTCGGGATATTTGGCTGGATGGCAGCATATTATTTGCCTTTAACCAATTTTGATGAAATCCAAAATGAGTTCCAAGACTTTTCCATATAAAACTTGGAAAGTGAATTTATAGCCTGTGTTTTAAAAGAGATCACGTGTTTCATCTTGGACTGCTGCTTTAGCGCATGAGTCAGCTGTCTCATTTCCAGGGATACTGGAGTGACTGGGAACCCAAACAAGCAAAACAGATAAATTCTCTGATTCTGAAAATAATTGTCAGCGTTTGACAAGTAGTATCAACTATTTGTAAATTATCAAAATCATAAACCCTACAATCTCTTACGTGTCTTCTCCAATTCACATGACACTGGCGAAATTGCGTGTGCCTTGTCACGCCTGAAAGCCAAATATAAGAAGAATAACGTACATATACTCTATATATCATGTGTTTTTTTATTTATTTAATGTGTTTTTATACCATAACTTTAATGAAATATAATCATTGTGCACTGTATATAAACTACAAGTCTGGCAAATTTCATACTCCTCCGTCCGCGCAATTTTCGTAAAAACTTGTATAAAAAGTTTGCTTCCCGTATTAATGTGAAGGTAAGGAAATTAAGGCTGTGTTTTTTTGTAAATTTTTCGATATAAATCTGAAACTGGGTTAGCAGTTCTTAAAAGATAGCTCCTCGAATTGAACTCGCATAGTGCATCGTGCCCCAATGACATAAAAACTGTCTGAAGTAGGTCGAGACCTGTTCAGCGACAATGACGCCTCGTATTACTGCGTCATTAAACTTTTATTTTATTTACCGGTTCAAATGATTCTTTATTAATTTATTTATTTATTAACACGATTAGTAAAGCTTCAATTCGTTAGATCGCTTCAGCATGATGCGTTGAATATGTGCACTAAATTTAAATGTAACTTACATAGTATAAAATGAAGTCGCTTCCGCTGTCTTTTCGCTTATATCTTTTCAACTAAACAACAGATTTTAGTGCAGTTTTCACCAAAAGATAGACTAATTCAATAGGAAGGTTTATGTGTATAAAACGTACATATTATAACACCGAAAGGCTGAAATAATTAATGATTTGTTACGCGATGTCGTAATTAAAATAGTTAAATGCCCTTAAATCGCAAAAGCTGGCAGAATCCTACGAAAAAGATATATATCTTTAAAATATCGATACACAAGTCCGCAATGGTGTATATTTATCTTAAAAGATAACACACAGTAGGCATTTTTTTGTTTTACGTATTACAAAAACCATGAGCTATTTACGAAGCTTACTAGCTATATATCAATTAAATTAAATTTAAATTAAACACAAAATTTTAATCCAAATTAATAAATTAAATGAGATATAAAATCCTGTTAAATAAAATTCAAATTCAAATTAATGAATTAAATGAATGTAAAAATCATAATTAATGAATGTAATGTTATTAAAATTAAAATCCAAATAAAAGTTATATAACTAACAATTAAATTGACAAATATAGTAAAATTGAAATTCAAATTAATGAATCAATAAAAGGAAAAATTATAATTCATCAATTAAATGTCATTAAAATTAAAATCCAAATAGAAGAAATTATAAGTAACAACAAAATTAATATATTGTATAAAATTAAAATCCAAATGTATGAATTAAACGTAATGAAAATTCAAATTAATGAATTACATGAAATTAGGACTATAAATTAAACCATCGTCGACTCGTCGAATTATTGAATTAATTGAAAGTAAAAATTAAAATTAATGAATTCAATGTCATTAACTTTAAAATCAAAATTAATGAAATTAAGACAATAAATTTAATCAAATTAATGAATTAAATGAAAGGAAAATCATAATTATTTCATTTAATGTCATTAAAATTAAAATCCAAATATAAGAAATTAATAGATGAACAAAATTAATAAATTGAATAAAATTAAAATTCAAGTTAATGAATTGTGTGAAATTAAGAGAGTAAACTAAATTAAGGAATTAAATGAAAGTAAGAATTTTAATTAATGAATTAAACTTCAATAAACTTAAAATCCAAATTAATTGATTAAATAAAATTAAAATACAAATGAATGATTGCTGTTTTGTACCAGTTAATAATGCCAAAATTTCATAAGTTATTGTGGTTTACATGATTTTTTTTAAATATACATCACTCCGTTGTAGTTGGACGTCTAAATTGTGTCACAAAGCTTAAAAGCTTTCACGAAATAGGTCAAGTCGAACACAGCTGTAACAATGCGTAGGCAAATGTACTGTTCCAGTCGTTTAGGTCAAACTGACACTCGTCGTCGTCGTTTCAACCGATGGACGACCACTGCTGGACATGGGTCTCACGTAATGACCACAAGGCCCGATCTTGCGCCGCCTGGCTCCAGCGGCTACCGGCGACCCTCTTTATGTCGTCGGTCTGCGCCAGCACCTTTGGCCCCCAACGTCCATCGGTCCTTCGGACTATGTGCCCCGCCCATTGCCACTTCAGGTTCGCGATTCGTAGGGCTATGTCGGTGACTTTGGTTCTGCTACGGATCTCCTCATTTCTGATTTGATCGCGTAGAGAAACTCCGAGCATAGCCCTCTCCATCGCACGCTGAGTGACTCTGAGCTTCCGCATGAGGCCCATAGTCAGCGACCACGTCTCAGAACCGTAGGTCATCACTGGCAACACGCACTGTTCGAAGACTTTGGTCTTCAGGCACTGAGGGTTATCGGACGAAAATATCTGGCGTAACTTCCCGAACGCAGCCCAACCGAGTTGGATTCGGCGGTTGACCTCCTTCTCGAAATTGGATCTACCTAGCTGGACTATATGTCCCAAGTATGTGTACTCTAAGCTGACACTATTTAGCTTCAACTTAACGGGAAATTCCAAACAAAAGTAGCTACAGAAACACAATATTATATAACTATTGTTGTCACATCGATGAAGAGACAATCGAAAGTTTAACTTGATATAGGACAGATGGTTTCATTGCTGACAGGTTAGTCACCTGATGATAATCTTCTCGGTCGTATTCTTCGCGTGTGAAGGTCGTGTCCATTTCTTCACCAATGCCTTCCATTCGGTACGGCTCTCGCCTTTTCTTTTTGCGGCAACAAATGGCAAGACCTGTAATTGCTTTTACTTGGTCGGTGATCAGTTACTTTGTCCTTTGACCTACACCTTGCCAGTAACTTGTTGGGCTAGCGTCAGGTAATGTGACCAAAGTAGCAGAGAGTTGGAAGCACTTGGTGGGGAGTCTGGTGTCAACACGGTCCATAGTATGAGCAGCATTCTTTTCCAGCACCATATTTCGAATGCATCTAGCATTCACCTCTCTGTCGCCCGAACTGTCCACGACTCAGCATCATAAAGGAAGATGGGGTAGACTAAAGCTCTAGCAAGTCTCTTTTTGGTGAACATTGAGATTTTTCGATTCTGTTTGACTGCGTCTTCTGAGATCTTGCTCACTTTCTCCGTGGTTCGATAGCGACCCAAGGACCGATAGTTTTCGAGAGCCACAGAACTGACCAGCTCTATAGATTACCATGACTTTCTCTAGCTTTCGGAACAATAGAGCGAGTTCGCTTTCGGATGATACAAACAGATGATAATAGATGTTATAATTTAAGATGGAAGCTCGCAAACTGGGTAAGAGGTAAATCTAATGGTTTCTACACAAAATCGCATTGGTGCAATTTGTTTAGTTATAATGGTAACTAGCTAAGGCCGAAAGCTCCAATCAAGACTGAGACAAATTAGAAAAGGCAATTATCTAAACTACCATTACTAGGAATCGAATCTCAAGCTTGGCCTCTCTCCGGTCGTGTCGGACTCCTGTCACCTGTCCAATTGAGAGTGCACTTATGTCCCATGCCTGCCAATCCGCATTGGAGCAGCGTGGTGGGTCTATGCTCTAAAAACCCTCGCTCCTCGGAGTGAGGAGGCCTGTGCCCTGCAGTGGGACATTAATGGGCTGCTACTTACTTTTTACTTTTAAGCTATTAATAAGAAATTCTGAAGAGAAATACTCATACATATATAAAAGCTCATGCTACGACAGACAAAGCACGTAGACCTCTACAACTACTACATAACCGGGACGCGTTGCTACTGCTGTCTGTTGTACTTTTACGACAAAACTACAAAACTAATTTAAATGAAATTTGGTACGCTTTTTTTTTTTTTTTTTATTGCTGACAGATTAGCGCTTGACTGTGATCTCACCTGATGGTAAGTGGTGATACAGTCTAAGATGGAAGCGCGCTAATCTGTTAAGAGGCGATATACCCCTTACGGTTTCTACACAGCATCGTACCGGAACACAAATTTCTTTGTTTGGCGCTACGTTTTTGCTGGTAGGGTGGTAACTAGCCACGGCCGAAGCCTCCCACCAGTCCAGACTCAGACAAATTAGAAAATACAATTTCCTAAATTCGTCCTACCGGGGATCGAACCCGGGACCTCCGCTAGCAAAGCGAATACTCGCACCACTGCGCCAGCGAGGCCGTCAAACAGTCAAGAGCCTGAGAAAGGGTATAAGCTACTTTTAAATGCGAAAAAAAGAGTAGCAAGGGATGATAATACTGTCGTTTTAGAGCTTGAACCTTGAATCCTTTTTTTGGCAGTTGATTTGATATAAATAAATATGACATTCAAAGTTTCTACCTTCTAGGATGTAAAATCATAATCCTTACTAATGTTATAAATGAGAAAATAACTCTGTCTATCTGTTGCCTATTCATTCTAAAGCTACTAAACCTGAAAATAAGCTCTTTGAAGTGAATAGCTTAAAGTATTTATACGTATGTCTTATTTGTATAATAGTTAGTCGAATCTATGAAATATATATAAAGCTAGTGTATAATTTATAAGAATGTTTGTTAATTAAAATTTTCTTGTTGACGTGAATTCGATCATAATTGAAATTATAAGTTTGAACTGTCAATATTTTCTTCAGACAAAATATATGAATTTTTACAGATAATACGCCTAATTATCGTCACGATAGATGTGCAGCGTTTTTTACGATAATTTGTTGGAAGGTTAACTACTTTTAATATTTACAAATAACACGTGGTATTTTAATTTTCCATTAGTCCTTTTGTATATGAATATACTATTGTTCTAAATATTCAATTTAAAAAACCAAATTTAATAAATAATTTCTAATGTGGACAAAAAACACGTGACATTTCTATTTGCAATTCATTTGAGACCTCAATAAATATTTTAATGGCAATTAAATTTATTAAATATCATCTTAATCTTTCTTTTTTTTCTCTCAGTTTTTTTTGGAAATGAAAAGTTTTAGATTTGTACAAAATTAGTAAGCCAAGGAAGGTTCACTACTGACATGTGTACTTCGTACGCACGCACTTTTATTTTCATAGTAACATAAAAAAAACCATTCGAAAAATAAATTGACGATGCAAATCTTCTTCGTAAAAGATGTTTTTTTATAAAAACTCTTTCATCGTTTGTAAAAAAACGACGTAAAAAATCAGAAATTTTAGTAAACTTAACCACCGTAGCAACTTTTCTAATGTAACCTCTTTACTGCTTTTGACAATAGAAACTTTTTTATTGTAACCTTATTGCGTTTGACATAAATGTCAGCGTTTGACAGATACGCATATATACTATGGGTGTGTAAAATGTGTTTTTTATTGATTTAATGTATCTTATAAATATAATTTTAATAAAATATTATCATTGTGCACTACTATATAAACTACTAGCAATGGAAATACCGATCTCGTGGCAATGGAAAGTCTACAAAGATTAAAGTCAGACTTATTTCCTTAAATTTAAAATTCGTTATATCTTTTGAATGGAATGTCCGATTTTAATAATTCAAAATGTATTTTACAAGTATTGAAACGTTCTTCAATAAAATATAAATAATTAGCATAATATTTTATACAAAGGTATGAATAATATGGCTTGATTATTGTCGGCAATTTTATTAACTTTTAAGATGTGATAAAGTAGTTTTAGTGGCATAACTACAGTAGTTGGATATATAGTATTCAAGACATTTTAGTGGATATTAATATGGTCTATAATATTGTAGAACATTTCTTTGTTCTATCTTCAATAGTTTTCGCAGCGTACGCGATGACATATTTTTTATGACAAATTTTTTCACACCTTGTGTTACATTAATGCATATTTCTTAAGAATCCCTATTTTTTTTTAGAAAGTATATAGCCTATGTCGCTCAATGAAAATGTAGCTTTTTAATGGTGAAAATATTTTCGAAATCGGTCCAGTAGTTTTTGTGTGAAAACGTAACCAACACACACACAAAAACACAAATGTTTCCTCTTTATAATTTTAGTTTAGATAAGTGTGGCAAAAGTCACACACCTTCATTTAGGCAATTTTTTTAAAAAGGTGTATAAAGTTTTTGTTTCACATATTAATATATAGATTACGTGACCTGTTTTATCATTAAATTACAGGTATCTCCTGGGCTCATGTCTCACGCAACAGTGCAGTTGCGGTGATAAGGGGGATTATTTTATTTAAATTGCACTGATTATAAATTTCGTATTGACCTCAGCACGTAATCAATATTGAACAATACCTATTGCGATATGCAATGCATAATTGTATCGCAGTAATGAGTAATGAGAATTCATTTTTTTATGATTGATTTGCATATACGGTTTTGCACGATGTCTGTAGGCCTAATGGTAATTATTATACAGATACATAGACATGTTTTAAATTTTAACTAGTTAGTTACCGTTATTTTGATTGCATAACTTCGAAAGCCTCGCTGGAGCATTGGTGATGGTACTCACTTCGCAGGCAGAGGTTCTGGATCTCCTGCAGTCAAAGTTAGGTAATTGGACTGGTGGTTGGTTTCTGACGTGGTTAGTTACCACCCTACAAGCAAAGACGTACCCTCAAGCAAAGAGATTTGAGTTCCGGAACGATGCTGTGTAAAAGAAACCTAAGAAAGAGGCAAATTTCAGACTGGATTTAGTCACATTTAAGTGCTAACTTGTCAGCAATACAATATCCTCCGTCGCATCTGTCAATCTCTGTCTGTTTGCGATAAACTCAATAACTCTCTTCTGGATTTCTTTGTAGCTGAAGATAGTGTCTTCGATAGTCCTTCTTCAGAGTGTTGGTCGTAGTTGCGCTCCATCTTTCACGGTTTTCCGCTTTTTTTTGGGCACCTGCTATCGATAAGCCTGTAAATACTGAAATTTGATCATACTAGCAGATAGGTGATCGCCCATGGGATCTCCTATCTTCGACCACCAGTAGTCCATGACTCAGAGACATAAAGGAATATGCAGAAGATCCACGTTCAGACATGTCTACACTTGATGGCATTTGCAAACGCAAAAACTATTAAACGGATCTTCGTGCTATTCTACTTAATAGATGATGATTCTAGAGGAAGTTTTATGTATATAATTTGATGAGGTTGTGTGTAAATTGCTTAAAGTATATTCGAAATGTCGGAAAAAATCAAGCTTCCTGGGAGCTTTAGTCAAAAACGCCTTCTACTCATGAAATATGGCGTAAATGAAGCTCTTAAGGATGGCCTTTAATTTGAGCGTAAATACAATATAAATTACATTGATATCTTCGTAGATATCGTAAAAATACTATTTTCCTTTATTAATTTAATCGTCAATAAAAAGACAGAACGTTGTGATATAAAAGAAGTTGATGTATGATTTGTGCACGTAGAGAGAATGAATGAAAGGAGACTGACAAAAAGGATTTATGAGTCAAGAGTGAATGGGAAAGTTGGAAAGTGAAGACAACGAACATTCCTGGACCAAATCCAGGACATTTTGAATAAGAGCCAGGTCAAGAGTTCTCTAAACCGACGAACTTGTATCAATTGTTTAATGAGAATGAAAGAAGCGAAGGAGATATGCTAGGATCGTGGCAAGTTGAAGAACGTGGTCTCTGCTTACCCCTATGGGAATAAGGCGAGATGCTATGTATGTATGTCAATAAAATATTTTTTATACAAACACAGTTATAAAACAAGTAGTGGATGAAAGAAAGAAACAACATATATACAAGCAATGTTAAGATTTTTAAATACAATTAAAACGACATAAAAATCTCAAATGCGAATGTGAAGACATAGCTCGGGCGTTGTGCCAAAGATGCAATTTTTAAAGCTGATAACATTGACAGATAACACACGCAGTATTCAAGGTTATCATGTGTAATAAATATAATCAGATAGCGTTTTTAGATAAAACTGCCTAAATCTTAGATTAATACTAAGGTCTACTCAATTTACATGTGATAGAGTCAAATAATTCTCATTAAACCTTTCATACAAGTTGGTCGGTTTAGAGTACCCTTGACCCGGCTCTTATTCAAAATGTCCTGGATTTGGTCCAGGAACGTTCGTTGTCTTCACCTACCAACTTTCCCATTCACTCTTGACTCATAAATCCTTTTTGTCAGTCTCCTTTCATTCATTCTCTCTAGGTGCCCAAATCATACATCATCTTCTTTCATATCACAACGTTCTGTTTTTTTATTGACGATTAATTTAATAAAGGGAAATAGTATTTATACGATATCTACGAAGATATCAATATAATTTATATGGTATTTACGCTCAAATTAAAGGCCATCCTTAAGACCTTCATTTATGCCATATCTCTTGAGTAGAAGGCGTTTTTGACTAAAGCTCGCTTGATTTTTTCCGACATTTCGAACAGTATAACTTTAAGCAATTTACATAAAACCTCATCAAATTATATACATAAATTTGTTCTTCTTCTTTTAATTATTGGCTGTCAGATGTGACAGTTGAGTACACACAACATCGCCAGTGTCACGTGAATCGGATAAATCACTAAGGAAATTTACGAAATACCAAAACAGAATTCTGATTATCTACAAATAATTTACACCACACAAAGTAAATGAATACGTTTAATTTTATAAATAACTTTTTAACTACATTAACATAAAACGAAGACACTGTTAAAATAAAAATAAATCTTAGAAGAAAAAGTGAATAAAATAATGGTGCAGACTTCAGACAAACATACTACAACTTAGTTTTATTATATTAAATATATTATTTTCAATATAAGCTAAATACAAGGGGTAATAATCATTTTACATATCACAGAAGAGGAACTAGGGAAGTAATCATGTCATAGATGGAATAAGATATTATAGGACATTAGAAATAGATCTAGATTCACAAACAGATTCAGTGCAGAATATTTACAAAATGTAGTTTATAGGATTTAGTGTGTAAGATTACAATGAGGCTGAGTAAATGATACACCGTGGTTAAACTTCTTGAATAAATATAAAATCAAAGCTATTACTGTTGAAACATCTATTTAAACTAGGTACCACTAATATCTCTTTATACACGTAAACTACTTAGAAGTCTATTACCAAAAATTCATTAGTCTATTTACTACCTATGAATAGAAGTAATTAATGCCGAATAAAACACCCTCAGCAACAGTCCAACAGGGTCATATTTAGAATTAATAATACAAATATAGTCTGAACCTAAAAAAAAGTCATCATGGCCTTCCCACAGCAAAATCATTCGCCTGTGCAAAATAAAAGTAATTTAATACTTGCAAAAACCTAAACACATTTTATTCAAATTTAGGCAGTCTGAGTTATTAAAAAACCGGTAATAGCAAGGTTATCCTACAATTGGCAACTTGGAAACTTGTTTCGTATGCATTGTTTCTAGCTCAACAAGGAGATGTTTATTACTCTATATTCAAATCAAAATGTGTTTTGTAAAAATGCAATTTAATGACATCGTCCGAATAAAATTATGGGTCGAATATCTCACTCAGGGGTAAGGCATAATTACAGTAATTTATTTACGCAATTGACCATTTAACTTACGTTTTAAATGCATTTACAAACTGACCACAACTTAGGATTGGAAGCATAGGACTAAATTTGTTAGAATCTCTACCATTTCCGTTATATCTCTGTGGCAATGTCTTCATCTAGATCTGAGACACAAGTTGTTTTGCTTATTAAATACCTCGGGAAATTCCATACATACATACATACAGATATAACATCACGTCTTATTCCAATAGGGGTAGGCAAACCACGTCCTTCCACTTGCACGATCCTTGCATATCTCCTTCGTTTCTTTCATTCTCATTAAACCTTTCATACAAGTTCGACGGTTTAGAGTACTCTTGACCTGACAAGGGAACGTTGGCCTTGGTCTTCCTCATTCAACTTTCCCATTCACTTTTGACTCATGAACCCTTTTTGTCAGTCTCCTGTCATTCATTCTCTCTTAAAGTGCCCAAACCTTCCAAGCTACCTTTCTCAATTTTAGTCACTTCATCTTCTTTTATACCACAACGTTCTTTCTTTTTTCAAGGAAAAGAGAGGTACAAATCTGCATTGCTTAATTCCCTGTCAACAGGGCTTTCTTCCTCTTTGTCCTCTACAAGTGATTCATTCTACAAGTAATCGGACCGGCAAAAGAAAACCATGCTCACTTAGAATCTAACACTAGAGAACATAGTTCTCACTATTGTCAATTATTACTAACAAAAGGTGACCATGATCTTCTTAATCTAGACTGTCTGCAACACTCTTTTTCACTAAATCAATTAAAACCGGGATCTCATGATCTCTATTTGAATAAGATGACTAGTAAATCAATGAGATTATTAGAAAAAGACTCATTTAACATTACTTTTACTTATATTTACATCGAAAATCTAGTATCCAAAGGACCCTTTACTTATTAAGAGAAATCTCCTCGTCCTCTTCTTTGTTAAACGGCTTTCAGGTGTGCTAATTGAGCACAGATTAGCTCGCCAGTGTCATGTATGTTGAAGAAGACAAGGAAATTGTTCGATTTAAGAGAGATCTGTTCTAGTAACCCTGAAGTAGGAAAAATTAATTGACAGGTGTAAATTGTAATACGGCACAGGAGTTCATTTGAAGTGGAATGAATTTGTAGGCATCCAAACTCAGAATTCGATGGTGCTACTCTTTCATAACAGTGCGCTACTTGGGGTGCCGCATCGACCGCGGGCTGCGCTTGGCGGACAGGGTGACCCACGCCGTGGGTCAGGCTGCGTCGGCCCGGTCGCTGCTATGGCCGCTCTTTACTTCAAGTCTCCCAGTAAAAGCCAAACTGAAGGTCTACGGAGCCTACGTCCGCTCTAGACTGACGTATGCGGCCCTTGTCTGGTACTCCTACTGCTCAGGATATCAGAGAAAAAGGCTGCAGGTCCAGCAGAACAAGTGCCTGATAGTAGGAGCTCCGATGTACGTCAGGAACGACGTTATTCGTCCGCCAGCTTGCGAGGAATATGTTCCGCCAGGCGGATAACTCTCCGCATACCCTTCTCCACGGCATTGCCAGCCAGTACCAAAGAACGGCAAACACTGGGCGTTGTCTGCCTCGTGAGCTCCTGCTGTCACCACCACCAGCCGTAGGTGATAGCGGCGAAGATGACGCGATAGCAGCAACACTCGGAACACACCCCCCTCGGAATTGACCAGGATGGACCCGCAGGCGTCGCCGGTGGAATCCAGCCCGTAGAAACTACGGGCAAAAAAGAGTACCGGGCATTTACTGAATACCCGAGGAATGATGCCCGGGCAATGAGACCCTGCCTCGAGGCCCGTACCCCGCAGAATGCTGCGATGAACCCAACACTACTCTTTCATAACAAGCTACGTGTCTCACGACAGCCCCATTAAACTAAAAAGATGTTCAAATACGTAATCTATCCTTTTAGCTTACAAAAAATTACACGCAAATAATGTCCTTATTAAAACACGTCTTTAAAATGACAGCAATGATAATATTATCACCTACACGCATATAAAGCAGACTTTCCACCACAAGGACGATGCTATAGAAGTAATTATTATATCTATTAAATCTAAGGAATTCAAATAGAAAAAGAAATGGAAATACCATTAGATATATTGTAATTCTATATTGTTATATCGTTCGATGCTTTATTTCAATGGACTGTTGGACAGAAGTTTCACTTAAAGATCTTTAGAGATCTTCAAAGCGACTGTTTTCTGTAGAATTACGCGTGACGGTTTTAGGACGAGGTCGTGTCTTTAGGCTTATAATTTTTTAATTCTTCTTCTTGAACTACATCTCTGACTAGAGACAGTTGGCAATTTATACTTTAACCGAAGCTCAGAGTCGCTCAGCGTGCGATGGAGAGGGCTATGCTCGGAATTTCTCTACGTGATCAAATCAGAAATGAGGAGATCCGTAGCAGAACCAAAGTCATCGACATAGCCCTACGAATCGCGAACCTGAAGTGGCAATGGGCGGGGCACATAGTCCGACGGACCGATGGACGTTGGGGCCCGAAGGTGCTGGAGTGGCGACCCCGCACCGGGCGGCGCAGTGTAGGGAGACCCCCCACAAGGTGGACCGACGACATAAAGAGGGTCGCCGGTAGCCGCTGGAGCCAGGCGGCGCAAGATCGGGCCTTGTGGACATCATTACGTGAGACCTATGTCCAGCAGTGGACGTCCATCGGTTGAAGCGAAGACGACGACGACGACGACTTTAACCGGTCCCTTACGAGGCGGAGTTAGTTCAGTGACTCCAGTCCATTCTGGGATGTTGCACAGCTATGATTTTTTTCTTTCAGCCAAGACTCCTTTTGGCAGCGACCTTGCCCTTCATTATAAGTTGCAGAAAGTAAGTACCTCTCGTGCTTAAGGATGTAGCTGAGGAAAGATAGTTTCCTCAACTGGACAGTCTGTAAATGTGCGCGTTTTTAAAATGAGAATTAGGGAAATTGAGGAATTTTGTAGGTGTAATATTCTGAACTACATTTCAATGTTATCTGATTGATTGTGTCAAATGTTCATGCTTGCCTTGTCAAGATGTTGGCCAAAATCAAACCCAAAAATTCTTTATTCGAGTAGGGTTAAAAAGCACTTTTGTTTCGTCAGTGGTCTTTATATTGGTAAGAATTCGATTCGGAACGTTGATTGCACTGCGAAGAAACCGGCAAGAAATTAAGCGGTCACTCCTTTAAATACCGTTTTTGTAGGTTTCAATGTGTCTAGTTTCCGTGTGCAACTGGAATCAAGTCCAAACATTTTCATCGTTTAAATATTCTTTAATACTATAATATGCCTTTTTCAAACCAAGGCGAACGTTCATGCACCAAATCCAGGACATTTTAAATAAGGGCCAGGTCAAGAGTACTCTAAACCGAAGAACTTGTATGAAAGGTGTAATGAGAATGAAAGAAGCGAAGGAGATATGCAAGGATCGTGGCAAGTGGAAGGACGTGGTCTATGCCTACCCCTATGGGAATGAGGCGTGATGCTATGTATGTATGTATGTCTGTGTCTTTCGTCTTTTTTATTATATTATATACTTATAACTACGTATATGACAGTTGTTTTGTAACCAAATTTTAAAGGATGAAGAATTGAAGGATGTATTTCTGATTGATAGAAACTTAACAAAGAATTACTAGTAAATATAGTACCCACGTAAAAATTGTATAAACTTATACAAATTAATTTAAACGCGGCTTAAAATACATATATTGCTACAAAAATCCATGTAGACATATACACATACGAGTAAAAACATGTCAATCTATCTGCTTGCACTGGAGACATAGCTTAAGTGCCAATAACCTGATATGTTTTATGGTTGACTTTGGCAATATAGGCGTTGGTTTTTCTTGGACTCTAGATAAGAAAAATGCATATTGACCTGATAAACTGTATTACCGAAACCCATAGCATGAAATATTCTAGAGTTTCAGACATCTGTGTAAATATACAACGTAATATATCCTCGTTAAGGGTTTTTTAACCCTAAAAGATTTCTCGTCTTTCAAAATCTTTTCCACTTATTCCTAATCAACAAATATAAGTTAAAAATAAATAGATAGGTAAATAAATGACACATAGTCAATTTGTAGTGGCTATACCAATGAGGTGTTATAATTTGTAGATCAGAACATAACACGGACGCTTTGTGTGTACAAAGCAATGTTTGTTTACATATTGCCTATCCTGTCCCACGACATTTAATAACTTACTTAGCCTGGAGGGTAATTGCCACATTTCGTGAGTCTGTTATCATCTTCTTCTTTTAATAGAGCCTCTTCATTTTTCTTGAAGGTTAGCCCCTAACTTTTTGTGATTATTTCTCTCCTTCGCAAGACAGAACAGCTCGTCTGCGGACTTTATTCCTGTGCATTCGGTTATGTCCCGCAGCCAAGACTTTTCCTAGAGTCCAGCACGCCTTTGCCCTCAACCTTGCCCATTATGATAAGTTGGAGTAAACCGTAGCTAAGTACACGGTCGAGATATTCAACTTTCCACCTCGATTGTATGCATTCGGGTCAACCGACGCCCTGGAGTACAATTTCGTTCTGTCATCTTGCAAGAGGCAATCTTGAGAGAAAGAGAAAGGCTGTGATTAATACCCCTCTCCGCTAGAAGTTAAGCAATAGTAGGTGTACTTCCTGATGTCTAAATTAGCTGATGTCCAACCTTCAGTAATTAGAGAGGAACGAAAGAAGTTATACCTCTGCCCATCTGCTCCAGTTTACCTTTTTTCGGGAGCATCTGTGCTACCTTCTAATACGTCAAAGTTTTACACCCTGATCAATTAGATGAAGAGGGTTTCGCTATGTTTTAATGTATATTCAAACTGTCCAACGAGTTCTACATTATCGGATGGATTATACCTTCATTTAATGTGCCTAATGCATTTTTTCTTGCGAAAAAAAAGGCTATAGATCAAGAGGTTCCTACCTAGAATCCTTGTGGAACCTTTTAAAAATGAATAACACTTTTTTTTTAGGAATCTGTCAAAATAATTCTAGATTTGGGAAATTGACAGTATGCTTCAACCCCATCTCTTATTTCCCTCTGGTGTTATCAAATTTACCTTCACATTCCCTTATGAGAGTTAGAGACTAATACAGTTATACTATAACATCTCTAATGCATGTCTATGTTCTTTTCTGTGGACTCCGTGTAATCTCTCTCCATTGGTGTGCTAATTACTATATGAAATGCTGTAGCCGTCTGTTTTCCGTCCAATTTCTCCCTAAATGTATCATTTATGTCTTTAACTTCAACATTAAGAATGAACATTTGCATATAGACTCCTGTAAGATATGTCCAATTAAAAGTATTTTATGTGCGTCCTATAACTCATAATTGTCATTGTTATAAAAGATGGAATATCTGTAGATGGTTCTTTATAATTTGGACGCTTTGCCTACGTATGATATACAAATTTTTCACGTTCAAGCTGAGATCTATTCATAAACGCGTGCGTAGCGTTGGCGCGAAATCCATCCGCTTATATTTCGGGCATAGCAACTGCAATCGAAGAATCAACCGCGCAGTCGGCGACGGCCACGCACACCAACTAACCTACCAAACACATGCATACATTACAAACACATTTACACGTGTAATAGGCTATATAAAGCACACATGTACAGTTCACCAACACACAAACATGTGTAATAGTTACCTAGGATATATGACGCACACACATGCTAGTGCGTTCACGTCCGGACGCATGGTTTGCCCTTGGACGTTGCATTATAATAGATATCTAGATAGGTTATTAGCGCATTGATAAAAAAATTGATAAACAATTTGCAATTATCATCGTCTGGTGTATGGGATATATCGGCAGTTTGATATTTATTTGTTTTTTTCTTCCGAATAAAACGATAAACGAGTTTACGTTGCTCATGACATTAAATGCGTAAGGAAAGGGATTTTCGTTCAATGATTACTTAATCCCATCGCCCATAGACTCTGTAGGATTAAAACTGCTAAATTGTAGCAAAAAATACTATATAGCTTACTAATTATAAGTAAAAGCCATCTCCCATAAACTTTTCATCAAATAGTTCCCGAATTTATCAAACTCGCCTACGCTTTATGTGTCTCCTAATTACATTTATGAGCTAGTTATGGGAATTGTTTCTTTAGGTTTATAATGCTTTACTAAATCTTGATGAAATCGTGCATAGATCTGCCAATGTATAATAAAATGGCTATATGGTCTCTTGGGTTAAATAAAGTCCTGTCGTCTTTAGATAATACAATTTGGAAATTAATAACAGTTTAAACTCAAATTAAATCAGCATCTTTATACAAATAAGCTTAACCAGCTCTTCTTTAGTATGTCTGTTGATAATGAATGTATCATCGGTTTGGAAGGTTGTTTCATCAGAGAAGATATTAACAGGGAATACAATCTTAATTTTAATATTATTGACATGATTTACAAATCTTACGAATTTATGTAAAGTTAAGTCCAAGATTGAATGTGTAATCCAGCAAATCATTTTTTGATCTTTTGTAACATAAAATTATTTTAATTCCTTTTACAGTTACTACTACTTTAAGATCGTTTTTGGACATTCCCAGGTTGAGCCTGTCCAATACTAGCTACAGTCAGTTAGTTTCCGATCCCTTGGGAATATGGGGGAATCCGTGAGGGTCTACGTCGCGCAATGAGTCACCTTAACATTTTTGTATACATACGTACCATTATTACTCAAAGTATAGTTTTCTATAGAATATATGCAATTTATATCATAATCTGTCTAGAGTTTGTTAAAGATTACATACAATCTTCCATCAATTAATCAAGTGACTTTGCTATTAGCTTTACTTCTATAAGTATTCAATCCAAACGATTGGGCTATCTATGTTGTGCTTGCTATAATGTTTTCCCTTAATCTCGTATAGTGATTAACTATCTACGGAAATATATTTCTCTAATATATGTGTGCAGTCTATTACTGCCTCGCTGGCGTAACGATGTGAGTGCTTACTATTAGATTATTACTAGTTGAGGTTCTGCTTTTCGCTGAAAAAAGCATGTACGCATCCCAGCTGAAAGTTATTTCTTCAACTAAGAATGGGGACACGCTATCGTCGTCGTCTCAACCAATGGACGTCAACTTCTGGACTAAGGTCTCTCCTAATCAATTTCACTGGGCCCACTCTAGCGCCGCCTGTATCCAACGGCTGCCGACTCGGCGCTTTCCCGTGCGAGGCCGGCTTTCCACCTTCAAGCCCCAACGTCCATCGGCTCTGCGAACTTTGTGCCCTGCCCATAGCTACTTCAGCTTTGCAATTCGGTATGCTACGTCGGTATATTTAGTTCTCCTACGGATCTCCTCATTTCTGACTTGATCACGTAGTGAAACCCCGAGCATAGCCCTTTCCATTGCTCATGGGACACGCTAAAGAACAAAATGTTCATTATAACCCAGCGATACCCTGTGTAACCTGAACAGGAGTACCAGTGGAGACATAATTCTATAGGATCACGTTTCACGACCATTCAAAACTGCAGAAGCTGCGCAAAAGCACAAAAGCACGTCCTCTGACCCCTGGTCTCTTTCGTATAGAGGTGGTCTTTGCTGACTCTTCCATATCCCTCTTTCATGCATCCCTCTGTAAGATGTCGTTTCTGCAGTTGGAAGTGAACATCTGGCCCCCAGCATATGGATGAATAGGGTTCCGCTGGATTTAGTGGGTATTCTGGTCCAGCCAGCGAGTCCCCCATCTGACGTGCGCAAAAAGTTTTCCAGCGCAAAAAAAGACCATCCTCCAAACACTTTCATTGCTGGAGGTTCTGGATTGCAAGTGCAAATTTAGAAAACAGTATCTGATTAATCACAGTTTGATACTACTCCTACTAGTAAAGAGTAGAATTTGGCCGTGTCTAATTATTATCCTACCAGCAAAGACGTCTTCTTCCCTTGCTTCTTTTCCCTTGCATTATCCCAATTGCTTGAGGTCGCCTCTCGAGTCTTTGGTTGTCAGTTGACACGGTTATCCGTCACGTGGTTAACGGCCTTCCTCTTCCTCTCTTCTTCTCTGAAAACGCCAAGTTAATCTTTTTAAAAGGCGCTTACAAAGGCTGCCATATGTAGCATTTTCATTTCATTCCTACCAGCAAAGGCGTCTGGAAACCAAAAGGTAAATTACCACTTGCCAGTCACTAAAGCCTACAATAACTCGTGCAAAGCCGAGTGTATATTTAGCTATTAACAATAAATAACACCCCACATTCTAGGCAATTCGCCTTTCACGATGTTAGACGTAAAATATTTCTAAACATCACTGTTTTTTTTACAAAACCAGTTTACAATGTTCTTCCTTTATGTAGTTTTTATGTATGAATTTAAATTATTTTATAGGTGTGTGTAGTTTCGTCTGTCTAACCGTCTGGTTTGGAGGTCAGTTAATGTTAATTATATGTGTCACTACTGAAATTAATACAAACAATTTTAGACTTATATATATTTCATTGTATTACAATTTGTTGAGAATAAAACGTATTATATTTAAACTAGTTATTCACGCGGTATCACCCGCGTATTTCACAATGCCTTTGAAATATGGGGCAAGGGCAAAATTGCCTTTAAAATGTCCCCGGTTTGGATGGTTTCAATAATTAAGTGCAAACAATTTTTGTGTTTTACTAACACATACATAACATTTCGTTAAATAATGCTTTAATTTCTATTCAATGTAAAAGATGTACTAGTTATTTTCATGGTAGTATTCACGTAACTACTGATTTCGTGGGAATATGGGGCAAGGGCAAAATCGCCTTTATAATGTGCCCGGTTTGGATAGTTTCCAAGATTAGGTGCAAACAATTTTTGTGTTTTACTAACACTTACATAACATCTCGTTAAATAATGCTTTAATTTCTATTAAATGTAGAATATGTACTAGTTATTTTAATGGTATTATTCACGTAACTCCTGATCTCGTGGGAATATGGGGCAAGGGCAAAATCGCCTTTATAATGTGCCCGGTTTGGATAGTTTCCAAGATTAGGTGCAAACAATTTTTGTGTTTTACTAACACATACATAACATTTCGTTAAATAATGCTTTAATTTCTATTGAATGTAAAATATGTACTAGTTATTTTCATGGTATTATTCAGGTAACTCCTGATCTCGTGGGAATATGGGGCAAGGGCAAAATCGCCTTTATAATGTGCCCGGTTTGGATAGTTTCCAAGATTAGGTGCAAACAATTTTTGTGTTTTACTAACACATACATAACATTTCGTTAAATAATGCTTTAATTTCTATTGAATGTAAAATATGTACTAGTTATTTTCATGGTATTATTCAGGTAACTCCTGATCTCGTGGGAATATGGGGCAAGGGCAAAATCGCCTTTATAATGTGCCCGGTTTGGATAGTTTCCAAGATTAGGTGCAAACAATTTTTGTGTTTTACTAACACTTACATAACATTTCGTTAAATAATGGTTTAGTTTCTATTGAATGTAAAATATGTACTAGTTATTTTCATGGTAGTATTCAGGTAACTCCTGATCTCGTGGGAATATGGGGCAAGGGCAAAATCGCCATTAAATGTGCCCGGTTTGGACGGTTCCTGTCTATAAGGGAAGAAGTTACAAACAAGTTATATGTAAATATATAGATTATGTGTATATACTAGATGTAGAATAACGTGAGTGATTACGTTGTTCCAGATTCCATGAGAATATGAAATCCATTTATTAAGCCTTTTTACAATGCAAAAAGGAGACACTTTTTTAAATTGAAACGTAATCATAAGTGAGTGAGGGAGTGAGTAAGTGAATTAAGTGGTTTTAAACATTCACGCATCGCCATTCTAATGTATTTAAATTGTTGTTCCGTCTGTCTAACCGTCTGGTTTGGAGGTCAGTTACAATTAATTATGTAACTCCTGTAATTAATTTAAACAATTTTAAACTTATATTTTCGTATAATATATATCATATATATCTCTTTGTCGTCAAAAAAAATTTGAATGTACTATATACTATATATATATAATAGCTTTTTATATGTTATTGTCCGGGTATTTCCCGATCGCTTTAGATTTAGGGCAAGAGCAAAATTGTCATTATAATGTGTCCGGTTGGGATGGTTTCAAAATCTGTAACGGATAATGAAATAATTTTTGTGTTTTATTTACAAACATACATTGTAAAACAATTCATTCCCAAGTATATTTAGAATATACACTAGCATGCTCGTGTAGTATTATTCACATATTTTCCGATCCCTTTAGATTTAGGGCAAGAGCAAAATTGTCATTATAATGTGTCCGGTTGGGATGGTTTCAAAATCTGTAACGGATAATGAAATAATTTTTGTGTTTTATTTACAAACATACATTGTAAAACAATTAATTCCCAAGTATATTTAGAATATACACTAGCATGCTCGTGTAGTATTATCCACATATTTCCCGGTCCCTTTAGATTTAGGGCAAGAGCAAAATTGTCATTATAATGTGCCCGGTTTGGATGGTTTTAAATTCTGTAAAGAATTAAGAAATTACTTTTGTGGTTTTATTTATAAACATGTGTTACATTATAAACACTTTATCCTCAAGTAAATTTGAAATGTACACTAGCTGTTCCCGTGGTATTGTCTTCTTATGTACTGATCCCGTAAGAATATGGGGCAAGGGCAAAATTGTTTTTAATGTGCCTGGTTTGGATGGCTTCAAAGTTTATAAAGTATATGGAAACAATTTTCGTGTTTATTTATAAATATTTATTAAATTGTGGAACACTTCGTTCTCAACTAAATTTAGAATATGCACTAGCTTGTTCCTATGGTATTATCCACATATTTCCCGATCTCGTTGGATTTAGGGGCAGGGCAAAATTGCCATTATAATGTGCCTGGTTCGCATGGTTTTAGTCTTCTACGGACAATGAAACAATTTTTGAGTTTTATTTTTAAACTTATATTAAATTTTAACCTACTTCTAAGTAAATTTAGAATATAGACTAACTGTTCCCGTGGTCGTCGTCGTCGCTTCAACCGATGGACGTCCACTGTTGGACATAGGTCTCACGAAATGATGCCCACAAGGCCCAATCTTGCGCCGCTTGGCTCCAGCAGCTACCGGCAACTCTCCTTATATCGTCGATCCACCTTGTGGGGGTTCTTCCTACACTGCGTCGTTCGGTGCGGGGTCACCATTCCAGCACCTTCCGGCCCCAACGTCCATCGGTTCGTCGGACTATGTGCCCCGCCCATTCCCACTTCAGGTTTGCGATTCGTAAGGCTATGTCGGACTTTGGTTCTGCTACGGATCTCCTCATTTCTGATTTGATCACGTAGAGAAACTCCAAGCTTTGCCCTTTCCATCACACGCTGAGTGACTCTTAACTTTCGTATGAGGCCCATAGTCAGCGACCACGTTTCGGAGCCGTAGATCATCACTGGCAACATGCACTGTTCGAAGAGCTTTGTCTTCCCGTGGCAACTTAATTACCGTTGATATTACGAAATATTTTGATGTCAATCGCGAATAATTTTAATGGTCTAGAATCATCTTCGAATTAGCTTTTTAATACTTAAAGGCAAGGCCTGGTTTAGAGGCAAATCTATTGGATGGTTTCAAACTCAATAACATAGACATATATAGAAACAATTTTAATTATTTTACATACATATATTGATTACAATTAATAAGATCGTAATATCACCCACGTAATTCCTCATCCCGTGGCAAAATGGGAAAATCTATCATTCGTAAAGTTTAGGGGACACATAAACGTTGGTGAAATTGGGCATGTACTCGTATCTGTTGTTTAAATTATTCTCTAGTAAATTATACACGGATATGCGCTTACATATGTGTATAGATATCATGTCTAAGAAGGCTGTACAATTTATCTATTCCTAATTATCATATTTGTGCACTTTAATATGTTAATTGCGATAATTATACACATATTGTATGAAACGCCTAATATAAAAGTCATAGGAGTTGAAAGATAATGGTTGCAAATTTAATTTTTAAGCAATTTTAAGCAGAAAATATAGAAATGACATCATCAGGCGTTTTATAGTAAATACAGTTATAAATGAGACTTGTAAGCCTTGTTGGTGAATTGGTAGGAATATTAGCTTTAGTATGATACAAGTAGATGTCCTAACACGTTTAGTCCAGTTTTAAAAACGGTATGATGGGACACAATTTCAGCGATTTAGATTTCCAAATCAGTTAGACCCAGTACAAGAACACAGCTTTATGATAGAGACTGTCACGTCATGGCTGTTAAAATTTATAATAATGAAAGAAAGAAAACTTTATTCAGAGCAGTGTGATACAATTGAACATAATTTAACAATTAATATAATTTATTTTAATTGATTGCACAGCATTTAAGTTACAACAAGTAATTCAAATGCCGTGCAACCCCCACACAGCCCCAAAAAGGCAGTACAGCTCGGCATATGCCGTATGCCATACACCTGACACACGGCCCCGATTTTCAGCTGCAGCCTTGTCACGGAAAAGACGTCATCTGATCCGTTTCTCGCGTGCAACTTTTAATATCACTTACCTTAATAATTATTCTGCTATATACAACTTAATTAGTTAACAAAGAATTAGAAATACTTAGGATAGACAGAAGAAACGAATTAAACTACAACACACTACAAAAGCAAAACATTTTAACGATGTAATTCGTATTAAAAAAATGTTAATATATTATAAATTAGCCAACCCTCTGAAAGACATAAATAATATTAGTATATATAAACATACATTGAAATAAATGGCTAATATCTAAATGTTATTACTGTATTAAGAACTACTTAAATGAAAGCCAAAATAAATAATTCCAATGAAGCATATTTATGAAATTTATTCAATAAGTTCCAGAAGTCATTCAACCCTTTTATCGCGTTGATAAATAGCCCACCTCCTTTCTGAGGCTCTAGACTATCTATGCTCCAAATTTTATTTAAATCGGTTCAGTAATTATGTCATGAAAGCGCAACAGACAGAGTTACTTTCGCATTTACAATATTAGTATCACTCGCTGAACTAAATGAAAGGGAATGATTGATATGGTATGTATAGTTGTCTTTTTTAAAATCTATCTTAGCGACCTTCAATTCTTCCTTTCTCACAGCTTGTGTTTCGACAAAGACCTCCTCTAGAACTGTCCATCTTTACCCAACTTTCGTTTTCATTATGATCCTGCTACTTTCATAAGTTCGTCATCCCATCGCTCTATTTTGATTTCTTTAGAATACCATTCAGTTATTATTCTCGTCCATTGCCATTTTAATTCTCTGCACTCTGATTGTACTTCCCCAAACTTGATCATCTTTTTAAATTTTATCTATTCGCCTTACTCCCAATACACTTCTCTTCATTCCATTCTGACAGATATATATTTAGTTTTGTTCTTGCTTGGTTAGGGCTTTAACTATCACTAGTCTAGCTAAATGATATATAGTGCTCTGCACGCCTTTATGAATAGCCAGATGGTGTCCCAGAGCGTTGAGAAGTATGAGTGGATTAAAACTGAGTGACAGGGTAAGAAATAGTGTGATAAGAGAACGTTGTGGTATAAAAGAAGATGTAGTGACTGAAATTGAGAAAGGTATGCTTACATGGTTTGGAAATGTAGAGAGAATAAATGAAAGGAGGCTGACAAAAAGGATTTATGAGACAGGAGTGAATGCGAAAGTTGGAAGGTGAAGACCAAGGCGAACGTTCCTGAACCAAATCCAGGATATTTTAAATAAGGGCCAGGTCAAAAGAGAATGAAAAAAGCGAAGGAGATATGCAAGGATCGTGGCAAGTGGAACGTTGTCTCTGCCTACCCCCATGGTAATAAGGCGTGATGCTATGTATGTAGACTAGCTAATAAATTCGGTTTCATTCTGTATTCTGAATCGGCATCACGTCCACTATGATGATAGAAAAGGGCAGCCAATGAAGTTGTTCATAAATAGGAAAAATTTTGTAAATTGTTTAAGTCTGGACTGAAGGGCTTGAGATTTGGCCATTTAGCTACCTACCAGCAAAGACTTAGTCAAATTTATCTTCCAATACGTAGCTGTATTGAAACCATTAAAGCTAAAAGAGCTACATCATCACGTAGAGTTTAATAAGATAGTAGTCTCTGACCTCTGTCATTAAAATCTTATATATAACACACAGTGTTTGATGACCTTTTTTTATGCTATTTTTTGATTATATTTATTTATTTATTTATTTATTTATGTACCAAAACAGATAAAACAATATATAATGATAATGGATGTACATAGGACAGCTTATCTCTTAAAAGAGATCTCTTCCAGTAGCCCTTTGACATAGGAGAGTACTTAAAGAGATGCGGTAGAGGTACAAGTACGTGTAACTAAACATAACTACATACAAAATTTAACAACAATAAAACTTAATTAGCTAACAGGAAAAATGAGATTTATAATGACAATAGTATAATTCAGATATAGACATACATAAACGAATACTTAAATTAATACATACACATATAATATATGAATATATAGATCATAAATATATACAATATTATCATATAATACATAAATATATAACCATATATGTAATATAAAAAATATCAATATTCCTAATAAATATCCATGTTATCATGTAATAGAGAGAAGGTGTTGCTTTGCTTTAAATTTGAAGGAGGCCTTACTAAGGTTTTTATTTCTCAGAAATTGTGGAAGTGTGTTCCATAGATGCGTAGCAAGAACAGTAAAAGATTTACCGTAGAAATTCGTGTTGTGCGAAGGAATTTCCAGCGCTCGAAGATAAACGCACGATCGCACCGGCCTATTTTTAGGTGGGTTAGGCTTAAAACGCTCAAATAAGTACGTTGGAGAAGAGTATTCAAATATATTGTGCATCAGAGTGAGAGTGTGCAGATTCCGGCGAAGTCGGATGGGGAGCCACTTTAATTGAAGACGAAATTCTGAGATGTGATCAAATTTGCGCAAACCAAAAATATAGCGAATGCACAAATTCTGGAGTTTTTCTAGTTTGTTCAGTAGCTCGTCAGTCGCATCAGGGTAACATACGTCAGCATAGTCGAGCAGGGGAAGAAGGAGGGATTGCGCAAGTAATTTTTTCGTTGGGAGAGGAAGGAAATTCTGTAACCGCTTGAGGGAGTGTAGCGCATAATGGAGACGTTTACTCACCTCATTCACATGTGCAGCCCAAGATAAGTTACAATCAAGTAACAACCCCAAGTCTTTTACCGTATCACGATAAGCAATTAAAGTACCGTTATAAAGGAGGCTAGGAACAGTATTAAAGTCAACTTTTTGTCTTAATTGTCTACTACCTATGATTATGGCTTGCGATTTAAGGGCGTTAATTGAAAGGCCAAAAGATTTAGCCCATTCTTGAATCAAATTAAGATCTCGATTCAGAGAAGATATCGCTTCGTTTAGTTCGGCCGGGGTAGCATGTCTGTACAGTTGTAGATCATCTGCGTAAAGATGATAAGAAGAAGTTATAATTTTAGAGATTTCGTTAATGAAAACTGAGAAGAGGAGGGGAGATAAAACGCCGCCTTGCGGGACACCAGCAGTAAGATTTATCCAAGAAGAGGTAGCCTCATCAGAGTAGATTCTCTGCTGGCGGTCATGAAGATAGGAATCAAACCAATCAACCACGGTAGGAGACAAATTAAGTGTGTGTAGGATGCCAAGAAGGATATCAAAGTCTACTGCATTGAAAGCATTGCTAAAGTCAAGCAAAAGGAGAACAGTTAACTTTTTGTTATCCATTGCTTGACGGATATCGTCAGTAACTTTAAGTAAGGCAGTGGAAGTACTATGAAACGGTCGGAATCCTGATTGAAACGGACTTAAAAGGAAATTATTGTTAAGGTAAGATGAAAGCTGCTTAAAAATATTATTTTCAAGAACTTTTGAGATGATAGGTAATATAGATATAGGACGAAAATGGGACAATAAGGACGGATTTGCTATCTTGGGAATGGGAATAATATGGGCTCGTTTCCAAGCCGTAGGAAAGATTTTAGAAGAGCATGAGAAATTTAAAATGTAAGTAATGAATGGCAATACAATATCTAAAATGTGAATAAGCATTTCGCGACTGATATTATCGCTTCCTACAGCTTTGGAGCGTATTGAAAGGAAACTTTTCTTAACGTCTGCCTCCGTGATTGTTTGAAAGCTGAAGGCGTCACACTGGGGTGTACTAGTATTTGAAAGTTTTGACAATGTGTCGGACTTTTTAATGTCAGAAATATATGTCGGTGGAGTTGCGAAGTGTCTGTTCAAAGAATCTAGATCGTGCGTGATATTAGAAGGTGCAAGGGATTTGCCTACACCAAGTGACCTGAAAAATCTCCACGTCTCAGACATAGAGAGAGTATTTACAGCAGAGTATATGTGGCGACGTTTAGCATCCCTACACATCCTATTGCAGAGATTTCGCAATTTTTTGTATTCGTTGATGTTTTTATTGGTGGGATTCCTTTTACAAGCTGTCTTGGCTTTGTTACGTTTCGCCATCAGGTTTTTGATATGTGGAGTTAGCCAAGGTGCAGGGTGATGCTTTATTTTGATTGGTCGGAGAGGAGCATGTTTATCGTACAATTTAGTTAAACAGGAATTGAATATCGCCACCGATTATATTTAGAGAGAGAGAGAAAACACTTTGTTGCACACAAGATATAAATAAAAAGACATATAAACTAAGGTACTTATTACTATAATTATAGCGTGCAAAGGCGGTCTTATTGCTAAAAGCAGACTAAAATAAATAATAGGGCAGAACAGCGCCAGAAACTTAAATATAATATATATATATAAAGAAATTTTTGTTTATAAATATATAACATATTTGTTAATGATATATCTACATATAATATACATAAATATAATTATTTATATTGAAAATATATACACAAAAGATATGAAATAAAAAAATATACAACATAATGAAAAGGAAAAGATATAAACGTGTTATTCACAGCAGTTTTCAGTTAAATAGAAAAAGAAGTAAGTAGCAGCCCATTAACGTCCCACTGCTGGGCACAGGCCTCCTCACTCCGAGGAACGAGAGTTTTTAGAGCATAGACCCACCACGCACTCCCTATTCCTTCACTCTCATAGTCCGATGTGACGGGAATCCGACACGACCGGAGAGAGATCAGGCGCAGGACCGACGGCTTAACGTGCTCTCCGAGGCACGGGGGTGGATCACCCCGCCAACTTCCTAACTTCGGGCAAATATTCAGAAAATCTTAATAGAAAACTCAATATCGATTTTTGAATTGGCCCGACCTGTGACTTGGTCCCAGGACCTCATGTCTATAGTCGAACATGCTAACCACTAGACCAATGAGGCAGTCTCATGCGTGTTTTAAAGATGGCTAATAACTGTGAATGATGTATGATATCTGGTAAAGAATTCCATAAATTTAGTAAGTTTTTGAAAAGATTGTAAAGTATTTTTATACAAACGAAATTTCTCCTTCATATAATAATTTACTTTGTGAAGGGAAAGGGCGTAAGCTCGTTGATGTCTATTAAAGGCTGCCTTTTATCTGACACGAAAAGGGACGAAATTTAAAGTCAATGTCAGACATTCATATCATATATATTTTAATACACAAAACTATTTGATTAGTATTGCTTTTAGCCATTTGGCATAGTTATTGAATAAACAATTTCCTTTCAAAATTCATTTCCATAAATATGGTTATAGTGACTCAACCTTAAAAGATAGATATATACTATGAAAGACTTATTTTTAGAATATTTAAAGAGGAATAATTTCGTCATATATGATTTTTACGTAACTTTAACCGTTTACGTAGCACAGGCAATGGAACCGCTCAAATGGGTAAAAAAATGCAATGATGCAAGTATTGCTAGAAGGACGGTCAAATCACTTTATAGTGATTTCTTCCAGATATCTTTAGGAGCAGTGGAAGCCAGTAAACGAAATAAAGCTAAATAGAGCCTCCATAGAAGTGTCCGGTAAAAAAAATTGATGCTAATGCCTCGGCATACGTCAATGCGTTTTTACCACTAGGTCATTACGACTATTTCGGGCTTAATGTATAGGAATGTACAAGTACAAGATGGTTGTTAAGCGAAGTGAACCAAGTACAACGACCTCATATTCTGAACTATCATTTTTTGTCGTCCAACTTTTGGTAATTCCCGTGTTGGTTGTTTTTAGTATATCTACAATAGGTATAGATAAAAAAACGAAAGCTACGCCACAGACAGACTTGTACAAATTATGTTTTACACTTGTTTTTTGTTGACCCAGATTTAGTTATTTCTACAAAAGAGTTGTTTGAACAACAGTCGTACATCTATACAAATTAAGTATTAGCTTTTAAGTAACTCTAGTAAGTAGCAGAATATTAACGTCCCAAAATTGGGCACAGACCTCCTCACTCATAGGAGAAAGGGTTTTTAGAAAATAGACCCACCACGCTGCTCTACTGTGGATAGACAGTCCACATGTATCCCAGAGTTTATTTATTTATTACTTTTACAAACTAACATATAATGTAATTAAATTAACTTAAGGCCAATTAAGGATTTTACATTTGTTTAATGGACTAATAAGCGCCAGAGAGATTGTGTGTGTGTGTGTGTGATCAAATACAAACTACCTACTCACTATTTAAATTCATTAATTATATTAATTCTTTTTTAAACTTATATATAAATAATTTGTTTGACAATGTGCAGTAAAAAGAGGGGTTACTCTGAGGATATACAGGTGTACTTACGATGTTATCCTTCACCAAAAAGCAGAATAATGGATTGGAAATAATAATCAATCACGTTTATATATAAATAGAAAGTTAGTGGTACCTGCCCAAGTTTTTAACATCTCTAAATAAGTATTGAGCAATCGGAATCATCCAGGATTTAAGAGGGGTAATTTGTTCTTCTGGTATCTCACTCTCGGATAACGAGGTTCCACTGGTGTCTTGTGGGTAGAGTCTCATACTACTCGGGGTTAGTGCGAAAATGTAGGAATTGATAAGGGTTCCACTGGGATCTTGGAGGTATTCCGAGATCTCTTTCACTAACGAGTCTCACACTCTTGACCAATCATCGATCAGGTTTAGTGCTTGCATCTCTGCCAGAAAAGGGGTGTTACCTTTCCATGAATGAAGTCACGGTTAAAAGCTAGTGTAGTTATAAATTTGGGTTAACATATTTGCGAAACTGCAGAGGTCAAATGCAAGTAGAAAGATTGGTATACTGCCAAACCAGGGCTAATACAAGTTCTAGGTAGGTACGTAGAATGTTGCCAAAAAAGTATTATAAAACGATTTATATGAAACTAGCTGTTCTCTGCAGTATCAGCCGCGTAGGTACCGATCGCGTGGGAGTATGGGGAAATACGTCTTTTGTGATCCGTTACATTGCAGTTAGTTTTATACATCTCTTAGTGACTAAGGGAGGTGTTAACCTCCGTCCAGGAGTATGGGATTCGCTGCCTACATCATAATATTCACTAAAATCCAGCAGAAGTCTCATCTGGGGTCCCTGATGCATTCAGGATGAGTCCTGAATGCGCTGAAGGTCCACGGGACCATTGAGTAGGGAAAGGTGGTAGAAAAAACCTCGATTTCCTAGTGGTGAGAAAAGCCATAATGACCTAGTAATTAGAACAACCCTGATGGCCAAGTTTTAAAAAAGGCATGATGATCAGAAAAACCACGATATCAGAGTGATGAGAAATGCCATCATGGCCTTGTGATGAGAACAACCATGAAGGCTTAGTTTTGTAAACCACTTAATGGCTTAGTGATGAGCACAACCACGATGGCCTAGTTGTGAGAAAGGCCATTATGGCCTAGTGATGGGAATAACTATGAAGATCTAGTCGCGAGACGCGTGGATTCTCGTTTACAGAAATTGTGGGTTTGTTTCCTGGAATTTTCTGTATATTAAATTTAAACTTACGTGCTTGACTGTTCTTTTCAAATCCATCATTGTGCTTTTCGGTGATGGAAAACATTGTGAGGAAACAAGAGAATAATTATGGGATATTTGCAGCCTGCCAACCCAGTTTGATGGGCTCTATGTTCGAAAAAACCCTATCCTATGAGTGCGGAGGTATGTTTGCAGCAGTGCCACGGCATGCTGCTTCTTCGCTTACTAATACCAATAGTGAAAGCTTCGACCTTGACTTGACATTTGATTTTTCACAGATGAAATATAAATTCAAATTATATTGCATTTTATAAATTATCCGATATAAATATATGCATTACCACAAATTCTAATCTTCGCTATCTTAAGATGCTTATTGTGAGTACCTTCAAGTATTACGACGCGCCTTCAGACATATTAACGTTGTATTATCTTCATATTAAGTGTCTGTTTGTATACTCATTGGTCTAGGACTGCCTCATTGGTCTAGTGGTTAGCATGTTCGACTACAGACCTGAGGTCCTGGGTTCGAGTCCCGGGTCGGGCCAATTTAAAAATCGATATTGAGTTTTCTCAATATTTGTCCAAAGTTGGGAAGCTGGCGGTGTGTTTCACCCCCGTGCCTCGGAGAGCAAGGTAAGCCGTCGGTCCTGCGCCTGATCTCTCTCCAATCGTGTCGGATTCCCGTCACATCGAACTATGAGAGTGACGGAAGAGTGCAATTGTGTACTATGCCTGCCAATCCGCAGTGGAGCAGCGTCTATGCTCTAAAAACCCTCGCTCCTCAGAGTGAGGAGGCCTGTGCCCAGCAGTGGGACGTTAATGGGCTGCTACTTACTTACTTACTTACTTTGTATACTCAAAATAACTTTTAATAATTGAATATTACGTAAACCAACAAATATATATCAAAGTCAAAATATTCTTGATTCAAAAAGCTTTTTTTTTCATTACAATTCCACCAATGATTTGGAAAAAAAAATTCCTATACTAATAAACTCCCACTTTACTATCCAGCCCAAACTGCACCTTGAGGAATTGGTGGTAAAGAGGCGAGTCCATCTTACCAATAAACATCCTCAAGATGCTGTTTGTGCTGGAACGTAACCTTGTCAATAAAGACGCCAGCGTTTTTCTTTGCAGGGCAAATAAATACGCTGGCGTCTTTATAAATATTGATTCCGCTGAGTAGAAATCGGCAAGAAGTTACTCCTGCAACTGGAATCAAATCCAAACATCTTCATCGCTCAACAAACTTGTAATGCCATATTTTAGGGTGAAGAAACTTCAGAAATCATTTGCCGGATTAAATTTACCCATTTTTAATAACATACTGCAGTCAGTTTTGGATTTACCTCAACTAAATTGTAAGAAATATGAATATTGAAGATTATTAAAGCGATAGAAATGTTTGGACTTGATTCCACACAGAAGCGAAACACATTGCAATGAGTTTCTTGTCGATTTCTTTTCAGATTTGTTGTCCACGGATAGACTATTGACGATTCAAATCAGATTTTTTGACTGAGAATCCAGTATCCATCCATTAAAATCAAGTAAGCTCAAAAAGCAATTTTGAATTGTCAGTAGTCTGTCCGTTGGTAACAAATCTACCACCGGTTTGGAAAGTTGATTCCGCCGAGAAGAAGCCGGCAAGAAACTCAACGGTTACTCCTTTAAACATAACTTTTTTGTAGCTTACAATGTGTTTAGCTTTCATATGCAACTGGAATCATGTCCAAACATCTTTGTCGCTTAAATAATCTTCCACATTATAATATGCCTTTTTTATTAGGACATTTTTAACATACTTCTTAAAACTATGTGGAG
>JACTOM010000103.1:1740843-1825033 GCA_015832385.1 Elymnias hypermnestra
CTTAGATGGTTTGGGCATGTAGAGAGAATGAATGAAAGGAGACTGACAAAAAGGATTTATGAGTCAAGAGTGAATGCGAAAGTTGGAAGGGGAAGACCGAGGCGAACGTTCCTGGACCAAATCCAGGACATTTTAAATAACGGCCAGGTCAAGAGTACTCTAAACCGACGAACTTGTATGAAAGGTTTAATGAGAATGAAAGAAGCGAAGGAGATATGCAAGAATTGTGGCAAGTGGAAGGATGTTGTCTCTACCTACCCCTATGGGAATGAGGCGTGATGAATATACCAGAATTATTCTCTTGTTTCTTCACGATATTTTTTTACAGCGTAAAGCACATTTTTAGTTTGAAAAGAACAATCAAACTCGTAAGTTTCATTTTAATTTCTCGTAACGAGATTCTACGCGTCTTATCGTGATTGTTCTCATCACTAGGCCATCATGGCTTTTCTCACAACTAGGCCATCGTGGTTTTTCTCATCACTATCATGGTTTTTCTCATCACTAAGCCATCATGCCTTTTCTCACAACTAGGCCATCGTGGTTTTTCTCATCACTAAGCCATCATGCCTCTTCTTACCACTAAGCTATCATGATTTTTCTCATCACAAGGCCAACATGGCTTTTCTCACAATTTGGCAATCATGGTTATTCTCATCACTAAGCCATCATGCCTTTTATTACTACTATTCCTTCATGGTTGTTCTTGTATAGTAGCCTTTGCAGAACACTATCAGAGTGTCTTATTATCACTGTGTCGTAATCTTTTTAACGTAATGCACTTTTATGTTCATTTATTATTTTGAGAATGCGTCGTAAATTATTTTTCACTCTAACATCTCTCATATTAAAATCGAGAGGTAGATTCAGCTTATATTAGTATAGATTTAAAATGAAACTGCGTATCCGAGTTTCGGAAAACCGTACGAGCTGAGACGCGCGGGAGGACTTGTGACACCTACGCAAATATTTTTGCACGATACACATTCTATCATCGTCCGACATCGTTGCAATAAATCCAGTGTTATTGTGAGGAAAAACATGTCACGGTATGGGCGTGACAACTCGAAATGTCCGATTTATGCCGTCTATAAAACCGATTATATCGTTTTCGTGGTATTAAAATGTTTGCCTATCGTTGTTGTGTTATCTCTTAACGCTTTAACCGGGACGACTAAACGTTTAATCTATAATCAGACCAATTTCGTTAGTTTCTTTATTGAGAGATTTTAAGAAAGCTTAAGCATCTTCTAAACCTTATGGCGTTTTTTTTTTCACGCTGGGAAATTCATTTACGCACTAACCCCGACCCGTAGCTCAGGAGTTTGGGACTCTTTGAGGAAGGAGACTCGCAATACCCACTAAAACCCAGCGGAACCCTCTCCATCCGTGAGTGAGACACCAGAGAATCAGCTTGCGCATTCCTACCTGGTTTCTCGGATGGATCCGACTGATGATTCACGATCCTTGCATATCTTCTTCGCTTCTTTCATTCTGATGAAACCTTTCATACAAGTTCATCGGTTTAGAGTACTCTTGACTTGGCCCTTAATTAAAATGTCCTGGACTTGATCCAGGAACGTTCGCCTTGGTTTTACCCTTCCAACTTTCGCATTCACTCTTAACTCATAAATCCTTTTTGTCAGTCTCCTTTCATTTATTCTCTCTACATACCCAAACCATCTAAGCATATCTTTCTCAATTTTAGTCACTACATCTTCATTTAAACCACAACCTTCTCTTATCACACTATTTCTTACTCTGTCACTCATACTTCTCAACGCTCTCATCTCTACCGCATTTAACTTTCACTACCATACATGAGTGTTGGCACCAACACTCCTGCATGCACAGCCAGTCTGGCTCTTTGAGACACCATCTTGCTATTCATAAAGGCGTGCAGAGCACCATTTACCATATTGCCTGCATTCACACTCCTTTCAATATCACTTTCACATGTTCCATCTTTTGTAAATTTCGATCCCAAGTATACAAATTCTTTCACCTCTTCCACATGGGGAACATGTATCACATATACATGTACATCTATCAAAATATTGCCATTCATCATAGTTAAAATAGGAGCTTCAAATTTATTTAGGGTATATTTACACCAATAAAATCTTCCACGGATATTGTTTTTGAAACATAAAGATAATAAAAGGCCCCGTTATGCAGAGATATTGCGATTCGATGAGGTTAAAAGTTCAAATATCGTAGAAATTTAAAAAGTCACTATCACCATCATATTTTTATTGGGATATAATAAATTTTTAATCTGAATATATAAATAAATTACAATATTTGTCCGTGTTCACCGTTACAGTTTCACGGTGCCATATAAAGGTGTCTAGACGTTAACTTGTGTACAGTGTATGTGTATTTTGTTCACGTTTAAGATACGTAATGCCGAAACAGGCTGCGGTTACTATTACGGCTTACTTTTTAATGTATTGTACGTAGGAGTGAGTGTGTTCATTGAATTTGCGCTTTTTTTTAAATAAAAAAGCGTACAATTGCAATTTAAACATGCTATTTGACAAAAGCCTTACATATATGATAGAAAAATCTACTTATATTAATAATAAGATACTGAATCAACCGTAAAAAGATAGACGTATCATATCTAGGACTTTCTTTAAAGAGGAACAGCTCGTTCAAACATTTAAGTTTGTTGTGAATAATCAAGCACTAAAGTTCCCCAGGATTGTCCAGGATTTGAATCAGTAAACTCAAACGAGAATTCACAACTAGAGCTTTGTTTTATATATGTTTATTTGATGTTATAAGACTTTTCCGCGAAAATATGTCTACTTCACTTAAGAGATAGAGAGAAAATTTGACTTCTACAAAAAAGGCTTTATTGAGCCAATCTTATAAGATAGACATATATTATGTATGACTTATTTTAAGAATGTTTTACTAGGAATAATTCGCTTATAAATGCTTTTCACGTAACTTTAACCGTTTACGCAGCACACGCAACGGAAGCTGTCAAAAGGTTTTTCGTTATTGCTGCGTTACTTTTAGTCGTAACATATTGTTATATATCTTATAGCCTTCCTTAATAAATGGGCTATCTAACACTATAATAATTTATATTTAAATTTGAAATAACCATAAGTATGTTCAACTTAATAAATAAACTCCTTAGCTTTTTAATCCTTACTAATATTACAAATGTCACAGTAGCTCTGTCTGTTATGCTTTCACGACAAAACTACTGAGCCGATTTCAATGAAATTTGGTACACAGATAGTTTAAAGACTGAGAAAAGATATAAACTACTTTTTAATGTGAAAAAAGGACTATAAGGAGTAGAAATATTGTCATTTGTGAGAGTAAGACGCTTGAAATTTATTTTATAGGCGTTTGACTCAATATAAATAAATATGACAAGTAAAGTTTGTAAAAGATTACCTCAATGGGTGTAAAATAACAACGGTTACTAATATTATAAATATTAAAGTAACTATGTCTGTTTATCTCGCTTTTAATCCAAAAGTACTGAAGCGATTTAAATAAAATTTGGTACACAGATAGTTTAGAGCCTCAGAAAGGACAATGAGCTATATGCAATGAAACACTGCAAATAGTTTATTAAAATATGTATACGTGTGTGTCTTATTTGTAAAAAAATTAGCCAAAATCATTAAAAATGCTACCTAAAAATACTATTCCACGCGAACGAAGTCGCAAAGCTAGTACAATATAATAAAGTAAGTCAAAACGTGTACATTGAAACTACCCTCCCTTTTTGATATTTATATAAAAGGCAATACAATTTTGAATACATAATGTCTTTTAAATCGATTTCTACAAAATCAGACACACACGGACCGTCAAATCCAGTTAGAATTATTATATTTTTATAGCATTTATTGTCTTATAACGTTCTTTTAAAGTGTTTTAATGTCTACATGATATTAACGAGAATTAAAACTGTTATGGTGTCTGCTTTTTTATAGAGAATTTAATAAATAAGTGAGCTTACGGTTCCTTTCACATTAAATTATGTTTTTTTTTATTCATTTAACACGTACAATTAAATCTGGACGTAAAAAGTACGTCGACATCTATTTGATACTTATGTAACTTTACTATACTAGCCGCTGCGGTTTCACTTGTTAAATCTCTGATATCTTGTAAGATATCCATTTAATTTAAATACTATTAAAAGCAATTTCATACTACATAAAATATACTACGTATATAAAGCACTTAAATTGATAATGGATAATACTGTGTTGTATTAAATAGCTTGGTAAATAAAACATAATTTTTGGTAATATGTAAAAGATAAAAATGGTTACTGTGGGTTATCAATTAGAGATAAATGCATACTGTTAAAAAAGTTTTTATAGCTCTGTTTATGATATACAAATATGTAGTACATTAGTTTGATCTATCTCGTAAGGTTTAGCCAGCGTTTGCTATTTAAGCGCACAATAATATGTTAATCAATAGTTTCATGCCCTATGGATTTATCTAGTTTAACATTTGAATATATTAATTTTTATATTCATTTAAGTACATTCGGTTACAAGGATTAAAAGTCAATATATAGGAAGTTTATTTGAATTAAATTTACAATTACAAAGACCATTTTGGCTCGATGGAGTTTCGAAAAAAATTTGTTCTTATCATATGGCTTTGACGTCAATACTTAGCTAGTTTTTGCTTTATTGTAATCGTTTCTTTCCAAAGGTTTTGGAGTTGTGACGTTGATACAGTTTAACACACATTAAATTTAAATAGATATCTTTATATTAATATGGAAAGCGAAATCTTTGTACACGTTTTTAACGAAAATTGCGCTAACAGAGAAGTATAAAATTTCCCACACTGATAGTTTATAAAAAAGCGTGCACAGATAATATTTTATTTTAATTATATAAAAGAAATACATTACCCACATTGCCATGTGTTTGAGATACATGCATATAGATTATATATACTCATCTGTCAATCGCTGACAGTTATGTCAAACGTCATAAGGTTACATCAAAAAAGTTTGTATTGTCAATAGCAACAAGGAGGTTACATTAGAAACTATATACATATACTTAACTAGCTGAACCTGCGATTTCATCTGTGTGGAATGTTTTTTTGGTGCCATTTTCATTTATATAGACAATTTGTTTCCAAATAAGAAACTGTCCTGCCCTTTGAAGGTGGAATTTCCTAAAATTTACCTTTGATAGTTTCCATTACGTCAAAAAAAAAATTTGACCAAGTTTTACATACCATGAAAGATATGGTTTGTAAATGTGAAGTTTAAATTGTTTCTGTGTGAAAATTTGATTTTTTTATCCTCATTGGTCTAGTGGCATGTTCGACTGCAGGTCCTGGGTTCGAGTCCCGGGTCGTGCCATTTCAAAAATCGATATTGAGTTTTCTATTAAGATTTTCTTAATATTTGCCAGAATTGGGAAGTTGGCGGCGTAATCCACCCCCGTGCCTCGGAGAGCACGTTAAGGTTGTGACGGATTCCCATCACATTGGACTATGAGAGTGAAGGAATAGAGAGTACACTTGTGTACTATGCCTGCCAATCTGCAGTGGAGCAGCGTGATGAGTCTATGCTCTAAAAACCCTCTCTCATATGAGTGAGGAGGCCTCTGCCCATCAGTGGGACGTTAATGGGCTGCTACTAAACCTAATATCTCTTATATATTCATAGATTAGTATATTACGCACTTAGGGTCGAAAGTATGTCACCGCCGCCCTCGTGGCAATTTATAAAAACGCGGGTGGCAATGCCATACTTTTGTCCCGTGGTGCTTATTCAGTTTTTTATCAGACCAGGATCCAAAATTCGAAAAAAATGTAAATAATAACGTTTAAAATAATCTATACTATAAAAATGAATCACAAAATGTGTTGGTAAACGCATAACTCAATAGCGCCTGGTTCAATTTTGACAATTCTTTTTTTTTAAAGTCCAAGGATGGTTTTAACGGTGAGAAAAGTTCGAATTGCAGGGGAAACCCCCCTAAAATCAGCCCTTTTCTGTTTCCCATACAAACGTTTTCTAACTAAAATGTAAAGTTATTTTGACCTTTATTGCTATTCAATATAGTTCACAATAAATTACACCTACTCGCTGATGTCTAAGCAATGTAGGTGTGTTCCTAACGTCAACGAGTCAATTTTCACTTTATTACCGCTGTACAAAGTTCAAAATTAATTGAATAGTCACAAAATATAAAAGCTAGAGAAGAATTAAGTAAAGAATTGTATATCAAGTGAAGTACAAATTTTGATGACGCAGCAAAACAAATTTCCTACTTTGACTTATAAAACAAACGCGCATATAAAACAAACAAGTTTAATCAGAAGGCAATGTGACCCTTTGGTCACTCAAAATAACGCCAAAAGTACGAATTTTCGATTACAGGTATGATGAGAAATATCTTTCAAGATTATAGCCCTTAAATTGATGATACTTCTACCCATTGCAACCCTTTTTTCGCATTACAAAGTAGCTATATCCTTTATTAGTATCTTGACCATACATAGACCAGAGACCACGTCCTTCCACTTGTCACGATACTCGCATATGTCTTTCGCTTCTTTCATTCTAATTAAATCTTTCATACAAGTTTGTCGGTTTAGAGACCTGGCCCTTGTTTAAAATATCCTGGATTTAGTCCAGAAACGTTTGCTTTGGTCTTCCCATTCTAACTTTCCCATTCGATCTTGATTGATTCGATAAATCCTTTTTGTCAGTCTCCTTTCATTCATTCTCTCTACATGCCCAAACCATCTAAGCATACCTTTCTCAATTTTAGTCACTACATCTTCTTTTATACCACAACGTTCTCATATCACACTATTTCTTATTCTGTCAGTCAGTTTTAATCCACTCATACTTCTCAACGCTCTCATCTCTACCACATTTATTTTACTTAAGTGATTCTTCTGCCATATTCACTGTAAACTATCTGTGTACCAAATTACAAACCCATCAGTAAGGCATAGCTGTTAATGGACTACAAGTCAATAATATAAGATATGCTGATGACATAATGCTTATAAGAAATTCTGAAAGTGGACTGCGAAAGCTACTGGAAGACGTGGCAGCTGCAGGAGATACGATGGGATTGAATACATACATACATAGCATCACGCCTGATTCCCATAGGGGTAGGCAGAGACAACATCCTTTCATTTGCCACGATCCTTGCATATCTCCCTCGCTTCTTTCACTCTCATTAAGCCCTTCATACAAGTTCGTCGGTTTAGAGTACTCTTGACCTAGCCGTTATTTAAAGTGTCCTGGATTTCGTCCAGGGACGTTCACCTTGGTCTTCCCCTTCCAACTTTCGCATTCACTCTTGACTCATAAATCCTTTTTGTCAGTCTCCTTTCACTCATTCTCTCTTCATGCCCAAACCATCTAAGCTTACCTTTCTCAATTTTAGTCGCTATGTCTTCTTTTATTGAACATTAACATCAATAAGACTAAAGCTATGTGTACATCCAAATCCTAGACCCAACTCCCTCAAATAAAAATTCGCGGTACCTATATTGCAGCAGTCAGAGAGTTTAAATACGTAAGTCGGTATTTCACCACAGATTTAGACCACAAAGCCGCCTTCTATAAATGAGTAAAGTTTTGTGTGACCCCAAATTCCCATACCACCCAAAGTGGCTGCGAGACATGGGTCGTTAAGAAGCAAAGCAGTAAGCGGCTCCAATCATTTGAGATGTGGGCTCTAAAAAACTTTCTTGGAACCATTTCGTCTCAAATGCTGTAGTCCACAAACGAGCGCAAATTAGCCGCATGCTTATGACGACCATCGTGCGGAAAAAGGTGGCTTTTTTCGGACATCTTCAAAGAGGATCCCTATTTGAGTAACCACGGTTGATCTTAGAGGACAGGATGTCGGAAAAATGAGCACCTGGTAGACCGAGGCAGCATTGGATGACCGATATACGTGAGTGGACCAGTCATAACTACGCACAATTAAAAAGACTTGCCCAGGATAGAAGACTTTTCCGCATACTGACCACCAAACTTCATTTTGAAGAAGGCACTAGATGATGATGAGTAGTTTTGTCGTGAAAGCCCAAGAGGCAGACAGGGTTACTTTCCCTTTGATAATACTAGTAAGTATTTTAATCAGAACGAATCACAAGAAAAAAGAAGATTTACTTAAAAAAATCATATGGATCGTGGTTTCATAAAACTACACTATGTTTTTTTTAAGTATTAGTTTTAAGCAAAATGTAGTTTTTGTTGGTCAAATGCGTACAAAGTCTTAAATAACGTTGCGAACGTAATTTCGAATCGCAAGGATACATTACAAGGTTACGGACATTTCGTATTTGCATATATTAGAAGCGACGTTTTAAAATTAACATTAGAAAACATATACACATATACCATGTTATTAGTTGTGTAGGTTTTAAATTCTCTTGACAATATTACAAAACATTTTATTTATACAGTGGACTAATCTATAATCACAGGTGCTAAGCCAACGTAAGTCTGTCAACTCCGTATATATATATCTGTTTAATTTAAAAACTACTGAATGGATTTTCATACGGTTTTCACTAATAGATAGAGTGATTCTTAAGAATGATTTGGATGTATAATTTGTAATGGTTTTTTATTTAATCGATTAAGATATGGCTGTAATTGTTACAAATGTCGGAACAAATCATGCTTGTGGGCGTTCATTGAAGACACTGCCTAATCTATTAAAGATATAACAAAACAATGTATGGTAGGATTATTCTTCTATATATAACCTAGCAGTAGTAGTAAGTTCGATTCCCTGCAAGATAGATTTACGAAATTGCATCTTATAATTTAAAGATGCACCGCCAAGAAAGACAATGACGTTTCAGCACCATGTAAAAGATTATGGCTTGAGTTAAATTAGCTAATATCAGATTAGAGCGCTTTCGTCTAAGACTGTATCATCACATCAGATGAGATAATAGTCAAGCACTAACGTATTTGTAATAAAGAAAAAAGAATCATGAAAACAACGGATAAATACGAAATAGTTTGATTACATAGCAAATAAGTTATATAAAGTTGTTTTTTTATTCAATAATGCCCATGGGAACGGGAAATTCTGTACTTTTTGCTAAGATCTACAACACTTTTGATAGATTTTTATAGAATTTTCACTGGCACTTGCATAACTTTAACTGTTTACGTAGCGCACGTGTCCAGCTCATTTTCCAGTTTACTAACGGTCATATAGCGGTCGGAATTCGACCGTAATTAAGTTAAATTATAAATTTGGACACCATTACGGTTCTATTGTCAAAGACTATACCAAAAAAAAAGTTGTAAAAGTAATTTATTTATATAAAAAAGAGTATTTTCCTATTTGACGGCATTATGCTTGCACGGCTAGACTGATTTCGATAATTCTTTTATTTTTCTGTTCGTTATAGTCAGGAGAAGGTTCTTATAAAAGAAAAAAATTACAAAGTCCCGTAGAAAATAACATATACTTTATCACAATAGTAGCATTTCTAATGTAACCTTGCATTTGACATAACTGTCAGCGATTGACAGATGGAAATTTCTTACTCCAGCGTCCGCGCAATTTCCGTAAAAAGGGGTACAAACTTTACGTTTTACGTATTAATATATAGATATATTGTAAACAGCATAGTTGTTTAGTGACCTTGATAGTTTTCAGCCCAATTCGGCAATGAATTACCGCGTTAGAGGCCTAGGTGCGACCGGATGTCCAGCCGACGGGTTACGTATTAACCAATCATCAGTAGGCAAGTTTGGATACGACATCAAAGAGACGGCGGAATAATCTATACACATTATAAAACATGACAGACTTTGTTGTATCTTAACACGTTCCCTGCATTACCAGATCTATCAGATCTCATGCAGGACTTTCGTATTTTGCGCTGACTATACTCGTTATTTTGGCTCTAACGTGTAAAGTTCTTTTAGTATGAGCAAGACAAATATACGTATTTGCGTCCTACTTAAAGGTGAATTCAAGGTCATAGTGATTGATTAGATCCCTAACGCACATGTCGATACTCTTCGAAACTTGAAAACTGTATTTTAAGAGCCTGATTAGATCCCTAACACAAGAAAGGGTTAGTTATGAGATCTTTTAGGCCTCCAAAGCAGCAGGTGAAAGTTCTTTGAAAAAGATGGCGCTGGAAACGTCTTAACAAGGTATGTTGGTATCATTAATAAATAAAATGGTACTTACATAATTGGTATTTTAGATTTCCGAGACTTAGAGGAAAGAAGAAAAAGGAGAGTTTAATTATCATTATAATATTAAAAGTGTCCAAAATTAATACAAATAATTTATTGAAATCTCAATTGTAAATAAAAAACACCACGAATTTAAAATTTAGAAAAGAGCAATTAAAACGCCACGTGATTATTGTAAATTATAAAACTATCTAAACTTCAAAAGAATTAGCATAAAAGAAATTTTTCTTCAAAAAGGGGGTGTGGCTGTGATAAGGACACGATCGTTTGTTATACATGAATACTTTTTATAACGGGTAATAGTTTTTATATAAAAAGCGATGTCTTGAAGGTCTTACTTAGTGAAATAAATTATTTAATCCTTTAGCTATCCAGTGGTGTAATTGAGTTTCGGACTGAGGGGATAGATATGTAGGTATAATACCAAACTATATCCTCCGATCTTGTTGTCATTCGTTTCTTTTTAATTGTCTTTTTATGGGTGCGATTTTAAAGATGTATTCACGCAAATAACCTAACCTAACCTAATCTATCGTAACCGTTCGTCGTTTTATGTTCTGATTATTATACGAATAGTGACGTTGGTAGTCCGAGACGGTAACAGGCGATATGTCATAAAGACTTAGAGACTGCCGCAAGATATTTTTATCTACATATATTTTATAATACATATAATAATATGTTGTCTATTATCTGTAATATAAACAGTCTGACTGATAAAACATCGGCATCAAATACTTTTAGCATTTCAACCACGATGAAATGGAAAAATGGCCAACTCTTTACTGTCATTACTTTCATGTTATTTTTAATTTTTTTTTACACAAGGCCTCTCTCACATCATTCACACATATCAAAATCACATAAAAATTATTTAAAAAAGGAACACACTTATCCTTTTATTATGATTTACACACTTTTTATTTTTAATTTATATTGTTAGACTAATTAACATAAAGAAAATATTTTTCCCTTATCTAACTCCCCTCTGTAATCAGTTTTTTATTATTATTGAATAAACACTGATATAATATTACATAAGGGAATAAGAAACTGAAGTAGAAACTCAGTTAAATAGTTCAGCTTCAGAAGTCGATATCTCGTCTTAATGTATTTTTGTGTGTTAAGTAAATTAAAAAAAAATTAAAGTGCGTGCGTACAAAATACACATGTCAGTAATGAAACTTCTTTAACAAACTAATTTTTATGTCTTATTTATGTTTATACAAATCTAAAACTTTAGATTTCCGATACTTAGAGGGACGTTAGGAATTTAATTGTCATTAAAATATTAAAAGTGTCGAAAATTAATACGAATAATTTAATGAAATCTCAAAAGACGAATTGTAAATAAAAATGCCAAGTAATTGTTCTTTGTAAATATTAAAACTACATAAACTTCAAACGAATTAGCATAAAAAATGCACTGCACAATCTGTAATAATTTTACCCTCATAGCCTAAAGAAGTTTCACTTCAATTGTGTACGTTAATGTACACTTTTTTATTTAGACACTATCACTTACATTAGGTATTATTTAGCACTTGAAGTGTTACCTAGGGTTATATTTTGGTAGATTTCCAGTAAGTTCTTGGCGTGCGTATTAGGAAGACATATATCACCTCATCTACTAAGTATATGCGTTGAAGTAGTCTACATATTAGTCATCAGCTCTTAGTGTATAGCACGTCGTGTGGTGTGCGTTGTTTCCAACGACCTTGATCCCCACGCAGTGTGCGCCATACTGCGCGTGTATACTAAAACTATATCTAATCCTATACATATCCTGTCTGTCTATTCGCGATATACATAAAAACTACTGAACAGATTTTCACAAGGTTTTCACTAATAGATAGTTTAATTATTAAGGAAGATTTAAGTGTATAATTTGTTAAGGTTTTATGTAAATTGGTTGAGATATGACGCTAATTATCGAAAGTGTCGGAAAAATTAAGCCCTTTGGAAGCTTTCATCTAAAACGCCTAATCCTTTACATATATAACAAAACAATATATGGGAGAATTGTTCTTCTTTTATAGATCATTGAGCAGATGTCCTAGGTTTGATTAAAAAATAACATTTTCTTTGTTTAATTTGCCAAGCAAGAAATTTGCGCTCCGATTCGGCACTGTGTAGAAATTACAAGAGGTAAATTACCTCTGACTAGGTTTACAGGATTGCATAATAAACTGTATTATCACTTATCATCAGGTGTGATGTAATCTCTAGCCTATTAGTAATAAAACAAAAAAATCATAAAAACAATTATTAGATTCAAAATAGCTTCTTCTTTTCTTCTTTTATGCTTAAATACCTGCCGATTTCTAAAATGACTAGGTGTATTTTTATAGACTATTCACTGACAAATACCTAATATAATTAGCGATATAAGCACTACCATGAAAGACTTACAAGGCAGCTCTTCTCTTCTACTTTATGCCGAAATATTTGTGAGGGCCAGGAAATTCTGTAGTTTATGCTTATTTTTAAAAGAACTAGGTTTATTTTCATAGAATTTTCACTGATAGCTAGCTAGTTTAATTAGAGATATAAGCATGAAGAAAGCACCCTGAAAAAAGCACAAGACAGCTCTTCTTTTCTTCTTCTACGTCAAAAAACCTTTGGGAAGAGGAAACTCTTTAATTTTGCTAAGTTCTAAAAGAACTAGGATTATATTGATGGAATTTTCACTGACAGATAGCTAATCAATTAGAGATATAAGTACTACTCTGAAATAAATACTAGACTGCTCTTCTTCTTATCAGTTTTGGGCAAAAATACCTGTGGGAATAGTAAATTACGTAATTCCTGCTAATTTCTAAACTCTCGAGGCTGATTTTGGTATAACTTTCACTGACAGGTGGCTAATAGATTGTGATAGGATTATCACTGACAGCTAGCTAGTTTAATTAGAAAAGCACGACCCTGAAAGAAATATACAAGACAGCTCTTCTTTTCTTCTTTTATGACGAAATACCCATGGGATGCCTGCCAATCCGCAGTGGAGCAGCGTGGTGGGTCTATGCTCTAAAAACCCTCTCTCATATGAGTGAGGAGGCCTGTGCCCAGCAGTGGGACGTTAATGGGCTGTTACTTACTTTTTACTTTACCCATGGGAACAGGAATCTCCGTAATTCCTGCTCATTTCTAAAACGACTAAGTTTATTTTTCATAAAATTTTCACTGACAGATAGCAAGTTAATTAGATCTATAAGCACTACTCTGAAAGAAATACGAGGCAGCTCTTCTCTTCTTCTTTTATGTTTTTTCTTCTGCCGAAATAATTGTTGGAACAGGAAATTCATTAGTTTTTGCAGGATTCCTAAAGAATTAGGTTTATTTTGATAGAATTTTCACTGACAGAAACACAAGACTGCTCTTCTTCTTTTCTGCTTTTAGACAAAAAATACCTGTGGGATTCGAAACGATTTGGATTGAATTTTTATTGGCTGATAGCTAGTTTAATTAAATATATAAGCTCTACCCTGCAAGAAATACAAGACAGCTGTTCTTCTCTTCCTTTATGCCGAAATACATGTGGGAACAGGAAACTCCTTAGTTCTTGCTAAATTCTGAAAGAACTAGGTTTATTTTTATTGGGTTTTGTTGATAGACAGTTGGTTTAATACGAAATATAAGTGCTATCCTTTCAACAATAAAGATATTAAAGTCTGGTACTTCCCTAATTGAGATTGAGTTATTATTAATAAAACTCTCTCACTTTTACTAAATATTTTACTTAATAAATATGATAAGTGAAATCATTGTATGGGAAAAAATAAAGACCTAAATCATCTGTAAAGTGAATCTGTACAAAAAGGTGATAAATAAAACTAATAGCTCTTCGAAGACACAATACGATAGTTTATTAGCACAATAATAATTTTACAACTGTGAATCGAAATTCCATAGTATGTAGATTACGATATTATATTGACAAACTTACGGTGATTTTTTTAATTTACATAATAGTCTCGTCAAAAAAATATAGAAGTCATCTATACTAGCTCAGTTACATAAGCAAATTTGATTATCATATAAAAAAAGTTACAGTGACTCAACCTTACTAGATAGACATATACTTTAAAAGACATTTTTTTAGAAAATTTTATTAGTAACAATTCCTTTATACACAATTTTCTCGTAACTGTGATCGTTTACGCAGTACACGCAATGGAAGCTCTCAAAATGAATAACTTTATCCCGTTTTTGTTACATTTTTCATTGATGCTCCCCTCCTGTTAGTTGTAACGTGAGTTTATACAGCCTATAGCCTTTCTCAATAAATGGGCTATCCAAAATTAGAAGAATTTTTCAATTCTAATCAATAGTTTCTGAGATTATTTCGTTCAAACAAATTAACTCTTTTCTTGGCTTTTAGAGCACTTTGGAATCAAGAGCAAATTTGATTGACATAAAAGATGTTGTAGTAACTCAACCTTAATAGATAGACATTTACTTTATAGGGCTTTTTTATAGAAAATATTATTAGTATTAATTCCCTCGTACATGATTTTTACGTAACTGTAATCGTTTCCGCAGCACACGCAACGCAAGCGCCCAAAATGAATAAATCCAGCCCATTTTTGCAACATTTTTCATTGTAGCTATGCTCTTATTAGTCGTGACGTGATGTTATATAGCTCATTCCCTTCCTCGATACATGGACTATCTAAAACTAGAAGCTTTTTTTAAAGTAAAGCCAGAAGTTTTTGAGATTATCTCGTTGAAACAAATTAACTCTTTTCTTGGCTTCTACAGCACTTTCAAATTAAGAGCAAATTTGATTAACATTAAATATGTTGTAGTAACTCAACCTTAATAGATAGACATATACTTTTAAGGACTTTTTTATAGAAAATATTATTAGTAATAATTCCCTCGTACATGAGTTTTACGTAACTGTAATCGTTGCCGCAGCACACGCAACGCAAGAGCCCAAAATGATTAAATTCACCCAGTTTTTGCAACATTTTTCATTATAGCTCTGCTCTTATTAGTTTTACCTTGATGTTATATAGCCTAAAGTCTTCCTCAATAAATGGGCTATCGAATGGTGTACGAATTTTTAAATTGCAACCAATAGTTTTTGAGATAATCCCCTTCAAACAAATCAATTCTTTTCAAATAAGTTTTTACAGCACTTTTGAGTCAAATATAAACATGTTGTCGTATTATTTTGATGTAACACTGATGATATTAAATAACAACTTGAACTATTACTCCTAAAACGTTATATAGAAGTAAATAAAATTAGAGTTCACGTTTACAATGTCTTTTTTTATTTCCTTTATCAATTTTTTTCTGTATATTTGTTTTCTTTTATCTCGTAAACGTCTGCACCGATTTTACTAATAGATAGAGCTAATATTATATGGAATAAATAAGGCTTTTAGTTTTAATAAAAGGCATACAGAATTATTATATTTAAAGTTAAACGAAAGTTAAATTAAATTAGAGATTTATTTATTGGCAGGCATATATGTAAATTGACAAGTTTTCTCTAAACTTAATAGAATAATTTATTAATAACGAATGAAATAGTGTTTTTGGGTAGCATTTTTAATGATTTAGTCTAATTATGTTACAAATAAGATACATACGTATAAATACACTGCTAAAAAGCTTTTACGTTTGCTGTAAAAATGGTAATATTTCTGTTTCTTACAACCCTTTTTTCTAATTAAAAAATACCCTATGTCCTTTCTAAGGTTTTAAACTATCTGTGTAACAAATTTCATTTAAATCGGTTCAGTGGTTTTAGCTTGAAAGCGCAACAAACAGATAGTTACTTTTACTTGACTATCTTTGAGAATAAAACGTTAACAAACTTTGAATGTCGTATTAATTTATATCGAATTAACAAGGCTTTGAAATATATTTGAAGCTTCTAACTCTAAAAATGACAATACATCCAGCAAAACAATAGTTTTTCGCGTTCAAATGTAGCCTATATCCTTTCTCAGGCTCTAGACTATCTGTGTAACAAATTTCATTTAAATTAGTTCAGTAATTTTATCATGATAACGTGAAAGACAGATAGAGTTACTTTCCCACTTGTAATATTATTATAGATTGTTATTTTACACCCTTGAGGCGAAATAATTAACAAAATACGAATGCCATATTAGTTTATATCGAATCAACAGCCCAAATAATTAGTTTCAAGCTTCAAGTTCTAAAAATGACGACACCATTCTGTTGGGGAGGAATTCAAGTTCAGACGAATCCCTTCGGGTTCAGTGGACTGTATTGGTTTGATCTTGCGGGTTCGGTGTTCAGTTGTTGAGCGCTTTGGTCTTCAGTTCTTCGTTGCTTGAGGATTCGGGTCTTCAGGGTTCAGATCTTAAGAGCTTCGGCCTTCAGTTGTTCGTTGCTTGGGTCTTCAAGGTTTGGTGGTTCAGTCGTCCGTGTTCATGCTTGGGTGGTTCAGTTCTTGCGGGTTCGGATGTTCATTTGTTCGGTTCGCAGAGTTCTGGTTCGATGGTCACAAGTCGCGCTTAGTACTGAGACCTACTCCGCTCGGGAATCTAAGGCGAAATGTGTCCGATCGAATCATGGGAGTGCCCTTTTATACAAATCTCTCACCCGGCACGCACACACGCTCGTACCGAGCGAGAGATAGGGCGAGCGCAGGTGCTGAGGTAGGTGCGGAGGGGTATCGCCGGCGGTTGACCAATCAGAATTAGTCGCCACCGGCGACTTGCTAAGCTCGCAGCTCCCGTCCGCAACACATTCCTTTAAAAGGTTTTTTTCGCATTGAAAAGTAGCCTATATCCTTTCTCAAGCTCTAGACTATCTGTGTAACAAATTTCATTTAAATCGGTTCAGTAGTTTTGGCTTAAAAGTGCAATAAATAGACTACACTCTTATAATATTAGTAAGGATTCGACGCCAGATAGATCTAGACATAAATATGAGCTTTGAAAGTTAATAACCCCGGTGTAAGTTATAAAAAAAGATATGTTTAGCTAAAAATACAATCTTTATTTATAGAGCACTCAACTTGCACTATAAAAACAGTGGATTTGTATAGAAAAAGTTTAAAAGTAATGATATTTTTACTTCAATTATAGATACATTAACGAATCATGTTTATTTATAGACTATAGTTACTATTGAATAGTCACGATTACTTTTAAAAAAAACCAATACTTAGCCGATAGCCAAAAAAAGAAATTCATTTCCACTGAAAGGAATTTTACAATGTCATCTTCTAAATATAGTTTATGTATGTTTGTGTCTACGAAACTCAAACAATAAAAGTCGATGCAATGCTTTGAATATTTTAATACATTCTCTTAATAGAAATGTAGTTATAACCTAGAATTTTCACGGGAACGGGAAATTCCAAGAGTTTAACATCAGATGGAGTCGTTATGTACACATAATCTTAAGAATTTCTATGGGAACGGGAAATTCCAGGAGTATAACATCAGATGGAGTCGTTATGCACACATGATCTAAGAGTTTCCACGGGATCGGGAAATTCCAAGAGTATAACATCATATGGAGTCGTTATGTACACATAATCTTAAGTATTTCTATGGGAACGGTAAATTCCAAGAGTATAACATCAGATGGAGCCGTTATGTACACATTATCTTCAGAATTTCCATGGGAACAGGAAATTTCAGGAATTTAACATCAGAGGGAGCCGTTATGTACACATAATCTTAAAAGTTTCCACTGGAACGGAAAATTCCAAGAGTCTAACATCAGATGGAGACGTTATGCACACGTAATCTAAGAGTTTCCACGGTAACGGGAAATTCCAAGAGTTTAACATCAGATGGAGTCGTTATGCACAGATAATCTAAGAATTTCCACGGGAACGAGAATTTCCAAGAGTTTAACATCAGATGGAGTCGTTATGCACACATAATCTAAGAGTTTCCACGGAAATGGGAAATTCCAAGAGTATAACATCAGATGGAGTCGTTATGCACATATAATCTAAGAGTTTCCACGGGAACAGGAAATTCCAGGAGTTTGATCCGACCGAATCTTGGGAACTCTTCTGAATTTATCATTATATAAAGGGAGTTGCCCTGCCCATTGCCACTTCAGCTTTGCAATTCGGTAGGCTACGTCGGTGACTTTAGTTCTCCTACGTATCTCCTCATTTCGTAGTTCGCAGAACCGATGAACGTTGGGGCCCGAAGGTGCTAGAGTGGCGGCCTCGCACCGGAAAACGCAGCGTCGGGAGACCCCCCACCAGGTGGACCGATGATATCAGGCGGGTCGCTGGCAGCCGCTGGATACAAGCGGCGCAAGATCGGGCCCATTGGAATTCATTAAGAGAGACCTTTGTCCAGCAGTGGACGTCCATTGGTTGAGACGACGACGATGAAAGGGAGTAGCTTGTTCTTGTTTGTTCTTACCAATCCATCATTGTGAGTTTTCGTTTAAGAATGAAGAAAAAGGTTAAAGGAAACCTGCATATTCCAAGAGCCCTGTGATACATGCAACCTGCTGTAGAGCAGTACTTTGGGTCTGTGCTCTAAAAACCAATGTGCTTTAGCCCACACAACTAAAATAAAACGTTACTCTCTTTCTATCTTCACTAACTGATATTCGCCTTCCCCTGATCACAATATTTGTAACGCATTTACCAGCTTAATCTTCTAAATCAAGCATGCCTTAAATTTACAATAAATTGTCAGAGTCAGAGAAGGAAGAAAAGGTAGGCGGTTTTAACATCAAAAACCCTTTCTTTTATAAAAAAAAAAGTAATGTAAATAGCAGCCCTTTAACGTCCCACTGCTGGGCACAGGCCTCCTCACTCCGAGGAGCGAGGGTTTTTAAAGCATAGACCCACCACGCTGCTCCACTGCGGATTGGCAGGCATAGTACACAAGTGCACTCTCTATTCCTTCACTCTCATAGTCCGATGTAACGGGAATCCGACTAGACCGGAGAGAGATCAGGCGCAGGACCGATGGCTTTACGTGCTCTCCGAGGCACGGGGGTGGATCACACCGCCAAATTCCCAACTTCGGGCAAATATTGAGAAAATCTTGATAGAAAACTCAATATCGATTTCGAATTGGCCCGACCCGAGACTTGAACCCAGGACCTCATGTCTGTAGTCGAACATGCTAACCACTAGACCAATGAGGCAGTTCTTCAGGCTTTCTTTTATTATTGGTGCTTAATTTTGGGACGTCAAAAGGTTACTAATATTAACTTTTATTAAAAAAAAAACATGGAATAAACCAGCGAAATTCTCACAAAGATTGTATGGGTGACATAATCATTGTACGTTACGTATATATATATGCATTTTGTGATCATATGTCCTCATCTTTAAACACACTATGCACGCTAGCTCGTTCTATTATGCCTTTGAAGGTCGTACACGGTTATACGTCTAAATACCTAGGCATATATCTAGATATATACCTACCTGCCTTTTTTATCGATGACAGGTATGCTCTGAACTATTTGTGATAGGTACATTTAGTTTCTATACCATATAAACTGATGTAAACTTGTTTTACACACGAAATTACCAAGTAATTTAATGGTAACTGTATACGTTTCTATAATAAACTCCTATAAGACCTTCTAGAGATGTCATTTGATAAATTTAAAGGCTTTATTAAAAGAAAAGGGCATGAATAATCATACTATAACTTTATGAATTAATTACATGATAAAAAAGGATAGGAGTTAAAGAACTGCTCTAATGATGATAGTATAGAAAGGATACCCTGAGTTTATTGGGGCTCTTCTCAGTGAAAGACTTGATAAATTGAAAGCATTTATTGAAAGTAAATTAAATGAATAATCGTACTAGAACTTGATGCATTAATTACACTATAAAAATTCAATGAATTGCTTTAATCTCTACCAAATTGTATTGTTATGATGATGGTAAAAAGGAATCCCAGATTGAGCTAGTTATGGGCTCTGCTCAGTGAAAGACGCGAAAAAACCCTCGTAACTTGAGATTGTAAGATTTTCTTCAATATCATCAGTCGTATAATGAAATAATCGAAAATTGAATAATGAATGTGAATTTTGTTACAAAATCAATATAAATTGTTGTAATATAGGACTATATTATTTAGATGGTGCTAATTTTTAACGTAACAATAAAATACATTAAATCTTGGTATTTTTGTCTACTATGCCTGCCAATCCGCAGTGTAGCAGCGTGGTGGTTCTATGCTCTAAAAACCCTCTCTCATATGAGTGAGGAGGCCTGTGCCCAGCAGTTGGACGTGCTGCTACTTACATTAATTTTTACTTAATATCAAATTACAGCACAATATATTCAGCCATTTTTTACGTTATTATATAAACAAACACCTAAACACCTAAAACCTGTAATAGGTTTCATATAAAAAGAATGAAGCGATTTTGAAATAGCTTTCAGTGGCAAATAGATGATGTAACAAACATTATACACAGACACACACACAAAAAACCTGTTTGCATCTTTAGATGTAATCTTTCACCTTATTTTAGGCACGAAACTAAGTGTAAAAAATGTTAAAATGATACGCTATTCATTAAAAATAAATAAATAAATTACAACTTACTTCTTTGTGAGTCCATTCGATGACTCACAACTAACAATGCAGGTTGTTGCTTGTTGAATCCCAGGAGGGAATGAAATTGGCGCCAAAACGGCCTGTCTACAATTGCGGCTGGCAATCGTAAGCTTGTCAACGAGTAGACGCTTTCTAGGCGTGTCTTTATTTACAAATTTATGTTGCTTTATCTTGGTTTTCTTTCTTTCAACATTAAGTTTCTCTATTTCTTTATAGAAAAAATAAAAAATAAACTATCTAAGGTTGATAAAAGACGCGAATATAATTCACTTGAATTGAACATTTCTGTTTGTCTCCCATAATTTATTCAAACGGTTACATTTTTATAATCTCACTTTAAATGTTTATATTTAGAGGTAATAATTTGAAACCCTCCTTTAGGTATGACATAATCGATTGTACAATATATATACCTAATTTAGACTAGACTAGACTAGACACCATTATTTTTTGAGACTATTCGATTTAGCATTTACTTATTTAACAATACAATCAGTGTTTACAACAGACCATTAGTATAACAGCTGTTTTATTATTATCTGACATTTAAACGAATATAAATTAAGTTTTGTTTTTATTTAATAAAAAAGAGATTATTTTGATTTGACATTGCATAAAGCCATTAAAATGAACAGGCTTTACGTCTTTGTATTATTTAAAAAAACTTCTAGAATAAGTATTTCCTGTTATTATGTATTGGGTAACGAAATGTGTAGTAAAATTTACGTTACAAACTAATTTTAACGTCCCATTGTTGGGATAAAACTTACTCATTGTTATGTAAATGGATTTAGAGCTTAAACCCACCATATCAATTGATATTATAGCAGGTTATACATACTTTAATATCCCGCATTTTCTCTAAGTAAATGCAGGTTTCCTCAAGACGTTTCTTGTCAAAGAAAACCGTAATAAATTAGGTATATATGTTTCTTTATATCATGTATTTTTACAAGTATTTATAATAGAAAATGCATATCTATAACCTCTATTTACAGCAAGAGTTTCGCTATAAAAAGAATTAATATTATTGTTTATAAAATCAGCTGTATGATACTGAAATACCCATGGATATTGGTCTTGTCTTTTCTGAAATCAATATCCAAAATCAAACAATAACATATAATAAAAATAACCTATATTATTCTTTATATGATAGGCTATAATTTAGTGAAAATTCCATTAAAATTGTACGGTATTTTTTAGAGATTTTTCAGTAACAAATGAAAAACTTATCTTAAAACAGTATGAGTTAATTGACGTCTATAATTATTTATAATGTCCACTATTTCTAGTAAAATTACTATTAGACTCAAAGTCAGTTATCTGCTAGATAAAGTGACATTATTTCCAGGTAGGAATATCTTTCCCGTTCCCAAAAAAAATCCTATATCGTCAACTCATTGCCAGTCTATACTTTGTCTAATTTTAATAAAATTAAATATAATTTCCCATTGGAATTTTAGGACACAAAGTAGATTATATTGTAAGCTGATAACATAGCTTTTTATTGGTGAAAGAATTTTTAAAATCTATTCAGTAAATTTTGAGTAAATCCTTAAAAAAGAAGCAATCTAATTTGTTCTCTATATATAGATTTGCCTTGCCAGGAATCGAACTAACTACATCTGTTGAAGAAGCCATTTATTGTGTTAAATAGGCTATGGAATCTATATTTCATTTTGCGTATACCAATAATAATTATAAATCGATATTTTATATTGTGCGAATTAACTTAAACGCTTAGGTGATTTCCCAGTACAAGGTCATTTTAATAACATACCTAACAGGAAATACTATGGTATACCTATTAGTGACTTTATACGGGTAAAATCCAAATCGCACAGGTAATACATGGCTTTTTGATTTGCCTATCATTTTCCCATAATTTATCTAACCGAGATAGTTTTATAATCCCCAACATTTTATCATTTTTACGAAAATTGCACGAACGGAGGAGCATGAAACTACCCACATTTATAGTTTATACAGAGGAGTGGATAATGATAATAATATATATAAAAATTATGAATAAAAACACATTAAATCTATATAATAAATCTCAAGAGTATATATGCGTATATGTCAAACACAATAAGGTTACATTGAAAAAGGTTTTATTGTCAAAAGCACTAAGGAGGTTAAATTAGAGGAGTCACTATGGTGGTTAAGTTTACTTACAATTACTAATGTTCTTCGTTATTTTGTTAATTATTTTCATTCATACGGAGCTTCTTTAGATTAAGCACAACACAAAAATAATTTAGCAAACGATTAAAGGCTTTTTATTGATAACATCGTTCAGTGAGAAGTTTTGCATCATTAATTAAATTATCGAAATATATCAAGTTCAAGGGACAGCGTGTTTTTCGCTTGGTTTTGTTTTTGCCTCAATAAAAAGATATTTTCTTATTTTGTTTGATAAAAAATGTGACTATAGAAGTATAGTCTTTGATAACAGTAAGTTAATGTAGAGTAGTGCTTATTGAATCTTATTTGAAGTTACAAACAAGTTGTACTGATCCTGTTAGTGCTTTTGTAGATCCTTTTCCCTTAATAGTTTTCTAATTAGGTCGTTTTTATCTCTCTTTATTTCTACATCTCTAAACGGTCTATAATAAATTGTAAATAAACTAATTTCAAACTGCTGTCCTAAACTTTATTATGCTTTTATTTGCACAATCTATTGATCTATAAAAGAACAGTGAGGTTAAAGACAGCGGTTTAAAATTAGTTTCATTGATCTGATATCTAAAATATGGACCATGGGGTTTATGAGGTAAAGTGTGAAACTTTACCTCGAATAACACTTAGTTGATTTAATAAAGACAAAAATATTATTAAGGTTTTACCAATTTAACTAACTTCAAATCTCTTTTGTAGATCCGATTTCCGTAATAGGCACCAGCAATATAGGTCGTTTTTATCTCTCTCTATTTCTACATCTCTAGACGGTCTATTTTAATTTGCAAATGGAATATTCTATTAAAAAATCGATTAAATATGATAATATTAAGGCCGTCTAGTTGGTTAATAGGCCATCTATTTCGTGTGTTACGTTCTTTCTCTATTTCTACATTTCTAGATGGTTCATTTTGTTGGTCCCTATTAAGGAAAACGATGTACGTAAGCACAATAAGCTTTAAAGGAGAGATTTTTAGTTAGTTTTAGCAATAAAAGCTTTAAAATTCTGGCTCCAAATCTCAAATGTTCTACGTATTAAAGTTTCACATATTAGTCCACGTGACCCAAATTTTAAGCATCCAATCAATGAATGTCAGCGATAGAGGCCGTTTTTATCTCTCTCTATTTCTAGATCTCTAGATGGTCTATTTTAATTTCGAATATTTTGTCCAAATTATGAAACGGAATAAATAAATCTATTATATATGATAACAGTAAGGCCGTCTAGTTGGTCTGGTTTGTTCTCTCTCTATTTCTACATTTCTAGACTGTTTATTTTTAATTTGGTTTAAAGGAGCGATTTGAAATTCATTTTACTGATAAAAACTTTAAAATTCCTTGTCCAAATCACTTAAACCAAATGTTCTACAAGGTAAAGTTTCACGACTAACCTCGTCGTACACATGGCCCAAATTTTATCTCTCTCTATTTCTACACCTCTAGACGGTCTATATTAATTTGCAAGTGGAATATTTTGTTCAAATTATGAAACGGAATTAATAAATCGATTATATATGATAACAGTAAGGCCGTCTAGTTGGTGCGTTTAAAAATAGCCACATCTGAAACGAGCGTGTGATGGGAGGCGTGTGTGGGGGAGCGGGGGGAGCAGACGCGATGACATCACACCGTTGCAGCGCTGCGACCGCCAACTCTTGCGCAATCGGGTGCCCTTGATCTTGACTGCGTCGTGCGGGCACGCGTACGCGCACACATACGTATCCGCAACTATATTTATCATCCCGCATTGAGGTGCGAAAACGGTATTCGAGGACATATAAAAAGGAAGTTCTATACAAGTAATATGAATCCTTTTTTTATTTACAACTGACAGGTAGTCCTAGCAGATTTTACTACAGCGACTGGTTTAACGGACTCCTCTTCACAATGGTCTTGCTGCTTTGAGCATCACACTCAAGACAAGCCAGGGTACCATTTTATAATTATATAAAATAGCCGAAGGTCATCTAGCTTTGATATGGTCTCTTTTCAAAACTAGCTATTTCTTACGCATCTCCTCAAAAGCTTTGGTTCTGATTAACGAGGCAGACCTATTTGCTGCAAGCAATCCAGATTCTGAGAGTAGGATGATGAGTTATTGAGCTTGACTATAAACTCACCTGAGAGTAAACGAGGTTGATCGTCAGCTCCGCTAACCATTCTCGATCTTGCGCAAGGTGCAGCAACTCCTCTACAGTCGCGATGTCCGTCCACTCCCTAACGTTTCGCAACCATGATTTTTCATTTTGCTAAATCTCCTCTTACCCTAGATCTTAATCATCATTATAAGCTCAAGGAGGTTGTAGCACTCATGGCGCAATACGTGGCCCAGGTAGGTGACTTTTCTTTGTTTAGTCTTTCAGTTTGATGCGAAATTTGTAACGCACCTCCACTAGCGGCTGTTACCGCAAGGCAAGATTTTTTCTCGTTGGGAAAAGTGTTTTTGCACATTGGATGGAGCGAACCTCTACCTTGGAGTATGGGCCTCACTAGCTACATCAGAATACCCACTAAAATCTATCGGTACTCTTATCATCTGCCTCATATGACTGCCTCATTGGTCTAGTGGTTAGCATGTTCGAATACAGACATAAGGTCCTGGGTTCGGAAAATTTGGCGGTGTGATTCACCCCCGTACCTCGGAGAGCACGTTAAGCCGTCGGTCCTGCGCCTGATCTCTCTATCCGGTCGTGTCGGATTGCCGTCACGCCGGACTATGAGAGTGAAGGAATGGAGAGTACTATGCCTGCCAATCCGCAGTGGAGCAGCGTGGTGGGTCTATGCTCTAAGAACCCTCTCTCATATGAGCGAGGAAGCCTGTGCCCAGCAGTTGGACGTTAATGGGCTGCTACTTACCTTACTTACTTCATCATCTGACGCATTTAAATTTGTACTCCATATGAATCTGACTCAAAGGTTCATGGAATTGGGAACAAACTTCAAAGCTTCAACCGAACATTCACCCTTTCTCTCTCTAATATATCCTTCTGCAACAGTACACAGCCTCCATTAGGCTGGACCGCGTCAGCTGTCCCTGCGCTGCTGCTGGTTCAATGTCTGCCATAACTTTACAAACATATTGTTTTTTTTTAATTTTCTTTACCCAGTTGTAGTTGGACACTTAAATTGTGGCATAACGCTTAAAAGCTTTCTGGAAGTAGGTCAAGTCGAACACAGCTGCAACAATGCGTAGAAGTGTACTATGTCCCAGTCGTTTGGCGGTCATGTGGCACTATTCAGCTTCAACTTAACGGGAAATTCTAAAGAAAAGTATCTTTTAGTAACTCAATACTATATAATGATCGAATTACTATTGAAGTTTTTAATTAACTAGAAAAACAATGGAAAATTTAACTTGATGTAAGTTCATGATAGGGCAGACTTTTATATTGCTGATAGGTTAGTGATTAATTGTAATCTCATCTGATGACAAGTGATGATACAGTGTAAAATAGAAGCTGTAACCTGGTAAGAGGTAGTTTACCTCTTACGGTTTCTACACAGCATTGTGCTGGTATGCTATTTGAAGACAAGATTTCTGCTAGCCGTAATCTGTTACTAGATTAGCGCGCTGTCTAATTAGATTGTATCATCATTTAACAGTGATAAAATGGGATCTGCTATTGAAAGTCCTGTCCAAATCGTCCCAGAAGATACAGCGATAAGTGGAGAAGTTTACACATGAATACGTTGTATAGTTTCGTAAAGATTTAACGAAAATCTTGTCATTTGAAATTACAAATAGGCACTTCAAAGATACTATAGACCCTGAAAAAAATACAGCATTAGTGTTTGTTATTCTATTGTTATCATATAGATTTGAATGAAACTTTGTAGAGCTGTAATGAATTATAATTTTAAATAGATAACATTGAAACAATAGCGATTTAATAATGCAAATTTTTTAGGCTAATCTAAGTCAAAAGGGCATTTTTTATTTAGCCAAAATTCGACTTGATGACCCGGTGAACGTCGTATTGTCTACATCAATTCAACTATAGGCGAGAATTTCTAAGATATTCATGTAAATTGATGGGTTTAATAGTATATTAAATACCTAGGGAGAAAAATAGAGCCATTCTTCACCCGTTTCTCGTAAACTTTTCAACCAAAACTTAAAACTTTTATAAACAAGGAGTTATTTGCTTACCGGGAGGAAAAGTGAATTAGGCATGTTCGCCAGTGGAAAGTAATTGGGAGAGAATGAGGCACTTTTGTCCCGTATACAGGGGTCTAAAAGCGAACTTTTCAACCCACAGAAACAAGAAGATAGTAATACAAACTTAATTCTTATGGTAATCAACTGTATCTGTCTGAATAAGTTTTCAATTGGCGTTTAGTTGTAGGGTAAGATAATAATAAATGTCATGTTAATGTGGGTTCGTAAATCAGTTTTGAGTTCGATGCCATTACTGAGCCTGATTGACACCCACAAACTAAAGAAGAAGAGTTAGATGCCATTGTGGTTGATTTGTTAAATTACAAGTGGCGCAATCGGTAGGATAGGTCGAACCCTTCTTTCAAAGATAAAATAGGTAAAGTGAATTATTCTTAAAAACAACTACAAGTTGACGGGAGTGTGGGAATCACCGGTAATACCAATAGGACTAGAGGTTTCTTGAGGCATTCCCTCTGGATGATGCCGACTCATATAAGTACACTACACGGTTAGGAGTTGGATAATTCTCCATCTCCTGTTTCCTACTCCTCTCGGGGATGCTGTGCTTCGAATTCATTCGCCTTCTCTCTTTGCTGTGTATCCTTCAACGAAATTATAGTTTCAGGTGTTGTCCAATGATGCAAGTTATCCCTTAGATTGTCCCTAAAACAAGCTCTATATTATTTATAAAAGTAAATAAAATTGGAGTAAAATGTAAGGTGAAATAAAAACAAATTGACTAATTTTGTATATGTTTTAAAGGTGACTCACTATATACTATTCAAACTGAAGCTCTTTAACATCGCCTTTTATTTCTCCGCTAATTTATCGCATGTCGTATTAGCTTATCGTAGAGTGGGGGTAAAACCACTCGGTAGAGCAAACTATTCCAATAAGGACTTGCCCAAAGCTAGTAGTTTCACAAAACTATATATTGGACTGATAGGAGGCTGCAACTGGTGCTATAGTTTGTTCGCGTTAATAATGCAGTGAGTAACCTAACCAAACAAAACCAATCTTTAACTTGACCTTGTAATTTGATTGGGTATGGAGCGGGCCAAGAATGATGACTCAATCCATTGTTAACGCGAATAAACAGTAGTTATCAACAAAAACGTGCCGATAAGTAATGAAATGGAATTCGAGTACGATGTTGTGTAGAAACCGTTAAGGTAAATTAGTTTTTATCAGATTAGCGTACTTCCATCTTAGACTGTATCATCACGTATATGAAATCACAGTCAAGTGCTTTTTTTTTCGCTGAGAAATGCTTTTATGCTCAATCCCTGACCATGGGTCAGAAGTGAGGGAATCTGCAAGCAAGAAAACCCCCTAATACCCACTTTACCCAGCGAAACCCTCTTCGTCGATGAATTAGGCATCAGGGGTTCAACTTTTGCATTCATCCCTAATGTCCTGGATGAGTCTGACCGAGTATTCACCCTCTCTCGCTGGAAAGTGCTACCCTGTAAATAATAAATAAAAAAGGCATCCGGAATTATGCGTAACACCTCGGGAAAAGCTAGTTTATTTATATCAATGATCGACAGGTTTTGAAGGTCATGGCTTTAAGTGTAGTATACACTTGTGCACAATTTGTCACGTTTCATAACACAGTGTAACAGTATCTCTAGCATTCTCTTAATACACATATATAAGGCGTTGTTTTATCCGTAGTATGCTATAGTGGTCTCTTTATGAACGTAATAAATCTACCACCAGTTAGTAAAGTTTTTAACCGACTTCAAAAAAAGGAGGAGGTTATCAATTCGTCTGTATTATTTTTATGTTTGTTACCTCATATCTTCCGAGTGGGTGAAAGGTCTTGATGATTCTTTTTTTATATGAAAGGTGGTGCTTTCCGTAGTGTCTCATTATTTTTTGGTCCAGTTTGGATGATGGCATCCGTGAGAAAACCGTATAAGTCTTCAATTTGTTTTAAGCATTGAAAAATGGACGAAAAACTCAAGATTACGCCAACCTATTTCGATGATTCGTTTTTTATTGGAAAGGATATACTTCAACAGTTGTTTAAAGATAGTTTGGTGAGGTTTTGATTATGGGATCCATGACAAAGTAATTCTTCAATTCTTAGGAGCAAATTAACTATATTCGGCTGAATCTTTTATAGGCTATCCGGATATTTGAGTCACCTACCGTATTTGCGGTAAGGTCAAGTGAAGTCGTAATCAAATATGATGATCAACAGAACTCCTCAACAGCTTACAGTCGTCGTCGTCGTCGTCGTCGCTTCAACCGATGGACGTCCACTGCTGGACATAGGTCTCACGTAATGGCGTCCACAAGACCCGAGCGGCTACCAGCGACCCTCCTTATATCATCGGTCCACCTTGTGGGGGGTCTGCCTACACTTCGCTGTCCGGTGCGGGGTCGCCACTCCAGCACCTTCGGCCCCCAACGTCCATCGGTCTTTCGGACTAAGTGCCCCGCCCATTGCCGCTTCAGGTTTGCGATTCGTAGGACTATGACGGTGACTTTGGTTCTACTACGGATCTCTTCATTTCTGATTTGATCGCGTAGAGAAACTCCGAGTATAGCCCTCTCCAGCGCACGCTGAGTGACTCTGAGCTTCCGCATGACGCCACCAAGTCGAGTCGAGTCAACCAAGGAAGATACCTACATATATTTATTAATTTTCGACACTTTTGGCATTTGAATGACAATTAAATTCATAATACATCTTCTTCTATACCTCCATCTAAGTCTCTGAAATCTATTATTTGATTTGCATAACTATAAACAAGACTTAATAATTGGTTTGCCAAAGTTACTTTTGATATGTGTCCTTTGTACCTTCTTTGTCTTTTGATCGGTAATTCAACAAATCTAAATCAACTCTTGACTCTTTTATAAACCATTTAACTGCAAGTATTGTTGCATTGGTGCAGCAAACTGCCTCATTGGTCTAGTGGTTAGCATGTACGACTAGAGACGTGAGGTCCTGGGTTTGAGTCCCGGGTCGAGCCAATTCAAAAATCAATATTGAGTTATTAAGATTTTCTCAATATTTGCCCGAAGTTGGGATGTTGGCGGTGTGATCCATCCCCGTGCCTTAGAAAACACGTTAAGCCGTCAGTCCTGCGCCTGACCTCTCTCCGGTCGTGTCGCATTCCCGTCACATCTGACTATGAGAGTGAAAGAATAGAGAGTGCACTTGTGTACTATACCTGCCAATCCGCAGTGGGACGTTAATGGGCTTGTACTTACTTTTTACTTACTTATTGTTGCATAAGTCTCAAGCGAATAAGGAGAATATATTCTCTCAAACAAGCAATGTAACGCGTGCAAAGGATTTCGATCGTTACAGGCAATTCGCATGCAAACCTAATACTAACTCGTTATTAATCAGTAACTCGTGCAGGAAATAGGCCTGCGCTGATAAGGAACACACGCGGCTTATAGCGATAGCTCTATGGGTGAAGTGTTCTATAATTGACGTTATAATACAATTATTGTTTATTAATACCTAGAGTTCTTTGTGGCTCAAAGTGTCCTTATTTATATAGGCTTAGAATATCCTGTTCTTGGAATTTTCCCTTTTATTTATGCAGGAAATAAGACCGTAATGAATACATGTAGTTTACAGTAATACAACTCTATGTTTGATATGTTCTGTAATTGATGTTATAGAGCAATTATTATATACTAGCACACCCAGAGCTTTCTATAGCTCAATATGTCCTTATTTATATAGGCTTAGAATATCCTGTTCTTGGATTTTTCTCATTTATTTGGGCAGGAAATGGACCCGCACTGATGGGAATACACGCAGTTTACAGTAACACATCTCTATATGTGATATGTTCTGTAATTGATGTTGAAAATCAATGATTATGTACAAGCCTACCTAGAGTTCTCTGTGGCTCAAAGTGTCCTTATTTATATAGGCTTAGAATATCCTGTTCTTGGAATATTCCCTTTTATTTATGCAGGAAATAGGCCCGTAATGATGGGAATACACGCGGTTTACAGTAACACAACTCTATATGTGATATGTTCTGTAATTGATGTTAAAAATCAATGATTATTTACAAGCCTACCTAGAGCTCTCTGTGGCTCAAAGTGCCCTTATTTATATAGGCTTAGAATATCCTGTTCTTGGATTTGTCTCATTTATTTGGGCAGGAAATGGACCCGCACTGATGGGAATACACGCGGTTTACAGTAATACAACTCTATGTGTGATATGTTCTGTAATTGATGTTAAAAATCAATAATTATTTACAAGCCTACCTAGAGTTCTCTGTGGCTCAAAGTGTCCTTATTTATATTAGAATATCTTGTTCTTGGCTTTTTCTCATTTATTTGGGCAGGAAATAGGCCCGCACTGAATACACGTAATTTACAGTAACACAACTCTACGTGTGATGTGATCTATAATTAATGTTATACATCAATGAGTATTTACTAGCTCATCCTGGTCTCTCTGTAGCTGAATATGTTCTTATTCATAAGCTTACAATACCTTCTATTTGAAATTTAATTCGTTACAATATGCAATGAATAGGTCCATGCTGATGGGGAACACATGCGGTTTATAGTAATACAACTCTATGGATGATGTGTGCTATAATTGATGTTATAATACAATTATTATTGACAAGCACACCCAGGGATTGCTATAGCTCAATATGTCCTTATTTATATACGCTTAAAATATCCTGTTTTAGGAATTTTCCCTTTATTTATGCAAGAAATAAGCCTGTTCTGATGGGAATACACATGGTTTACAGTAACACACGTCTATGGGTGATGTAATCTATAATTGATATTATAAAGCAATTATTATTGCTTGTACATCCAGGGCTCTCTGTAGCTCCATGTATGTTCTTATTTACACACACTTAGAATATCCTGTTCTTGAAATTTCCTCATTTATTTATGCAGGAAATAGGCTCGTTTTGATAGGAATACACACGGTTTACTGTGACACACTTCTATGGGTGATATCGTCTATAGTTGATGTTATAAAGCAATTATTATTACTTGTAGATCCAGGGCTTTCTGTAGCTCACCATATGTTCTTACTTACACACGCTTAGAATATCCTGTTCTTGGAATTTTCTCTTTAATTTATGCAAAGAATAGGCCCGCGCTGATGGGAATACACGCGGTTTACAGTAACACAACTCTATGTGTGATATGTTCTGTAATTGATGTTATAGAGCAATTATGATTTACTAGCACACCCAGAGCTTTCTATAGCTCAATATGTCCTTAATTATATACGCTTAAAATAGCCTGATCTTGGACTTTTTCCGTTTATAAATGCAAGAAATAAGCCTGTTCTAATGGGAACACACATGGTTTACAGTAACACACGTCTATGGGTGATGTAATCTATAATTGATGTTATAAAGTAATTTTTATTTGCTAGACGACCCAGGGTTCTCTGTAGCTCAATGTGTCCTTATTTATATACGCTTAAAATATACTTTTCTTTGAATTTTCTCATTTATTTATGCAGGAAATAGGTTCGCTTTGATGGGAATACACACGGTTCATAGTGACACACTTCTATGGGTGATATGTTCAGTAATTGATGTGATAGAGCAATAATTTTTTACTAGCACACGCAGACATTTCTGTAGCTTAATGTGTTTTTATTTGTATACGCTTAAAATATCCTGTTATTGGAATTTTCTGGTTTATTTAGGCAGGAAATAGGCCCGTTACTGATGGGAATACACACGGTTTACAATAATACTACGTATAATATGTTCTTTTGTTTGATTGATAGGCTATTTACAGCTTTCTGTAGCTCAATTCCAACACCTTCCAGCCCCAACGTCCATCGGTTCGTCGGACTATGTGCCCCGCCCATTGCCACTTCAGGTTCGCGATTCGTAGGGCTATGTCGGTGACTTTGGTTCTGCTACGGATCTCCTCATTTCTGATTTGATCGCGTAGAGAAACTCCGAGCATAGCCCTCTCCATCGCACGCTGAGTGACTCTGAGCTTCCGAATGAGGCCCATAGTCAGCGACCACGTTTCCGATCCGTAGGTAAGCACTGGCAACACGCACTGTTCGAAGACTTTAGTCTTCAGGCACTGAGGGATATTGGACGAAAACGTCTTCCGGAACTTCCCGAACGCTGCCCAACTGAGTTGGATTCGGCGGTTGACCTCTTTCTCGAAATTGGACTTATATCCCCATTTACATCTAATTTGAATTAACGTATATTATCGTGTTTATATGTTTGTTTGTTATTTGTTTTATATATGTAGATGGTTTATGTAGTCTTAAAAGCGATGCCAACGATGAATGATTGATTGACAAATCATATTATAATATACCTCTAACCAAACGATACAGACATGTAACCTTTAATTCCTGTTGCCTTTTCAATTGTTACATATTAAATCATTTATTTATAATTCAGATCATGGTCAAAATTTGATTTCAATTGCTTAATTTTAAAGTTAAATTGTTTGTCTGTTTGTCTCTGGCTCAAAATTATATTTCTTTAGTTTAAATTACTATCTTTAAGACTGTCGTTTTTATGGAAGCATTGACCAGAGTGTGTGGATATATCTCTGAGTGTATTTGTTTAAAACGTTTTCTAGAAGATACTAGAAGATACTTTTACTTTGCTAAGTCAGAAATCGAATCATAAACCTCTGCCGAATATAAAAATGCGAAGAACACTATAAAAGAATACGCAATTATTTCTTACTTTTTAGAGCATATTAATAGATTTGTAAGTCTGTTTTGAAGGCGGTTCTTTTTTTTTGTTAAAATCTTTATTTATTTTTTGATTTTTAGTGAATTTGAAGTAAACTAACAAATTTGTCTTAATATGTGTACAGCTAAAAACGTGTTGCAATGCAGCAACAAACGTAAGCTCATTACTATTTGGTTACAGACAGTTATATTTTTTGCCTTAAACCGCACCCTTACTGTAAGCCGTTGAAGAGTTCCATTGATCTTCATATTTAACTACGACTAGCACTTGACCATACCAAAGTTACGGTAGGCAACTCAAATATCCGGATAGCCTATAGAAGATTCTGTCGAGTATCGTTCACTTGCTCCTAAGAATTGCAGAGTTCCGTCACTTTGTCATGGATTTCATCATCAGAACCTAACCAAACTATCACAAAACAACCCTTGAAATATATCCTTTCCAATAAAAAAAGAATCATTGAAATCGGTTGGCGTCATCTTGAGTTATTCGTCCATTTGTCGCGCACATGCTTACGCAAATTTAACACTTATCCGGTTTTCTCAAGGATGCCATCATCAGAACAGGATTTTAAAAAAATGGGACCCTATAACGAGCACCACCTTTCATTTAAAACTCATCAAGATCGGTCCACCCGGTCGGGAGATATGAGGTAACAAACATAAAAAAAATACAGACGAATTGATAACCTCCTCCTTTTTTGAAGTCGGTTAAAAAGACATGCGGCTGGCAAACGTGCGCTAATCAACGAGTAAGCTTTCGATCATGGACATAAACTGCATAATTGTTTGTTAAATAAAATTCTTCAAAGACATCTTACCTTAGTGTCATGAAATGAAGTACCTAATATTATATAATGTGATTGTATGATGCAATTTAATAGAAAAATGATAATTAGGATATCAGTTGTAATATTTTAGCTTATAAACTTTAATATTTAGCTCATCAATATTGTGTGGTAGGGTTTGGAAAAAAATAATAATTTAAAGACCTATTTTTATTATTATACTTTCATAATTTAAAAATCATATATTATTATGAATTCCAATATATATTTTTTTCGATTACGTATATCTATCTCGTTCTAATATGAATTTAATATGATATGAAAATGTTTACTTCCTGAAAGTTGTCATTACTGAATCCAAAATTACTTTGCCGCAAAAAAGTCGATAGGTCGTGCGTCTGGCAAACGTTCGCCAATCAACGAGTAAGCGTCTGTGAGAGTGTCTTTATTAAAACTTTATTTTATTATTATTTCCAATCTCTTTTTTTAATTATGTATAATTATTTCCGTTTAATAAGATCCTCTGTATCTAACGCCATATGAAATCTTCTTTAAATGTAATATAAATAAACATTGTTTTATATATTAATAAATGTAAACGATAGTCCCTTATACTGTTACTATGTAAATAGTATAAAAGCCTTCGAGTAGCTTTCGGTCAGAGAAAAAATTTAAAAAAACTACCATAAAAAAGCTTATCTTGACCCAATTTCAAAGGTAAATATATGCTTTTACAGACTCTATTTATATTATACTTTTATTGATAAAAATCTCTGAAAAGCAAAATATTTCACCCGTTTTTGCAACATTTTTGATTCATGCTCCGTTCCTATTAGTCGTAACCTAATATTGTTATAGCCTATAGCCTTCCTTGTTAAATGGGCTATCCAAATATGAAATAATTTTTCAATTCTAATCACAAGTTCCTGAGATAATCGAGTTCAAACACACAAACTTTTCAGCTCTATAATACTGTTAGAGTTTATGGTTTTTTATTTAAATTCCAATCGTAATTAGATTAGAATAGCATTTATTATAAAAAGTACAGTTTATTCTTATCGTATTACAAAAGCAAACGCAAAAAGTACCATACACGCATTTGGAAAAACCATGCATTTTACAATGCTAGGTCTATGTAGCGTGCTAACTTGTACTAAACAGTAACATTCCTGTTGGTTCACTTGTTTATAAATATTCATGGAAACAATACAATTTTTTTATTTCCTTTCATTAAGGGAAACTAATATCAATATATTTTACAAAACTGGACCTGTCAAGTGCTTGCAAATTGGGTTATAAAGTCGGTGCATTTCCAGCAAAATTAACATTGACAATGAACATCGTATATATATATAGTATCAGCCCATTAACGTCCCACTGCTGGGCACAGGCCTCCACATTCCGAGGAGCGAGGGTTTTTAGAGCATACACCCACTGCGGATTGGCAGGCATAGTACACAATTGCACTCTCTATTCCTTCACTCTCGGGACGGGAATCCGACACGACCGGAGAGAGATCAGGCGCAGGACCGACGGCTTAACGTGCTCTCCGAGGCACGGGGGTGGATCACACCGCCAACTTCCCAACTTCGGGCAAATATTGAGAAAATCTTAATAGAAAACTCAATATTGATTTTTGAATTGGCCCGACCCGGGACTCGAACCCAGGACCTCATGTCTGTAGTCGAACATGCTAACCACTTGACCAATGAGGCAGAGTTCTATAGTATTATTTATAGTATATTCTGGTAAACTATTATACAATAATTCTCCCTCAAATTGCATAGTTTTTAACAAAAATACAGTAAATCTTTAGGAAGGGATTTAATCAGATAGTTAAAGGGGTTCGCTGCCATCTGGAAACTTAAGGAGGGGTTCGTGTATTCCAAAGTTTGAGGACCCCTGATACGTCTTATTTGAACTGTTTTATCTTTTATTTTCAGTGTCTTCTCTGTGTATTTGTCTTGTAAAGGCTTACCAGCTGTTTGATAGTGATAAAACCACATATTGCTTATTATATTTTGTTGTTAACTATTTCAATTTGTTTGCCAACAGCGGTGGGAGCTAGCTCAGGGATTTAATCAGATAATTAAGGGGGGTTCGCTGTCACCTGGAAACTTAAATAGGGGTTCGTGTATTCCAAAGTTTGAGAACGCCTGATATGTCTTATTGTATTGTTTAGTGTTTTATTTCCAGTGTTTCCTCTATGTATTTGTCTTGTAAAGGCTCACCAGCTGTTTGATATTGATAAAACCACATATTGTTTTTTATATCTTGTTGTTAACTAATTCATTTTGTTTGCCAACAGCGGCGGGAGCTAGCTCAGACATGGGAAGTGAGCACTATTGCCTGAGGTGGAACAATCATCAGAGCAACCTGCTCGGCGTTTTCAGCCAATTGCTTCACGACGAGAGCTTGGTGGACGTCACGCTCGCCTGTTCCGAAGGTGCCTCCATCCGGGCTCACAAGGTATACATATACACATTCAATAAGCCAATAAGCTTAATGGGGGAATTTACTAAGAGACCTGCCCCACTTATTTCCCCAGTTATGGGTATAACTGGTCCTTAGTACGTATTCACATCGCAATGGGAATATATATACAAATTTGAAGTAATTTGGGCACTTAGTATTGGAGATCTCATTTTATTTGGGAAACAAACAATTTACTTATAGACTAACATAAGTATTCACTTAAAACTAACACATCAGTAAAGTTTCGACTAACAACTAAAATATAGCGTGCACTTATCTTAACAATTTTTTCCCTTTTTACTTAACAGGTAAGATTTAATATTTCTCTTGATTGAGGACTTTCCATCATTAAATATGTCTATATCACTTAGGTTACTTTTTAGCAATAATAGTGTTACAAAAAGATACACTAAATATTTTTTTGGTATGTGGAGGACATATGAAAGAGATATTCCTTAAGAGGTAAGGTAAATCAGGCTTTTGTATTCAGGATTTTGTATAAAAACATTAAATCTCTCTTCCTTCGACGATTCTCTTGATAAATCAGTTGTTCATTTTGATTGCCTATAACTTTGTTCAAAGATAAGTACTTTTGGTTTGCATTAAGAGTTTATTCAGTCTTTACATTTAATGAGACATCATTGCATCCACTAAAAACAACTGTATGGTGTGGTATTCATGCTGGAAACATCGTTGGTCTCTATTTTTTTGAAAATGAGCCAGGTTGTTATGACGGTACCAAAACATGATTCGAAATTTTCTTGTCGATTTAGCAAGGCCAGCCAAATCTCCGGATTTAATAGCACCAAACGTTCCAACAAACGTAAAAACATTACTCTTCAAGAAACTGGAGAAATTCAGCCAGAAATGATGCAGGATGTCATGAAAAATGGCTTTAAAAGAGACGAAAGTTGCATAGCGAATCGCGGTCACCATTTAGCCGATATGATTTTCTAATCATTATCAAAAGAAATGTAAAAACTAAATAAAGTTTTTATGAAATCCAATCTGACTATCCATAGATTTATATAGATTATATTTCTTTTTATTTTGAATCAATGCCAACGTGCAGTGGAGGAACTTGATGGGTTTAAGTTCTAATATTTCTGCAGAAGTGAAGAGTTTATAGGTTGCTACATTACTCTTATTAAATTCTGATCTTTATTGTACAAAACATAAAAGTAGAGAATGATAAACATTTTTTTTAAGGGTACTGATCTATATTTTCAACAACAATAGCCGTCTGCTAAAAGATTTTACTAGAGAAATATATAAAATCAAAAACAAGATAAAAACAGAAGAAAAAGAGATACCACTTTGTTTAAAATTTCGGTTCGTCGTCGTCGTCGTCGTCGACGTCGACAACCGATGGATGCTGGACATAGGTCTCACGAAATGATGCCCACAAAACCCGATCTTGCGTCGCCTGGCTCCAGCGGCTACCGGCAACCCTCCTTACATCGTCGATCCACCTTGTGGGGAATTGCCATTCCAGCACCATCGGGCCCCAACGTCCATCGATTCGTCGAACTATGTGCCCCGCCTATTGCCACTTCAGGTTCGCGATTCGTAGGGCTATGTCAGTGACTTTGTTTCTGCTACGGATCTCCTCATTTCTGATTTGATCCCGTAGAGAAACTCCAAGCAGCGACCACGTTTCCGATCCGTAGATAACACCCACTGTTCGAAGACTTTAGTCTTCAGGCACTGTGGGATATTGGGCGAAATCGACTTCCGGAATTTTCCGAATGCTGCCCAACCGAAATTGGACCTACCTAGCTGGACTATGTGTCCCAGGTATGTGTATTCGTCAACAATTTCGAGTGTCGAGTTCTCAGCAATGACTGGGTGGAGCGGAACATAGATATTGGGCATAACTTCCGTCTGATCCATGTTCATTTTTAGGCCACCTGTCGAGAAGCTCTGCTGAGGTCATCGACCATTGCATTGAGATCTTCCAGAGTCTCTGCCATAATGACCACGTCGTCGGCAAACCGTAGATGAGTGATGTACTGGCCATTGATGTTGATGCCCAGTCCGTTCCACTCCATAAGCTTGAAAAGGTCTTCCAACGCCGCAGTAAAGAGCTTCGGGAAGTTTACATCTCCCTGTCGCACTCCACACTGCAACCGGATAGACTCCTCTTTGGTCCTTTATACGGACTGACATGAAAAATTTCGTTTGTGCAGCAGGTTTTTTATAATTTGTGGCTTCTTAATGAGAAGAAAATTCTAAATAAACTTGTAAAACAATATTATTAGATAGACTTTATGTGCAAGTGCTGCCACATTCCTTTGTATACATTATTACAGGCATCCGCAAGTGTCATACTTTAACACGCGTAAATGTTATTTCAGTTTTATGGGCTTTAAAATAAACTGCAACATACCGTGTTAAATATTAGCATCTAAATTTAGGGAAGCATTCAAATAAACATTGTAAAATGTATTAGGATTGGTGGTAACTTAATATATAAACGTGTGAAAATACGGCGATATCTATTTGACGTTTATGTAACTTTGCCACACCTTTCTTTTTAAAACTCTAATATCTTTTGAGATATCTATTTTAATGATATACTATTTATCCAGTTTTAAACTACATAAAATATGCAACGGATGTAATGTATTTAATTGTGTAAGAAATAATACGGTATTGCATAAAATAGCTTTGTAAATAACACATGTTTTTTGTAATATATAAAAGATAATATTGGTTACTGTAAGTTATCCTTTAGCAATAAATATATACTTTAGTAGATATTTTTATAGATCTTGTTAAAATATACGAGTCCGTTGTACATTATTTTGATCTATCTCGCAAGGTTTAGCCAGAATTTGCTGTTTAAGTACACATATGTTTGATATATATCTTTGAATTTATCGACGAAATGCGAGTTTTTTCTGAAATAAAGTAGCCTACTATATTCCTAATACAAAAACAATTAAAAATTGTTTTTTTTTTATACCTTCTGTGACATTATGTACCGTATATATGCATTAAGCGAAAAGCTGTTATTTTTTAAATAACAAACTCCAATTTTATTTGTATTATCCGTACATTACTGGACTGAAAAGTCCCACGCGCTATGACTCATACGAGTGGAAAAACCATTTATTATTGATCAAGGCTTATTGGCTAAGTCAATGTCAATGGCAATTAAAAAAAATCGCAATCGTATTTATTTTTAAATTATTTGATCATCTTTCTACAACTTTTTATATAATATTTTGTCATTTTTACGTCAACGAGTGTATAACAACTTTGTTATGGACGTATGATTACGTAATGGTTCATGCAATCGCTTCAATAGCAAATGTGCTCTAGTAACTCGCTGAAGGTCAGAATTTCCACTAAAACCCAGATGGAGCCTTCGCTGGAGTCTGTTACAACCATTCAGACTTTACAAATTTAGAGAATATTATTTTGTAATTTATGTAGCTGTGAATTGATTCGAGGCTTCAGCTGCACCCAATTACCATCCTACGGCAAAAACATATCATAAATAATACAACACTGTAGAAACCATTAAAAGGATTGTCTGTTGCCTAAATAACGCGAATAAATTTCATAATCAAGATTAATAATATAGATCATTAGATTCTGCACGATGTTCTCTAAGACGCCATCAGAATTAATTCCTGCGAGAAATTAAAAAAGTGTGTGTGATAAAAACAATTATTGGATAAAAAATACAGAGCCACATATACGACTCTTGAAGTTATTTATCCTCTTCTTATTCGTTAAATGGCAAGTTAACAATCATTAACATTAATTTAGATTATATTAGAATGTGGGGTTCGACAAGGCTGGCTTACTTGTCCGGATCTTTTCAACATTTATGTGAATGACCTGATTGAACAACTTAGAAAAGCTTCGCCGACGATATGATGCTTCTAAGTCCTTTAATCAAAGCTGTTAGGCATCTGCTTAATATCCGTGAAGAGTTCGCACCCGATCACGGTAAGGGTGCGGAGAAAATACTATCAATTTTCTTAAATGGAATTTTTATAGACAGCGTGACAGTGAACTTGGGACACATTTTGACTGAGGATATGCAGGATGACGAAGATGTTAAACTAGTTGATGAAAAGAGGGATATTTGGTGCAACATGCTCGCACCTCGATTCGCCCGTTGCAGTGCCGAAGCAAAGTAGACACTGTTTAGAGCATACTGTCAATGATTCTACACGTATCGACTTAGGGCCAATTGTACGAATAAGTCATGAAGTAGTATCAGAGTGTTATATGCATACCTCATTTTGATGAGACTACCGAGATATTGCAGTGCTTCGGATATGTTTACCAAAGCCATAGTACCAGACTACTTCGCGATTTTAAGATCTCGAATCTCTCAGATTACTATCCTCAAGATGTGTTCGGAATGCCTGAGGAATTCCATTCTAAAGTATTGGCTTGCCGTGCTTGATGATAAAAATAAAAAATATCATATATTTAAATTTATAAAATTTCACATCATAAAGTATCTTTTTGAATGCAAATTTCTACGTTTTTGAGTGATGAATGTCCGAGTTTATCAACATTCTCTAAAGCATCAGTCTGGGAACCCTATAATTATAGAAATAATCCACAAGCCCCAAAATGTTATTAGGGGACACAAAAAGTTTAAAGAAGGTTGTTCAAATCGGACATGAGTAATTTAGAGTGTAAAATTATAACATACTCTCTCATTTTGAATATTTACAAAATGATGATGATGGTTTTTATCAATTTCAGGTAGTTTTATCTGCGTGCTCATCATACTTCCGATCTCTGTTCGTGGATCACCCCTCGCGACATCCCATTGTGATACTCAAGGACGTGGGCTTGGAGGAGCTTAGAACGCTTGTCGACTTCATGTACAAGGGCGAGGTTAACGTCCAATATTGCCAACTACCTGCTCTCCTTAAAACTGCTGAGAGCCTTCAGGTAATATGCAGATTCAATCCATTTTGTTTTACAATAAAAAAAATACAAGCAACTCCTTTAAATACATGATGTGAATACCCGGCAAGATCAATCTAAATTTTCTAATATTATGAACTTACTAATACTCGTCTGCAACTGCTAAAGGAAATGCATAAGTAACGTAACTAAGATTTAATCTTTTAATCTATAATATTATTTATAAGAAGTTCATCAAAAGTTTCAGCTATCTAGAAAGTTAATCTGGTTAAGCAAACGAACATACAGATATCTTTAAATATGCATGTGTCGATATACTGTTACTTAAAATGCAGATAAAGAGCAACTTCATTTATGTTTATACTCAGAATAACCCTATATTTTTCTGTTTTGAAAAGTTTTAATCTATTTTCCTATGTTGAGCAAAGTTTTCAAACTGGTATAATATGACCATTATCGTTTTTTGTATGAAGTCTAATCATAAAACTAAGGTCTCAAAATAATAAATATTCTTTAAATACACGCCATGCCGGTAAACTACTAACACATTTGTTATTACTTTAAAGGTCAAAGGATTAGCTGAAATGACGACATTAAGTGCAGCCGGCATCGATACAAGAAACGTAACAGAACCCATGGAGGAGTGTCAACAACAAGATGTTAGAGAACGTCCAGATTCGCATGATAGATTGGAAGAACGGGATACTCGAGAAAAAGAAGAACGGAGAGACTTAAAAGATAGTCGAGAAATCAGTGAAAGAGAGTGCAAAGATACGAGAGAAAGCCATAGAGAGGTACGCGAAGCAAGAGAATTAAGAGAGCATAGAGAGTGGAACAGAGATCGTGATAGAGATACACGCGATTTAATAAGAGAAACAAGAGACTCTCGCGATCACAGAGAGATTAGGGACCATAGAGAATTGCGAGAAGTAAAAGATAATAGAGAACCCCGAGATTTACGTGAAATAAGAGATCCGCGAGACCTTCGTGACTCCCGTGATCATAGAGAGGCACCTGAAGCCTCTCCACCTAGAATATCTCCCCTACTTTCCGTGCGACGGTTTAGGCCCGAAACGTCAATTGAAACTCCTACGCTGACGCATCCACCTATACCAAAAGATGAACCACCTGACGAGCCAATGCGGCCATCATCGCCAGAAGATGACTCGGTTTCAATTAGATCAAATGGTGCAAATGAGAGCGTGGGTGAGTAATTACTCCAGGTACTATATGTTAACACTGTTTTTTTTTTAAACAGTAATCTGACAAATACAATTAAAGATAAAAGATTTAATTGCCCTTAGATTTTCAACAGTTCTCTTAAAACTTAACTAAACTCTCTACTTATTGAAGTATTTTGTTTTTATTATAAATTAAAACCTATATTTCAGACCAATCTCTTTTACTCTGATTCAGTGGTTTGGCCGTTTATAACGTCTTAGGATCAATTCTTTAAAGTTCTTTAATATTTAAAATATTGACACAGAGTATCCAAGATATGTATAAATTATGAAATATATATCGCATATGCATTTTTAAATACTCTGTGATAATTATTAATTGTCAGACTAATGTCGCTTGATAATAGTGACCGTAACCGGTTACAATTTTCAGTACCGGTACAAAACGATTATTTTGAAAAAAATAAAAGTTGTTAAGGTTAATATAGTAACAGCATAATATCTCTACAAAAGTGCTCGTCAAATCTATACAAAAACCTACTAGTGATTATTTTTTCGTACCTAATAACCGATTACAGACTAAAGTAGAATTTTAGAATATATTTACACTATAATGCTTTTACATTTGTTGACCAGGCCCTGAAACAGAAAAAACTACAAATAATCGTCGGAAGTCAATTTAAAATTATGGTCAAAATATCAGTGACGTCCATGTTCATATACAGTAAAGAGTCACTGATTTTCATAGAAATCCTTTATGTTCTTGCATACTAAAAAGAATACTATCCTCAAAGTGTGTTTTGAGTGCCCGAAGAATTCTATTTCATACAAAAAAAAATATATAAATTGCTGAAAATTGTGCAATCATAAAAATGACTAAGAATCTAGGTTTACTTTAAACTACTATTACTATTTTAAAATCATTTTGATTATAATTTAACTTATTGTATTGTGTTATGGTCTATTTATTTAGAGATTTTGATAGGAATCGATTCTGCAAAAACCTTTCTTTTAGGTTTTTGTGAAACCGTTTTCATCACTAATTGACAAGTGACATTGAGGGACACGGTATTGAATAAAAAGTATCGAGGTATCGAGTATCAATCAATGTTTAAAACGAAATATAAACGCTTACAAAATATCATAAATGGAATAATAAAGTAATAATACCTTTCCAAATTTTCTATGATGCTTTTCGTATACCGTTGTGGTTCCTCAAATAAAAATTCAACATTTATCCATATTTTACCATCGTACAGCACATACAAATTAGCATGTTATAAGCCCTACAAAAATGTTAACGTTGAAAAAATGAGCAAAATCGTTTTATTGAGTATTGGCAATATTAATACTCGGCGCTAAAAAATATTCAATACCTACGACGAAGTACTCATTCAGTAAATAAATCGGTTCCAAAGAATCGAGTATTAAAGTATCGGTATCGATATAATTGTACTCAATACCATAAAGTATCGATACTTTTCCCTTGTTCCTAATGACACTGACAATGACAATTTCAAGAAAAAAACAATAAATTGGATCGTACAATTTACACATTTTCCTAGTTTTATAATCGAGTAATAAAATGTATGCTCGAAGATGTAATCGTTCTTATTAAAGCAATACATACAAAATGTGTTCTACGACTACCAGTATCTCTATGTGTTTAATATATTATAAAACTTCGACAATGGACCTGTATGTATTACATTTTTTTCAGTTTAATCTTCTATTATTATAACATATTTCAATCTTTATCTGTTCTACAGCTACTCTAATATTGCCTTACAGGTATCAATATGACGATAAACAGTCATGGTGTCTTGGGTCCAAGATACTCGCCCGTCGAACAACGGTTAAGTGTTCTGAACACTTTACCTCATCCGGGCTTGCCTCATCCGTCACATAGCTCTCTCTCGAGTCCTAGGAATGAACCTATAGCTGGTCCCTCGGGCTTGCCTCCAGTCCAACAAGTACCACTGGTAATATGTTCTTTAGTATATCCTTTGTTATAAAATTACCGCCAACTCCCTAACTTCTTTTGTTAAATTTATAGAAAGAAAGAAACATTTAAACTATAATGTTATTATATACAGTATTCTTACATCTAGCTTTGCAGCATTACTGTCTGTAACACCAATAGGAAAGGTTCACAGCTTGATAATATGAAGAACATATAAGGCTGATTTTCAGCTACGACCCCAGTGATGTCACATTGTGTTAATACTGTAGTAAAATTAAATAAATAATGAAAAAATGGTTATTAGTTTGCCTCATTTGTGTAGTAGTCAGTTTGTTCAGCAACAGGCATTAGGCCTTGAGTCCTGGCCAGGGCAAATTCATAAATCAATCTTGAATTTAGGAAGATTTTCTTAATATTTGCCTATAGTTAAAAAGTGTGATAAGCTGTCAGTCGTGTGCCTGATTTTTCTGTGGTTGTGTCAGATTGCCATGATATCTGACTATGACAATGAAGTAATAGAGAGTGTACTTGTGTACTACACCTGCCAATACCACTCTGTCCAGCTGTGGGACATTAATTGGTTACTTCTTACCTTTTTTTTTTGTCTTTATGGTATTATTAAAGCCATAGTTGCTTTTATTGTCTAGTCAATAGCTTAGCTGAAATATGTGCTATAATTTGCATTATTGTACAATGATGATTTGAAATGATGATAGTTATACTGGAATACAAATAACTGCTTTGGTGGTGTATCTTTGCTGGTAAGGTGGTAACTAGCCACAGCCTGAGGCCTTTGTGTGAATCTGAACTGGGAGGCAGTTCAGACTCACACAAATTAGAAAATCCATTTTCCTACATAAATCAGAACATTGTAATAAAGTAAAATAACGAACAACAATATAAATGTAACTAAACTAATATGAAATATGGAGAATAAACATAATATTTTTGACAAATTTGAAATAATTATCATGAAACTAATGCAAATATAAAAATATCTTTATGCCAGTAGCCTTTTACATCAGTTTTGAATCACCAAATATAAATATTTTTCTTGCTTATCATCATTACAATATATATTTTTAGTTTATTGTTTATCAATTAGACCAATTTATGTTCTTCCAAAATTTTTATCTTCTAAGTAATCCTTCAAATAAAGGAATGATTTCTCAATTGGTTTTCTTCTAATATAAGATTTAAATTTATTTACTTATATCTTTGTAACTTCTAGGAGTTTGTTATAGAAACATATACAGTTACCCTTGAATGAATTGTCAATTATATGCAGCCCACTAGAATTTACAGCAATTTTATGTTTATTTCTTAAGTTATATGAAGTGTATTCACTTTTTTAGTAAAAGAGTCAATATTTTTTAATATACTTACAACACGTTTCCCGAGATGTATACACAGTGGACTGTCATTATTTATACTGCTTTGAATTACTTTCTTAGCGACTCTCTTGGATCCATGTTATAAATCCCACGACCAGCCCTTTTTTCGGCAGTACAAATATCGTAGGTTTCCTATAGTCTGTTCCAAGGAGCATATCTTTCAATGGTCCTGGATTAATTTATATATGTTTATAAGACTTCTTTGTCTTGGGACATTAATGTTAGTTTTCTGATGTATTTATGCATTGACTAAGACTCTTTCATTACATTACATTACATAGTATCACACCTCATTCCCATAGGGGTAGGCAGAGACCACATCCTTCCACTTGCCACAATCCTTGCATATCTCCTTTGCTTCTTTAATACCCATTAAACCTTTGTTGGTTTATAGTACTCTTGCCCTGGCCCTTATTTAAAGTGTTCTGGAATATGTCCAGGAACTCTCTTCTTGGTTTTCCTCTTCCAACATTCCCAATCACTTGTGACAATTTTAGTCACTACATTTTTTATACCACAATGTTCTATTATAACACTATTTCTTACTTGGTCACTTTGTTTCAATCCAGTCATACTTCTCAATGCTGTAGTTTATACCGCATTTATGTTACGTTTATACTTCTTCTGTTATACCCAACTTTCACTACCATATATATGTGTTGGCCCTTGGCCTAACACTCCTCCATGCACAGCCAGTCTGGCCCTTTGAGACACCCTCTGGCTATTCATTGTGCTTTAACAATGCTGAGATTCATCTGTCTTATATGTTATTTCAGTCATTGAAGAAAGAAGCTGATTGGGACAGAAGCAACGATGAGAAAGTTGGAGAATCTTCAACTGAATACAGGCTTCAACATGAAACGGTATGAATTACAATATTCACTTATAATTATGTCTATATGGATGTGGTAGTATTGTCTATGTGTTTTGATGGGCGCTTATTATATAATATGTAATTAGCATTGAAATCTTAAGTGTTGCATGCTATATAATAAATAAAAATCTTCGTTTTATTTATATAAAGCAGGTATTTTTTATCTACAAAAAAATTGTATCTCAAAATATGAATACGACGAAACATGGCCAATCGTAGCGCGTTATAGTCACGTGACTTTTTTTTAAATATTCATATAGTTTAATTTGTTTATAATTAATAAAAATCGTTTTTAAAAACATTTAAAATACTTAATAAAATTGAATTGAATACATTTTGAAATGACAATAGTGATGCTTCCTCAGCATCGATAAGTAAAAAAAGCTGATCGATAATTGAACACTGTTTCAACTTTGGTATAAAATCTGATCAAAACTTAACTGGATTTAAAAGAATTTGTAATAAAAAATTGCGACCTTTACGCCTCGATTTCTGGTATCCCAAATCCGTAAAATATATAAGATTGGTTTCTAAGGGACGTTTTACGTTCATAAAAAAAACTTCTTTTAAATTTAGTTACATTTCCGAAACACTTAAATTTTATTGATTTATAAACGACGGGACGAACAATAAATTTTTGACAGATAGGCGTGGTCTCTAAGGTACTTTTGACATTCATAACAAAAAAACAACCTCACTTTCAAATATAGTTTCATTTCCGAACGACTTTTGAATTTAATTGACTTCTAAATGACGGGACGAACATTAAATGTTTGATAGATAGGAAAGGTTACTTAGGGAAACCAAAATTGTTATTTTTACTATATTCCAAGCATTTTTTTCTTCATATTACTCACATTTTAAACCTTCCATTGAGTCTCACAAATGATTAAAAACCAATATTATCCCAATAAGTCCAGCCGTTCTCAAGTTTAGTCGAGAATAACGAACAGCAATTGATTATTTATATAAATAAGATTATATAAAACCTTTATACAGCCAAATTGAGTAAACCTTTATATAAAATATATGTATGTAGTCATTGATTTAATTACCTGTGAATAAATCATTCTTATTGCTAGTGTTCTTGTACTGTAAATGTTGCTTTAATATTTATTTATATAAAATAAAACAAACACATCGATTTTAATCGTAGTATACAATTAATTTACTTTAAATTGCACATATGCAAGTATATATTTCATATTTTAGCAAAACTTCATGCTGTTTAAAATCTATGATTATTAAGAGAAATAGTTGTTTCAGTAAATTGTGTTTTTATTTTTAATGCAAACAAATATGGCAGTGTAAAGTATTCAGAACATGAGAAATATTAGGACAATGGTATTCTGTTCCACCATTTTTGTACTAGCTGACTAAACTTCGTACCGCCTCAGAATCAATAAATAAAAAAGCTGAATGATAATTTCAGAATGATTCAACTTTAATAAAAAAATCTGGTCAAATCTAAACCGGACCAATAATAATTTGTAATAAAAAAAACGCGACCTTTACACCCAATTTCCTACCTGAGTCGGTAAAATTTTGTAGTTGTTGGTTGTCAATGTCAATTGTTGTTTTTACTATATCACAAGCATTTCCCTGGATTTCCACAAATAATTCTAAACTCAAAATCAGCCAAATCAGCAATTGATTTTATATTTTTATAATAATTCTAATTTCTGAGGCAGATAAAATTTTTTTATTGAATTTTAACACAATTTATATATATATAATCATAAGATTTATGTTAATTCGGTTAAAACCTTAAAATATTTTAAAATGAAGGAGTGACAGTTTAAAAAAAAATAAATGTGCAAACTCATTTTTAAGTCTTGTTTATATGTATACAAATCTAAAACTCTAGATATCCGAGACATAGAGGGCAGGAAGATATGCCAGGAATTTAATTGTCATTAAAATATTCAAAGTGTCTAAAGTTAATATAAATAATTGATGAAAATCTCAAATGACAAATTGTAAATAAAAATGCCACGTGTTTTTGTAATTATTAGAAATTATTCATTAAATTATTAAAGACAAGTGGCAGATTAAAATGGAACAAGGTATTTGTAAATATTAAAACTACCTAACCTTCAAACGAATCAGCATAAAAAACGCTGCACATCTTTGTGACGCTAATCACGCATTTCATCCGTCAAAATTTTGCCCTCATGCACCTAAAGAAGTGTCTCTTAAAAAACTAGCAAAGCATCATGATCAAACAATGGTAAAATTTTGTACCTTATTTTAATTGTTAATAAATATCATTTTGTTTTTAATTCATATAAAGACACATATTTTACACAAATTTTTAACAAGTTGTTTTTTATTTTATATATTGTACTATGAAATTTCTATATGTATTGTTAAACATATCTTCTGGTTTGGGGATGGCAATTACTAAAGTCGACTTACACAACAACAATCAATTAATAACATAGATAATAGAGATGTATAATTTTCATTTTTTAGATATGAAAATCAGAATTTCTTAATTTGAAATACAAAACCTTATTGCAATTCAATAACTTATGTTTTAAGAGTTTTTAGATCATTCAGATTAGCCTAGTTAATAATGGTACGCCATTGAAATGTCCATGTTTAAAATTATTAAAAAATACCAGTAACGTTTCTCTATGTCAACAAAATTTTATATATAAAAGGTAGATTTAGTTTATAGAATGGTAGAACAGGATTGATACCAAAAATATAATTATAATGATCCGAACGGGGATACCGTAAGACCCCAGTTCATTTGTACTTAAATCTGAAATGAGTAAACCATGAGGCGACTGTGCAAAATACGCGGCCTTACAAATCGGTGAAAACGAATAGTGTCTTATATTTGTCTCGCTCTTTCCTTACGGCAGCACCGAGTTTGTGTGAGAGAGATGAATATATTTTCGCTAGCAGACTAAAACGTGCTAATAGTATGAGTAGAAAAATCACGGAAAGGATTTTTTGTAATGCTTTTATGATTTAAAAAATATGAAGAAAGTAACTCTAACATTCACGTTAATCAATGAAAACTCATAAATGGGGGATTTTTAATTCCCGCTTCGGGCTGGCTCGGTGAAATGACATAAAAAGTCTCTAACATTTCTCTATGTCATTAAAATGGTATAACGATATATTTGTAAATACGAAAGAAAGCTTTTCTTTTAGGAGTGTTCTGTTGGTGATTGTTGCGGAATATTATTTTTTTATATTTAATTGCATGCTTGTTGATGTGCTGCGCTATTTTTGACATCGAGTACTATGCCTTGCTGTCAAGAAGTTGACCTTCATTTTGTTGGCCATCATTTTTTTTATATACATTCATTTTGTTTGATATATTTTTGGGCAGTTTATTTTTAATTTGAACTTTGGCCATACACTTTTAACACGTTACCAGTACGAGTCCATTGATTCAGTGCGCGCGCGTTGCTATACAACAAGGCATTACGCGTAGCCGGCTCCCGGGTTCACTCCTGCACAATTTTTTGGGCAAAAAATGAGCGTCAACTTCTCAATTAGTTATTGAAATTAAACAAAAAAAAAACTATAAAGATACTGCATCTGAATTTAGAAAGTAGTGTTAGAGATATTGCACATTGCTCCTCGTTAAGAACAAGAGAAGAAGTTGATGTTCTTTTTTGTGGTTGCAGGAGTACGAAGGGTCCGGTAGGGGGAGGATTGAGGAGGGGGAGAGGGTGTACCCTTGCATACATTGCGGAGCGACGTTCCCCCATCAGAGCAAATTAACGAGGCACATACTGACGACCCATACTCTCGACACGCTGAAGTACCGCGATGCTTTGATGGGGAGATCCATGGGTTTGCCGTTAATGGGGCCCTTTAATGAACCGACTTATATGAGCATGCCGACCGAGGAGTCTCCCCTGGATCTAGATATAGGCCCGGTTGAGCCTGGGAATGTTGTGTTGTGCAAATTTTGTGGGAAAAGTTTTCCGGATGTGTCGTCTTTGATCGCACATCTTCCAGTTCATACTGGCGATAGACCTTTCAAGTGCGAGTTCTGTGGGAAGGCGTTCAAGTTGAGACATCATATGAAGGACCACTGTAGGGTTCATACGGGTAAGTGTTGTTTTTATTACTTCTTAAAAATTCTTTTTCTTTTCATTACTTAAGTATTACGTGAAGTTTCGTTGAGATATTTGGTCCTAAAATCGATAGTTAATACGTTAGTCGCTGCGGTTGTATCATTGGAAACGATTGCAATACGATCTTCTGTAATATATAGTTTAGACGTAAAATACTGAAACATATTTGTAGATGAAAGTGTAATTTAAATAATTTGGTCCTAAAATCGTCGTCCAAATAAAATTAAAGCGTCGTACTTTCTAGAGTTACTAATAGATGCCGCTAATTTTAGAGAAGAGATAAATTTATGACGATTGGTAATATTTTGATCTAAATTTACAAAAAATGGAACATGTGAAAGTGACATTGAAAGGAGAGTGAATGCAGGGGATATGGTAAATGGTGCTCTGCACGCCTTTATGAATAGCCAGATGGTGTCTCAAGGGGCCAGACTGGCTGTGCATGCTGGAGTGTTGGTGCCAACGCTTATTTATGGTAGTGAAAGTTGGGTATGGCAGAAGAATCACATAAGTAAAATAAATGCGGTAGAGATGACGGTGTTGAGAAGTATGAGTGAATTGAAACTGAGTGGCAAAGTATGAAATATTGTGATAAGACAACGTTGTGGTGTAAAAGAAGATGTAGTGACTAAAATTGAGAAAGGTATGCTTAGATGGTTTGGGCACATAGAGAGCATGAATGAAAGGAGATTGACAAAAACTATTTATGAGTCAAGTATGAATGGGAAAGTTGGAAGGGAAAGACCAAGGCGAACGTTCCTGGACCATATCCAGGCCATTTTAAATAAGGGCCAGGTCAAGAGTAATCTAAACCGACGAACTTGTATGAAAGGTTGAATGACAATGAAAGAAGCGAAGGAGATATGCAAGGATCGTGGCAAGTGGAAGGACGTGATCTCTGCCTATCCCTGTGGGAATGAGGTGTGATGCTATGTATTTTTTGAGTGGTATAGAGAAGTAAACGTAAATCATATCTTGATATTGAAATCTATGGGTTTGGCATGATTGTTTTGTGATTTTCTTTTAAACTTGTAGAAAATTATTTATGTATTTCAAATTTCATATGTGTAAATTTTCTTTCTTTTTCTGAGTTTAATATTAATTATCTAAAAATTTTACAACCTTTTGTGGTGATTTATGGTCAATTTGTTGTGATTAAAATCTAAACGTTTAGATAGATACATTTTAAACTCCTGGCACTTAATAAATTAAAAAAAAGGCAATTTAAAAATCGTTTTATAATTATGAGTGATTATTTGGACGATAATAAAGCTTAGAGTGAATGTATTGCTCCTTGTAATATAATCACTTTGTAATAGAGTTAACAACAAAAGATGAGTAACTTTAGAATCTAAGTTGTTCTCTTATATCAGTTGTTCATAAGAAATAATCTAGTTTAAAGAATTTTTGAATTCCAATTGAAATCTATGGGTTTGCTGATTTTGATGACGTTTTTTAGTAAATTATTTGTAATTTTTAAGTTTGCTTTCGATAAATTTTCTTTGATGTTTTGGTTTGATTTAGTTGGTTCACTATAAATTTTTGTAATTTAATTTTCATTAATGGAGATAAATTATCCTAAATTACAAATAAATTTGTTTTGATAATTTTTTTCTAGTGTTTTTTTGTTTATTTTTTGTCATTTTTATGAAGAATTTTAGCAGATTGCTCGTGTTTTTTTTTCAGGTGAGCGACCGTTTCGATGTGTTTTATGCGGCAAGACGTTTTCGAGGTCGACGATACTGAAGGCACATGAGAAGACCCACTATCCGAAGTACGCTAGGAAGTTTTTATCCCCAAGTCCTGTGGACACGGAGGAGGAGAGTCCTCACCAATGAGGATATAGAGGGAACTGCGAGCCGGATGAACAAAAACGGGGGACAATATATGTTTATAGTTAAGAATGTGATTAAAACGCCGCAACTGTGATCCGAATGATATGAATATTTGATATTTCACATATAGATAATTATCTTACACACGAGAAAAAATCTGTTGTTACGATGTTTTTTCATGTTTTTTTTTTAGTTCTTTTTTCTTTAGCTTGTCCTTTGTTTAGGTGCTTTACTTAAATTAGGTGTTTATTAATATTTATAGCGATCCCCTTTAATTGGCATAGCCAAAGATGAATAGGATGTTAGAAATTTGTTTTTATTTTTTGTCAAAATTAAAATTAAGACGTACTAGATCTCGTTTGCTTTGCTTTTATCGATTTAGGCTTAGTGACAATGTTTTGCGTTATTAAAAGTCGGTTGTTTGAAAAACACTATATTGTTTGAAAAGCACTATATTGTTTGAAAAAACTCGATATTGTTTGCGTACTTATGTACGATATTGGGGAGTTATACTTCTTTGGGTGATGTTTGAATAAAGTAAACATAATAATACACGCAGATTTATCAAAGTATTCAAAATAAATACAGCCTTGACGATAATACTAAAAGGTTTACATCTCATGCAAGGTATATATCATTGGTCATGAGATATACCTTTACGCGCTAAAAATACATTCGAGACTTTTTTTAAGTTAAATATTTCAAAGACTTTAAAAGTTAGTTATATAGTATATTATGTTACAATGTCGCATGTAACTTCGTCAGTCGCTAAAAATATACTTTTCAAACGCATCAATAGGTTGCTCGCTATAAATGAGAGTTAAAAAAAATCACATTTTAAATCGGTGCACGAATTTTCGACAAGCGTTTAAAATCTTATCTCGCCAAAAGAAGTATAACTTTGAAAAATAATGTAAAAAAAATATTGATTTAGGTCTCTAGAATAATCGTTAGAGATGTGCAAAAATTATCATAGAAACTCTCTCCAAGATTTGTTTTATTAATCAAATATTAGAGCAAGAACGGCCTATGTGCAAAAGTGACTTATAGTATCAATTTGATACGACAAAAAATTTTAAAGTCCCTAAAATCAACACAATTCTTTATGAACTCTCTTAAAAAATTATAATTCAACAATTCTTGGGCTGTAATATTATTTCGTATTACTGCCAACCCTAACAATATAAAGCCTATTTGTTTATATCCCTTAATGCGGGGGGGGGGGGGGGAGTGCTTAATCGGGACCTTGATCACTTGTGAAGTCGAAAGTCCCCAAATTCAACACAATTATTTCAAAACTCCCCTTAAATATAGCATTACAATATATTTGCAAAATCTATCGGATACTTTAAAAGTATCCAAAAAAATGATATTTCAATTACCTTGCACCCATTTGCAAAGCCCCCAAATAAAATTGTTTAGGAACTCCCCTAAAACATTAAAAAAGTAGAAAACCTGTATACGATTTCAAAATATAAAACCCCATTTCACTTATTTCCCCTTTATAATGGGGAAAGACGCTAAATTGGGAAATTGTAACTATTATCAAGTCAAAAAACATATAAAATCTAACAAAAAAAAAATACAATTTGTAAAAATCCAACGTCTCATAAAAAAATTACAAAATATTAAATCCTATTTAACTTATTTATCTTTCATAATAAGGAAAGATACTAAATGGAATAACTATCACTGTTATGAAGTCAAAAAACTCCTAAAATAAGCACAATTATTTGGGAACGCCCCTAAAACATATAAAAATTTAAAAAGCCATTTTACTTTGTAAAAATCCAACGTTTGAGAAAAATTCGTAGAATATATTGAATCCCATTTAACTTATTTATCTTTCATAATGAGGAAAGATACTAAATGGGGTAACTATCACTGTAATGAAGTCAAAAAACTCCTAAAATAAGCACAATTATTTGGGAACTCCCCTAAAACATATAAAAACTAAAAAAAAAAACACTATTTTAAAAATCCAATATTTGACAAAAATTCTTACAAAATATAAAATCCCATTTCACTTAATTACCTTTTATACTGGGGAAAGATACTAAATTTGAGAACTATCACTTTTATGAAGTCAAAAAGCACATAATTGTTTGGGAACTCCCCTAATAACTTACCCTAAATATATTGTTAAGAGTTTAAAGCCCTTAAAACTCAATGCAGTTTATAAATTTCGCAATATATCCCCTAAATTGGGAATTCCATTCTCGAAATACTGTTACTAATACTTTTACTACTTTCTATCTTTAACAGTTTCTAGAATGTTCTTTTAACAATTGTTTGACACAATGTTGTTTAGGTCGTTCTTGCGCTCGTCTACAATTATGAGTGCTTTAAAATTATTAGAGTATATAATATTTGCACTCGAAATAATTTGTATGTAAAAAATAAAATTTAGATGTTTGAGGTTTTTTAGGTAAATTTACCTGTTTCTCGAAGTAAACGACGCACGCTCCCCGAGGTAATTCAAAAGCAATATTACGACATATAAATGTAAATACATATATAGTTTGATACCTAATATCGGATTTTTAGGAAATTTATTAGAGTTTAAAAGGCTTTAGTAGCTCATTAAAATGGGGAGATTGTGGATGTGTGATCATGGGAATCAAAGCTTTAAGCGCCGTTGTTTCAGTTCGACTACATTACTACGCCTCTTTCTCCGCGTCCCTAAACAACAGTATCTCATTGACTATAATACTTAGATTTAAATCCATTCCGTAAAGTTCTACTTTATAAAATAGATTCAAATGAAAGCATTTGTCCACTAACAGGCCCCTCGTGACCTTGACTGTGTAAAGTCCTATGTTTGGAAAAAAATATTAAATTTGATTTGGATAAACTAATAATCATTGAATTAAAATGTTTTTGCCCCGATATAAAACTCTGTTGAAAAAAAATGGCAACACAGGCAACTTTATATTCCTAAATTTCCATAAGAATATGGGTGAGGTTTATCCTCAGTAGAGGCTCATTTACCTTACATCTCATAACAATTACGCATAATATGATACTAAAAACAGATAATACTTGAAAAAAGCAAGCCCTTTTCTTATGAAGGGTATAGATAAGGCAAAATAGTTTTTGCTATATCGAGATTTGAAACGAAACGAAATCGCGGGAAGATGTAAAAAGTTTAATTATAAACTGTGTTAAAATTTCAATTGAGTTGTCCTTGTCTAAGTTTTCGGAGTTAAGAGGCATAGTATCACCACGTAGGAAATTTTTATCTATTTTCATACAGATTGTCTGCGTCTCACTATTATTTTTATACGATGTTTCAAATGCTATATCTACCCAATGTTACATTATTATATACAATCTTTTAAAATAATAAAAGAAGCAATAAGCATTTGAAACTCATCTCACAATTGCTGTGTTCAAGAAATAAAACAGAGTCTAATACAGGGATATTTTATGGATTACAATGTTCATTTCAAATAGATATCATTATTATTTAAAAAAATAGTTACATGCTATAGACGATTGGGTTCATTATAAATGGATACTTTTGTCTTTTATTGTATGTATGTTTTATTCGCGAACTGTAATCGACGTCACATTGAAAAGATATTACTAAAGCTTTGATTTGTTCTTGATTGAATGGTTGGCTCTATTGAGCACGGCTCTGGTTTTCCATCACGCTGATGCGCTTTATAGTTATTTCCAATAGTTTCCTTTTGCAAAAATCATATTTCTAAATTGTAAGTGATTTAACACGTACGCGCGCTGTACATTTAAAGACAAAGTTAGTGAAGATGTTTTCACCAAAAATTTTAATGGTCGAAGATTTAAAAAGTTTTCGGATAGCTCATGATATTAATGACAATGCCCATCGTCGTACAGGAGATGATGAAAAGCTCTACGGTTTACGTGATAAAGTTGTGAGGATTCATAGAAAAACAAAACTTACTAACATAACCCTAAAAGTTACAATAGGAGAGGCATATAGTTCGAAGAACAGATGGATCATAGGTTTGAAGGTTATGGGATGGATGTCCCACAAACACTTTAATCGCTCGATATATCAGGGTTTTGGAAACCGTTAGAAAAGATCCATGTTCTGCAATGGGCATCTATCGTTTGAAACAACACTGGCAAAGTGACATTACGTTATAGTACGTTTTGATTTACACTTTGAGCAATGAGGTCCCTTGGGGTTCTCTTATATAATAAAATGGATTCAATAAATTACAGACGATCTATGGAAGACAATTATGTGTCAATATGTAAGATTTTGTTGAGGTTCTCAGCGCGCGAACGTGTTTCCATTTTATTTTGTACTTTACGCCGTGCCAATAAGCTTAGACTACATTTGGACGACTGATTATTTTTTATTTATGAATAGTCTATATTTGACATGTTAACGGTACTCGGGACGTTCAAAATTTAACATTTGTAGTGATTCTAAAAACTCTGAGATCTTAGATTAAGCACACGTACTTATCATTTCTTGATCCTTCATAGGATTCTGCATATCATTTAAATATTATAGAAACGGCGGTGTTACGATGCTCGTTTTAGAATGCTGTTGTAAAAAAATGTTAGGATAAAAAAATGAGAAACGTTTCTCAACTTAACGGAAATTTTAAAATTGGTATAATATTGTAGAAATTAGTATTTCCTTAGGAATTTATATTCGGGATTAAAGTATTATGGTAAATTAGGTAAAAGGTCTGTGATATGTAAAAGGTAAGGTAATTATATCAGAAAGTTTGAAACAAATTGATGGTGGTGTAAAAAAATAATTAACAAATACCCCCTAATTTGCCCTCATATTCTAGCAGATCATAGATTAGCAGTCTTTAAATTTACGCTTTTATTCTGGACTTAATTTCTTATTATTTATCTTACATATGCTGAATAGATTACTGATCACTTCAAATTATTGAAATTTCCAAGTTTGGTTCTAATTATATTGTTGTCTGACGGCTTTGAACTACTCTGCTCTTCATCTTCAACTTATGCCACTTTTTTGGACTTTGTCATTAAATGAGTGTGGTCCAAATTAGATGTTTCATTTGTTGTGTGTGAGCTACGATTACTTTATCATTATCATAGGTTTCTTTACCACCAAAACAACTTTAGGCTATCTATGATAAGTTTCAATTATCATTAAACAACCGGAGTTCATTTACATGCTATTTATAATCTGTTATATGATCTACATATTCTACTTCTCTGACTTTGTCCATGTATGGAATTTCTTAACTAAATTCTTCTTATTTGTCATTTTAAAAAACTTTTCAAATGACGCTATAATTTGACTAAATTTGTGTTCTCTCAGTCTTCAAGACTTTGGCATGAAATTCAAAAACCTTGCGGCCTTTTTAAATTTTCAAATCAATTTGATATTTAGTTGGTTATTTTTTAATCTTAGCAACTCTTGCCATAGTTTGCTTTTTGTTCATTACTTAAACAAACAGTAGGCGTATTATAAAATTAATAAATAATTGTTTATTCAATATGTAGCTCTAAAAAGATCTCATGTAAATTTTGGGGAATTTCAAGAATAGTAATTAGGCTTACTTTTTATCTAGATTATGGGAATCGCCTTTTAGAAACCATTATATCAATGTAGATATGAAACAAAATATTTATTATACAATATATAAATTTTAAGAATCTTTTAACAACTTTTAATGGAGTAGAGTAGTGGATAGACAATTTATGAGATGTAACGTCTTCTTGCGATATGTTATATTATTGGTAGATGTTAGATTAAAGACTTGCATACTGTTAAGAAATCTTTTCAGTATTTGACCTTTTATGTATTTCATAAGAAGATCTCAGATCTTACTGTTTAGCATTGACTTGATTTGTATTATAACACCATTTTTTGATATATGCTCCTTGAAATTTGTTTTTTTTCTTCTAACAAAAGTGTTACTCTACCTATGCTGCCTTAGAATGTATAAATTAAAACTTTATTGAGGACTCGTCACTATAGCTGTTTCGATATTTCATTAAAACTGAAATATTTCTTTCTTCTTCACTAATAAAAATTGAATATTCTAAATACTCTTCTTCTGGAGTTCTATTTTTGTCACAGTAATATTTTGTTTCGGTAACATTATCGTTTCTCTGTTCTTAAACTTCTTCTTCACTAATAAGAATTGAATATTCTTAATTATATTCTGCTGGAGTTCTATTATTGTCACACTTAATTTTATTTCAACAACATTATTGTTCCTCTCTTTCTTCTGAAGCTCGCTATTCTTTAACCTTTTCGGCTAATACATTAAAACTAGTGAAAATATATCATTCTAGGTATTTTTGTGATGTTATTTCATCTTAATCTCCATTTTCTATTATAAGTGAGTAATCTTCATAATATGAAAGAATCAAAGTTAATTTTAAAAAATATTCTACTGACGTCACGAGTACCGTAGCACATCAAAAGATTTTTCTCTTTTTTCTTTGTATTGTGGCGTGTTAAAGAGAGTTTAGTTATTCGTAGTATCTGTAGGAGGCTTTTCTAAAGCCATACGATAAATTAGACATAGAATATGCAGTATTTATTTATGAACTTACTTTGATAAGTACGGTTTGTTAATATAGTTTAACTGGTCATTCGAATACATTAACGATGCAAAACATTCCACTTAGGTAAATGGATGTTGAATTTTACATAGATTTTGGAGCAGTTTTGTTTTTGTATATAGTAAAATTGATCATCCATTCAGAGGATATCCTTATCAATTATATTAATAGAGGTGATTTTTATATATATTATATTGTATATATATTTGTGCGTGAAACTTTTAGAGAAATCGCAGTATTCTGCCGTAATGATGAATTTCGGTCTACTGTTGAAAGGCACATGTAAATGCATATTTAGTATAGATTGGTAGATGCGCTACTTTCCGGAGCTAGAATGTTTAAAAATTATGTAAAATTGAAAAAAAAATTAGACACTATAATGTTGTTATTTGAAAAGCTGCACTGTTCTTATGTTTTGGAGTCGAACGTTACCAAACTTAGTAATATTATAACCTTGATTAATGTTCCTCTTCTTGTTTTAAGAAAGATTGAATATTTACAATTTACATATTTAAATTAATAGCAATAATTTAATGGTTAGTAAAGCAAATTAACAATGTACGATGTTTTTAAACGAAATAGTTATATAATAGAAGTGAATGCAGTTTTCAAATGCTATTTTTGTTTCCTAACATTCAGAGGTTCTATTTATTGATTAAATGATATTATTATTAAACATATTTCTATGTATATAGCCTGTGGGTGTTGTTGATGAGAGATTTTTACCTTTGATAATATATTTATCAAGATTTCGATTCGGGTGTACAGTTGCTTTAGAAAATAGTATAATTTTACTGTCACTTAAATGCAAATGCCTGTTAAAACAAAGTGATGTGATGTCTATACTACACTTAAAAAATAGCTGTTACACGACACACACACAAATGCCTATATTATTATACGCGATGTTCAATCTTGACAAATATATTATGGAAGTTTATTAGATACAATAGTGTTTATTATATGGCCCCTAAGTGCAGTTATTCAAATTTTAACATTTGCCATTTGTTGCCACGTCCCTGCGAACGTCACACGCCGTTAGCACAAATAAATGAATAGTTATATTAAAGTATATATGTTTATTGCAAAATCTAGACAGTGATATCCAAAAATAGACTATTTAAAAACCATATTAAGTTCCATTTACATTACATTGACTGGACTGATAGTAAAATATTGTTATATAGACTTTATTTCTGGCACTTTAGAGTTGATTTTTCAACATAACATTGAACAGTTAAAAATCGACTATATGTGTACTACATAGAGTTCATATTTCCATACTTTTGATACGAGTTGATGTAATGTTACATTTCCTGTATTAGTAGAAGCAATGGGACTTCTTCGTTCTTAATTCGCCAACAAAATAACCGTAAGAAATTCTTGTATAGTTTTCCTACTGCTTATATAATTAGTGGAAAACACTAGGTTTCGGTTCTTGATAAACTACCCTACAATTGAGAAAACTTCAATTAATAGTTACCTTTTTCAATCGCTAGGCGAACGAAGTCGCAAGCATCTACTGTTAAATGAAATTTACTTCCAAAATGTAGATATTTTCTTTTCGAGTACCATTCTCATAAGAAATTAGCACGGTTTAACACATTTGAATAGGTACATCTTAGATTCATTTTTTTATAATATAAATTGTGACCACAGTTTTATAATTAGAGTGCCTCTTGCCTATATAAGACTTATATAAAGGCTGCAAATCACGGAATATACATAGTTTATTAGGAAATGAATTATAGAGAAAAAAAAACTGTAATTTTATGGTGAAAATTGTAAGTTGCGTTATGATATGTGACTTGCAATGAGAGGTGTCTCGTTTTCATTTTGACTAGCACAATTTAGGGCTGTGTTTGACCCTAAGACGTATTAGCCCTAACACATGCAATAGGGCCTCCGTAGTTAGCGCATTCCAATCTTGTGATGTTTATACAGTTGAGGATTAAGTGTCTTCGTCCACTTATTCGAGCTAATAAGAGTTATTATCGATTGAAAAGTGAATAAGGACCTTAAAGGTTAGTGGACTTATCTCAATGAAATAGTCAACTCTGTGGTTGAATTTTCTAATTTTGAAGATAAATGGCATAATCTTATGGGTGTTTTGAAGTCGTCTGAATATAGGCACTCCAATGGCATACCATGTATAATTCAAATATCTGAAGTGACTCTTGAAAAACGACAAAATTAAAGAGTAAAATTAGCAATATTTAAATGAGCCTTATCAGAATTTACTATAACAGAGTGACAAAGTATTTTCTGAATGAGTACAAAGTCTTCACGCATTAACTGATAAGATTACTGATGACGTATTTAAATTTATAGTTAATATAATTTATGTATGTAAAAGTAAATAAGTAGACACTAATTGAGTCGTGACGATTTCTCTAAATCTTCAACTCGGTCGACTTGAATTGCTTATAAAAAGTGACGACGTAGATGCGCTCCAAAACATCAGGTATTTCCATTTGATCTGGAAATACGTGGGTGAAATCTCGAGACAAAGTTGGTAGAAGTATTTAGTGGACGAAGACTTAATCGGTGCAAAATTATTTTAATGACCAATACTAGGACAATAGATTTATTTGTATAGTCTTAGATAAATTTAAGTTTCACCGTCAATGAGGTGGAAGCCCGAAGGAGAATTCACTGGTTAATTATTGTGATTACGTTACGATTTTAAGTGGCATACATATAAATATATCACTTATATTGCAATTTTCTAAGTTCCTGTAGGTATATTGATTATATATTGGTACAATTTGTTTTAATATAATTTATTTAGATTATAGGTTTCGTTAGGAGCATGATATACGAGGACACTTATGTACAAATTGTGTTACATCTTGTTTAACAGGGTTACCGTTTCAAGGTCGTTTATAATGGGGCCCTGTATAAATTTTATGTGACAAATTATGTATATTATGCTGTAAATTAATTATAACCAGCACAAGTTCAAATAACGTAGGTCCACTTTATTTATATTATATAGCTTAAAGTCATTGTTACTCATTAAAAGGTATCGATGAATTATTATTTCCCTTAAGCTGTTTTATTTAACTTTCATTGTTGACTTTTTAGATTAGTGAAATCTGTTTTGCCTTAACATTATTAATAGGTTATGATGTTGTAAAAGAGCGGTACGGTTTTGTTGAAATATAGTTACAGTATATCAGAACGGTCGTGGATCGAATCGGTAATTCGTCAATTGATAATGCAACAGTACACAAATCCATCGCTGTTGATCATTGTAACTTTGAAACAAATATAAGCATATCATAGCTGTAAAAATACAATTTTGACAAATAAAAGCTCTACAATCATTACAGAACTAGTCTTTTATTTATCGTATCTGTCGCATTCATATCTAGAGGTACGTAATGAATTTTGTCATTGATGGACGATTAATGTTGTATCATTTAATTAACATGTGATTCTTTGGCTTTACAGATGTGCTTGGATATGGCATGCGGTTCGCCGAGTATAGCCAGCCCAATACCGCCAAGTAGCCCAACAGCTTTGCCATTGTGGTCCCCTCTACTTGCTTTACAAGCCTGTAGACTGCGCAGGTACCTTAGCGACGACTGTATGTCATACCAGAGTCGTCACTTACTTCATTCTGAAAGGCAACGTTGTGGCGTTTGTCTGGCTTCTTTCCCCTCAGCTTGGCTCTTAGAACGTCATGCTGCACTTCAGCATGCATCCCAATCTTCAACAGACGACAAGCCCTTTGTTTGCGAACAATGCGGACAAAGCTACAGATATAGATCGGCCTACGTAAAGCATAGAGAACAAAACCACCGAGCCAGATTACCGGCAGACAAACTGTTCACGTGCGATGTATGCGGAATGCAGTTCCGATACCTCAAATCTTTCAAGAAGCATCGCCTTAATCATACCCTTGAAAGACTTCACACTAAAAACACTGACCAAGAAGGTATCGATCAAGTTACCAGCACTAACGAAGTGTTGATTGGCCAATGCGGTGAAATGGACTTGTCGATGAAGAAGAGAAGGTCAGATGTTAGAACTCCCCCCATTGAAGTTATTGGGGATATCGAACAAGACAGTACCGTAGACTCTAATGGACCCACAGACTCAATAGTTACAGTCGACGACTCCAATGATTGTAGGAACTCGAGCGCCGAGAGCGAAACCAAAAGAGAAGAAGTCCGTGAAAGGAGACGTAATCCAGTATCTTTCGCGAGTGTCAGCTCCATGGCTGACAGTTCCGAGAACGAATCCCGCGGTGATAGTAGTAAACTGGAGAGTTCCAGCTCACATTCCGGTATATTGGGGTTCTTGCAAAACGATGATAGACAGAGGGACAGGGAGAGGAGATTCGCCTGTCCGTTTTGCGGCAAATGTGTCAGGTCGAAGGAGAATTTGAAGTTGCACGTGAGGAAGCATACTGGGGAGCGTCCGTTCGTTTGTTTGTTCTGTGGGAGGGCTTTCGGGGGGAAGAGCGACCTGACTCGCCACCTCCGCATCCACACCGGCGAGCGGCCCTACCACTGCGAGGCTTGTGGTAAGTGTTTCGCCAGAGCCGACTATCTCTCAAAGCATCTCACCACTCACGTCCACAACGCCCGCTGATCGATTGCGCCGTCCTGTTTTCAAATCTTCACATACCTCTATAGTTAATGACCGAGTCATTTTATAACAGCAAATCGGAATATTTTTTAATAATGTTTTGAATCTTTACACTTTATTGTGGATATAATTAAGCAGGTCTAAATAGAATTTTACCGTGTTTTAATTTTTTTTCGGAGTGGTGGTATAGTTTAATAAATGATTTTCTATATTTATTCTACGACTAATAATTGAACGATGGCAGTGAAGTAATAGGAAGGTCTAACTTTATCATACGTCACACTACATTTTACTTATTTTAGGACAAGCTATATTATTAACCTAGCCGGCCCGAAGTGGGGGATTAGATATCCCTCACGTAGCAGTTTTATGATATGTGTCATTTCATCATTTTCTTGCTCTTATCCCATTAGGTGGGGTCAGCACAGCATGTTTCCTTTCGCCACTTCACTCTATCCGCTGTCATTTCTAAATTCACACCCCTTACACACATATCCTCTTTCACACAGTTTATCCACACTTTTTTTGGTCGCCCTCTCCCGGCCTTGCCGCTTACCATCGTATTTAGGGCCCTCTTGCATACATGGCTATCCTCCCTTCTCATTACCTGTCCTTACCAGGATAGCCTTCCACTCCTTAACTTCTCGGCCACTGATGCTACTTTCACACTTCCTCAAGTGCAAGTTCCTTTCATTCTCCCCTTTGGTGCCCCAGCACTCTGATCTATACAGGATGACAGGTCTTACTAAATCTCATAAATCTTCGCCTTTAATTTGAGGGGCATTCTGGCATCGCAAATTGTTCCCGAGACCTGCCTCCACTTCATCCAACTTTATGATATGTGTCATTTCACACACTTAATACCGTAGGGAGAGTGAGACAAATTTACTGTTCCAATGACTCTGTTTCAGATTTCCACACAAACGAATTGGGGTCTTTTGGTACCCCCATTCGTATCTTTTCGATACTTACGGCCGGAAAGGTTAATAATCGCTAATTAGATAAATTAATAATTATTTTTTAACAAAATTCGAACTGATTAGAAGAGTCTGAATAGTTATTTCTTATGGTATTTTATTTTCGTATTAGAATCGATTTTCTATTTTTCTTATATTTCAAAAGCAAAATTCGTTGTACGTTTAAAAGTGTTTCCTTTTCGGTATTTGAAATTACTTTAAGTTTGATCGACACTCATTCCATTGGTGGGAAATTAGAAAATTGTAGTGTTGACGATAGGTAGATAAGAGAATGCAAATAAAGCTGTGATTAATATGATTAAGACCAGTCAACAAGTTTTAAAACATCGAAAATGTTTTATGTATAATAATTTTAAATGTCTAGGTATATAATTCATTGTAGAGTTAAGTAAATCTCTCTGTGCCAAAATATGTACCTCATAACTTAAACCTTGAAGTAGCTAAAGTAATATTGTTTATACACATTTTTTTACATACATGTTGTATATGCAGGTTCATATTGATGGTATGCAGCATAAGTTTCTGTTATAAATGAGATAGATAAAAATACTTGCCCGCATCACTTCGCCAATCTGGAATAATCGGTTATATGAAACAGAATGCCAAGTCTTTTAAAGACATACACAAAACTGCCAATATTGTGATATCTCTTTATATATTCCGTGAATAATTGTCAGGCCTATATATTGTTTTATTTTGCAAAATATTGTATCATATTAAATTTCCCAAATATATATCCAACAGATATCATTTTTAGTAAGATTCATATATTCCTAAGCCTAAGTTCATCTATAAAGGCAGCTATCCATCAACATGTTCAGAAAACCCTATTATTATTTATAAAGGATATATATTTTTATCATTTGAATAAAAAAGTAATACATTTCCTTCATTATAAATTTTCATACATTACTGAGGGTAGTTTCGAATAATTTTTGCAATCTATTTAATTGAAATTTAATTTGTACTTTGATAATGCAATATATGTAGTATTTTATTATTTCTCTACTAAAACTATATTTAATAATTCTCTTCACTTAAAAATTATGTTATTAATACATTTTAATAACTTATATAGACTTAATAACTTATATAGACTGCCTCATTGGTCTAGTGGTTAGCATGTTCGATTACAGACATGAGGTCCTGGGTTCGAGCCCCAGGTCGGGCCAATTCGAAATCGATATTGAGTTTTCTATTAAGATTTTCTCAATATTTGCCCGAAGTTGGGAAGTTGCCGGTGTGATCCACCCCCGTGCCTCGGAGAGCACGTTAAGCCGTCGGTCCTGCGCCTGATCTCTCTCCGGTCGTGTCGGATTTCCGTTACACCGGACTATGAGAGTGAAGGAATAGAGAGTGCACTTGTGTACTATGCCTGCCAATCCGCAGTGGAGCAGCGTGGTGGGTCTATGCTCTAAAAACCCTCTCTCATATGAGGGAGGAGGCCTGTGCCCAGCAGTGGGACGTTAATGGGCTGCTACTTACTTACTTAATAACTTATATGTATAAAACTTTTAATATTTCTTTTCGCTTTTCAATTTTGTTATTAAGACATCTAAAAAATAATATATTTACAAGTTTTAATATATTTATAAACTTTAATATTCCATATACTTTAATAACTAATACTTTTAAGAGATTTTATATGTGTCTTCGATTTACACTTACATTAATACATTTTAATGTTTAAAACTTTTAATACATTCACATTTCACTTTTTATGTATTACATTTTAATAACATTTTTAAAATACTTTATCGTTCTCTTTGCATTTCGTTGTTAATATTAAATATTCGAATAACTTATATATATTAAACTATTTTATATTTATTTTAATATGTCACTTTCACTGTATTTTATAATATGTTTAAATGCTTTTAATTTCTTTTCGCCCTTTACTTTTCATATGATCCGTGTCCATAATATCAATTATTTTTAGTGATTGTGTGTAAGGCAATGTCAATTATATTAGTATTTATAAGAAAATATATATTACTCGAATATTCCAGTTGGCGGGCCAGTATTTTTTATACATTAATACAAAAGAAAAATCCGTCGGGCATTAGTTACTTTATGTAACAAAAAAACAAATCTCTCAGTTTAGAAATAGTATACAATTATATTTAACACATATATTATATTTGTTTATATATTCTTATAATGAATAGTTTTTAAATAGTCAACTATGGTTTATACCAGCTGCATGTGTAGCGAGGATATAAAACAGTCTTATTTATTTAAGTTGATACTGTTGTCACGTTGAAGAAGTTCTTAAGACGATTCACGCCATTTTTCTACTTACAACCAAATAATATAAAAACATTTAAGGCAATTTTCTCCTACAATGAAAATTTATTTGACCTTCAGATAACTCAAGGTCGAATACATTTTAATCAGGTTAACTATAACAAATTTGACCAAGACATAGATAGAATATGAATTTAAAAAATGGTTTTCAACTTGTTGAGTGATCAAGTAAAAATAAAATCAATTACAAACTTAAACCTTTATTGACATCAACTTTCTTTGATTACAAGTTTAAATAAATATTTAATCTTGAATAATAAATTTAAACACTTTGAACAAGATATAGATGCATAATGTGAATTAATACAATAATGGGAACTTAAAAACATATTCTTCAGGAGTAGCTATTGAGTTTCTTGCCAGTTTCTTGTCGGTAAGATAAATTTTCTGAGCCACATTAATTTCCATAAACAGACTAATGATGATTCAAAAACTTTTGGACCTACTTTAACAAAGAATATTTAGATTTTTAACTGTAAATTAATTTGATATTATAAAAAGCTTAAAATTTAAAGCTACCGTCAAATCGGTGATATCTTTTCGGAGCTAAGTTGAATTTCCTATTCTTTTGAAAATTTGCAAGAACTTTTCTAAATGATTCACTAGATTTTGAGTTTGTTATGCTAACAAACAAACAGTTTACTTCTGCTGACTTATAATAATTTTAACAAATTCTTTCCGTTGGTTATCGTTTCTAAAACTATTTTACGTAGTTTGTCGCAAGTCGCAATAGATACCCAAGGTCAACTCAAGGTCGAGCGTTGAAATTTCGTATATACACGTGCTCAGCTCGGCAAATGATTTTTGCAAGTGTGGTATAATTAAAAATAACATTTTTTTAATAGGGCCGCTTGTGTTGGGAGCGTTATAAGAACTTCTTCATATTTTTAGTTCATTGTTATACATAATAATACAGTTGAATAAAAGATCTATTTATTATAATATATTGAATTCGCCAGAGGGATATTATTATAAGTAATATTAGATGGTAGTAGAAAAAAAAACTTTTAGTATAAAACGAGAAGCAATACTCTTGAATTTTAATTTTTTACTACCGAAATACTCTTAATGAATTTTGGCATTAAGCGCGTCTTTCGAAGTCTGATGTCTTCTATGTAAAAATGGCAAAGTTAATAATTTTATACAAATTATTTTAACTTAATTCGAATCTTAAATCATTGGCCATTGAAATAGCAAGTACAGATATCTTATAACGATAACGAATATCTAATAACATTAACAGATATCTTATAATTGTAATAGATACTGTTACTTTAAAATATGCTTTATATTAATGATTTATGGTTGGATTTCGTTTACAATAATTAGTATTAAATTATTAAACTTGCCATCTTTGCTTCTCTGAATAAACCGAAATGTTACGTATAAAAGGGGTTTTAAAACTACCCCCAAAATTATAGGAATCATTCAAATGTGTGTATGTAGATATTCGCCATTACGTCAAATTTATAATATTAAAAAAAAATATTAATCATTCGAAATTGATGTTGACTGTTTTTATAATTATATCAGCTGTAGTTAATCGATGTTGTGGTCTAAACTAGTGTCTTATAATATAAGGTCGGGATCACTCAAAAACACCGAAATACTGTTACTTCTTTCTCAAATAACAAATTCTGTTTTAATATTTTTGTACAAATTCACATAAGAAGTTATACTTCTTATAATATTAAGAAAACAATTTTACACAATTTTAAAAACAAATGGCCAATAGACAAAAGATATGTATTCAGAAAAAAATCGATTAATAACGTCGGTTTTTGATTTCCGATGTTATCGATTTTTCATTTTTATTTTTGAGTTATCAGGGTCGATATTATTTTATTTTTATAATCCCAAAAGAAGTCATACTTTTTTCACACAATTGAAGAAACTTAGGGGATATTTTACAGGAAAATCGATTTAAATCGTTGATATTATCAATACAGATACTATCGATTTTTGAGTTGGGGTTATCAAATCGATGTTTTTATTTATTTGCATAAAGCCTTACCAACTTAAAGTCATACGAATTCTTTGTTGATATTTCTAAAATTATTTGTCTTTTCTATAAATCTCTATTTCGTAAAAACTATTTTTACATGACAAAATAGTTGTAATTAAGTAGAATATTTAACGAATTTATTTATACAACAGCAAAATCCAAAACAGTCTTTTTTTACAAAAACTTGCATATGTTGATGAAAATCATTTTCTTTAATTACTAAACTGCTTTCCTTTATAATTAGTTTATTTGGAATATGTCAAAATTGTTTCAATGCAGCGATATATCGATGTTATTGGAAAAATCGATGCTAGATATCGATACTTTTCTTTCTTAACATTTATCTACTTACCATAAACCCTCTAAAAAAAGTATATATTTAATTTAAAATACTGTAAATCGTTGTATTTGAGTGGTCCATTTGAATTCTAGTAGTTTTTAATATCGGTGTGGTCTTCTTTATAGCGTTTTCGTAACTTATTACATTAATTTATAAATAATTTAGATTCAAATTCTAAAAGTATATGGAGCACAGGCAAATGGTTTTTGTAAATATGTGCTACACCAGGATTATTGTGATAAATTAGATTTTAAGTGATTATGTTCAAAACACAATGTAATATCGTTTCTTTTGTGCATAACAGTATAGTTACAACATACAATTTAATTTTGTGACGATTTTAAATCGTTTTTATTCAGATTTTCACGTATCTTACTCATTTCAAATGACAAAATATAACAAGAACCAATTCATAAAAAAATGACGTATTTTATTTTAAGATTTTCGCGTATATTATAAAATACAATAACATAAAATATGAATATAAAAAAAACATTTTTGAAAAAAATACAGTATTGTATGACTTCTATTTTTTTTTTGTATAAAAGTGGAGAAAGTTAATGACCATTTGAGTTCAGTTTTTAGCAATTACTGGTTATAAAATAAAATACAGAAAATTAATTAAAAAATTACTTTTTTCTGGTATAATAAAAAATAATTTTGCGACGATATTAAAAATTCCGACTTAATTAAATAGATAAAGCCACTATTTATGTCAGATAGGTTTCATCTAACCAGATTTTTTGTAAATATTTCAACTATTTTGCAAAAAAAGGCATCGTAGATGGATTTTTTATAATTTTTCGACGTTTGCAGTCAACTGTTTGGAATGGCGTTGCATTTTTTTTATAATTTGTTCATATTTCGATACTATTACATGGATAAATCTATTATGTATGTCAGGTAGCGTGTTATAGTTAGATTGTTTTTTAATAACTTGACTATACCAATCACAATAACTATTTGTTTTTTACTCCATATGAGAAAAACGTTCTAAATCGATTTTTTTTATAATGTATCATCATTTCAACTCAATTACATAAAAAAAAACTATTATTTATATCAGACAGACCTCAGTAGGTAATTTTTTTAATTATTTTTTTACGATTTTGACATAATTACATGGATTCATTCCCAGTTCTCAGAAGAAAAAAACCCAATAATAAAACATGAGTAAAATTAAAGTATGTCGTAACTATATATGCTCGGAGATTATTTATTTCATAGTCTCAATATATATTTTTTATAATTATAATAATTAACGTCACATTTTGTATTATCTATTTAATTTTATCACGATTGAGCCGACGGTCATTATTTGGTATGTCAATTTCAAATCAAGGTGTGAGAGAGAGCGTTTAGGCATCAGATTTACACGAACTCGATGTGAGAGACACGTTTTTAGTTTATTTTAATGTAAACGCACAATTTTAAAAGCGTTTTTTACATAATTATCTCCGTCCAGAGGCAGTCGACTGTTTTTCGTATTTCGTTTATATTTACAAGATGTCGACGCAATAAAGGGAGGTATTGGGACTTATATATTACATTTTATTGATTAAAACCGTGGGGTACTTGCAAAAAATATCATCGAGAAATCCACGCTTCTAAATAACACTTGTTTTGTTAATAACTCAATTGATGTTTTAATCATATATGACCATTTATTGGACGTGTCTTTAAACAAAAGAGTATGACGATTTAGCTTTTTGAGCCTACATCACTGAGTTTCTTGTCGGTTTCTTTTCAGTAGATTCCGTTTTTAACTGCTACTAGATTTATAACCAATGGACAGACTAACCACCATTAAAAAGAGCTTTTTGAGTTTTGATTTCATTTTATACTTTTTAGTTTGCTCTTCTATATTGCGACACACCCATTGTTTCTTATTTAACACTTACTGTTGAGTTTCTTGGTAGTTTCTATTCAGTAGAATCAACTTTCTATTAATGAACAATGACAATTCAAAATAGCTTTCAAAGCTTACTTTTATAAAGACATTTTCGTTTTGATTTTGCATTTTGTGAGTGACTTGCTTAATTTATTGCGTCGATATTATTCTTAACACATAATTTATGTAATTTACAATGATATTTATGTAATATTTAACGCTGTCTTGATACATTGATTTTTTGTAGTCATTGTGCGCAATTTTCTAAGTGATAATGTTACGTTATATACATCGAATAACAACGACCACAAAGACTTCATATTTGTTGTAATTGACTGGAGTCAATATAGATTCTTCTGTATAGTTTCATATAGCAATCACCGGATGGGATAAGAGATATTTTAGTGTAATATGGCGTGTTAAACTAATTTTAGTGGGACGGTTATATATAATCTTGGTGGTTGCTAAAATTGTGATATTACTCTTAGTTGTTACCGCGTATTGACAGCTTAAGGCTACACGTCCATCTGCTATGCAACGCAACGCAACAAAACAATCCAACATAGCACTTCCTATTTATCATCTTGTACTTATTAGGCGATTCCCTTATCCTCAGACAAGAGCTGGTTAGAGTGAGGAAAAATTCGAATACTATAAAGAAGGCTACAATTCCTTAACCTTAAAAGATCCAAATGGATCTTTCTGTTCCAACTCTCAAAAGGAATGATATTTCTCCCTTTTTCATAATCTGTCCACTCTTATTGTTCCTCGAAAGAAAGTTTCAGAGATCATTGAGATTAACGCAATCCTCAAAACAAACTCCCAATTCTATATTATTAGTAGCGATATATTTTAATTTGTCAAGTCTAAATTTAATTTATGTTATAAGCTTGTGTGTGCAAAAAAACCTAGAATCCCATTTTTGATTAAATCGTCTCTTCTAATAACTTTATGGGAAATTTTACATTACGCTTCATTCCCATAGGGGTAGGTACGTACCACGTCCTTCCACTAGTCACGATCCTTGCATGTCTCCTTCGTCATACAAGTTCGTCGGTTTAGAGTACTCTAGACCTGGTCCTTGGTCTTCCCCTTCCCACCTTTCCCATTCACTCTTAACTTATAAGTCATTTTAGTCAGTCTCCTTTCACTCATTCTGCCCAAACCATCTAACATCTTCTTTTATATCACCACACTGTGGTATGTTCATTGATTATTAGATTATTATAATTTTGATTTAGGGTTGCTCTTGTTTCCACAACGACGTTTTTAAAAGAAGAGGAAACAACTTCATTAAAAACACAATGATTAATCATATCATTCTTATTTAGGTGTCTTCATTTATTATACATTGTAATCATGAAATTGTCTTGGGCCTAGAGTCTTAAGGCTTTTTTTTTTGTCATTCATTTAAGACATTGGTCATTAAGGTTAAGTATTATAGATGGCAACATCTATTTTACTGCTTTCTCCTCTCTGATCTATTCTGCATTATCCTCTCTGATGTGATCTGCGTTCTTCTCTGTTGTGTTCTGCGTTCTGGTCTGTTGCGTTGCGTTCCTTGGCCTATCGACGACCAGCCGAAGTCTCTCCACAGCCTAGCCAACGATTGACAGTAGACTGATTTTCGGGTAGAAGTAAAGTAGGCCAGAACTTTCACAGTCATAAGTAATATTATAATTATAAAATAGGTATTGATTTTAAACTGTTTTTAAAAGCCAAAACGCAGTCTCAATAGTTTTACTATATAAAACAATAAGAGAGTTTATTTAATTTTAAACATAACTTATACAGAATGTTTTATATACCAACCTTAAATTATTTTTCAGATGTATTGATTTTTATACATGTCCATATACAAACAATGAATAGAGGTAAGTGTAGATAAAGTAGATGGGTCTATTAACTGCGTGGTGCTACAAAGTGTAATGATATGTGATAGATATTGTTCTTGAGAGACATTTTATTTATTAAAGCTTCCATAGATAATAAATAATGAACACACATTTTACATTTTAATATACAAAACAACAGCAATAATTTGATTTAGGTACAATATTGGACGTATCAATAAACAACACACTACGAGTTAATGCGAGAAGTTTTGGTCTTGATATTGTGTTCTGTATTGATATGACATTAAAAGGTTTTAAACTGAATTTTTTATAATATGTTTAAAATTTATTTACGGATATATACAATGATAGAAATATGTTGTAATTTTGGTCTATTTCGGCCAATTGGAATGTAGTCATGACTTAAAGCAGAGACAAGATTCAATTCTTTCAACAACTTTCTTCATGCCTTGTCCAATTTAATGCTTGAAAGTTGATCCTTACCCAATTGATGCTCTTGAAAACCATTTAACAAAAGAAGAAGAAGATTTATTAACATATTCCCTGCCCTCATGTATATTTGTCCAATATTTCACTAATTAATCAAATGATGTACGAACCCCTAACAAACTAAAATTTGTTTCGCTACGTTCATAAAACGTAGACTTTTACTCAACATTGGTCTATGAATCATGTCATCTTCTTCTACGATTTTTACGTGGGTTCGTGCTTTTACGTATCCCTTCTGGAGCAAAGTGTGTGCAATAAATGCCCTCTATAATCCAGGAGAACTTTCATCACTCTGAGGTGGAAATATCAACTTGCTTGAGCATCCGCTTTGATATCCTCTCATAAAGTCGATAGTGGGAAATGCTTTCACGCATCCCTGCTGAATCAATGAAGATCCTACTGATTTCTAATGGCACCTATGTCAGGCCTAATTAGAGGAATCAGAAGCATACTTGAGGTTTCTTCGTAACATGCCCGTTTGAGGCCAATAAAGCCAAGAAACTCTCGCAACTACACCTGCCATCTAGGCTCATCCTCTAAAGGAAAAGAGGCATCTGTAAAGACTTTTCTCTGTCTCTCTATTGCCTGAGCTAGATCATCAACATCTAGATTCTGCCCTAAGATATAATCACAGCAGCTACGTCCTCTATGTGACCTCTACTTTGTTGTGCCAAATTTTAGGCAAATTACAACATTTCTATCGTGCAATATACCCTTAAATATAATTTTTAATTTGGTACGATGTAATACGTAAGTTTATTTTATTTTACCAGTATTTATAGTCGAAAATTTAACGTGTAGCGTGTCTCTTGGAAACCAAAGTCCATATTAGGGAATGAAAGCTTTGGTTGTTTTTCGGATATCTGGCGATTTTTTCGTATGTCAAAGAACCTCAGTTATAACGTACTTTGCTGTACCGTTTTTCGTTTGTTAGAGTTTAGTCTGTTTTCATTTTTTTTTTTAGTAATTTATTGTGTATTTATAATGTATTTGATACAGTTAGTTGATAATTGATTCGGTTTGACCCCAAAGGTCGCTCATTATATGAATGTGTTAACTTGTTTTATGACCTTACTGTAATATAAATTGTCATAAATTATGGAACAATAAGCTTTTTGTGGTAAAAGTTTTGTAAATACTTTTACGGGCAGATTTTAAGGGTGACTTTTAAATAAAGTTACACTTCTGGTAGATAGATAAAAGAGGTTTTTGTTGTAAAATGTTTTTAATTTAATATTTCCGCGGGTAAGCGAATTCGTCTACTGAACAACAGAATGGAGAGCTGATTAACAAACGGGGCGGGATTTGGTATAAGAGGAACCCCTCTGAACCCCGCGATGCCCACTCAAACCCAGCCAAACCCCTTTTCATCCATTAATAAAAAATAAGGATTATTTCCCTTTTTTTATTTGTTTGTGCATAACGTTTTCTCTCATTTTTTAAAAATTTTTTTGTTTATTTAAAAACGTTGAAATTACTAGTGAATTACTAATACCGGCTTCCATATCGTTTGTTTGTCCAGTGGGCGTATTCCCTAATCTTATGCCAACGTTAGTGTAATACTTACTGTTATATTATATAATATATTTTTTTTACTGGTATATTTCAGATAATTATTACTGTTAAACGGATAAACATGTTTTATAGTTTTAACACGGAACATTTTAATAGGTGGATTTTAAAGATTTTTATTTGACACGACACACTGTCAAACTTTTTATCTACGGAACCATTGTCCATTGTTTTTTGAAAACTCTTGTCCATTTTCCAAGTAATTTAGGGTATAGTTCGATATTTTGGATATGTATTAAGCAACTTTGAAAAAAATCGCTATTGTGTATATTGTTTCAATTAATATCGATGTGCAAAATTATAGTAAATGTCTTGGATCTCTAAAAATTAAGAAAATTAAAAAAAAAAGACAAAAAACACTTCACGAAATTTCTAAATGTGCAATAAATGTGTGTGTTGTAGTGTTACCATTAGGCGTATAAATTTTTTTTAACTAAAAATTATGGTTACTGAAGGTGGACAGTGGACGCTGTCCATTATTTTTGTGTTTATTAATATGTTTTTCGACATTGCTCTGATCTCAGTATGCGTAACCATACTTTTTAGTGTGTTGAATGAAAATTTGGCACTTGAAGGCACATTTTCCTATTACAATTGAAAAAAAAAATTGATTTGAAAAAGTGTTGAAAATGGATTTGTTGGGTAATTAATTTCGTAATGAAATATATTTGTTTCATTAAAAGATCTTTTATTTAATCCCTTCAGTTAGTGTAATGGTAAGTAATTGTGGTGAAAAATGCGAAATAGATTCATCTAAAAACATTGTTATTAGATGAAATGTGGACCGCGCCAATACCGTTAAAACACTTGTGGCCCGCAAACACAATGCCTTCACTACACTAGTGGCCCGCAGCAATAATGTACTAATACACTTATGACCTGCATATATAATGGCCTCGTAACACTTATGGCCCCTACCAATATACTCATAACACTTGTGGTCCGCAAACAATGGGCGCACTACACTTGTGGCCCGACCTAATATCTTCATTCTGGCCCGCAGCAATAATGTAACTAGTACACTTATGGCCCCTACTAATATACTCATAAAACTTGTGGCCCGCATCAATAATGTACTAGTACACTTATGGCCTGCATATATAATGGCCTCGTAACATTTATGGCCCCCTACCAATATACTCATAACATTTGCGGCCCGCACTAATATCTTCATAACACTTGCGGCCCGCACTAATATCTTCATTACACTTGTGGACCGCGCCAATATCCTTAAACCACTTGTAGCCCGTAAACACAACGCCCTCACTATACTTGTGACCCGCAGCAATAATGTACTCGTAACATTTATGGCCCCTACCAATATCATAACACTTGTGGCCCGCTTCAATATCCTTAAAATACTTCTGGTCCGCACACATTATGCCCTCCACTATACTTGTGGCTCGCAGCAATAATGTACTCGTAACACTTGTGGCGTGCACATATAATATCCTCATAACACGTGTGGCCCTTCAATGTCCATTTTGGTGAAGGAAACTTGAATAGCCCAGGAAAATTCTGGGGTATGCATGCTTTAAAGCACTCTCTCCTATAGAGAGAGGAGAGCTGTGCCCAGCTGTGGGACGTTCATATGCTACTACTTACCTCACCTTAGTTAAGCAAAAGTCCAGGTTTCAATTACAACCTAGGCAAATTTAAGAATTTGCATTTTGGGACTGGTGGAACGCATCGGCCGTAGCTATCTCGGCAACAAACTACCACTAATAACGAATTGGCCTTGGCTGCTCTGCCAAGCGCCTTTCGCTTTGCCCCCACTCCGCGTCTGACAGTAATACAACATGCGATACATGAACAAAATAACTGGGCGATGGAAAAAAGTTAAAAACAAATGAATTAAACTGCAAAAATATTTTTTTTTCCAAAATTTAACTAGCTCGCTTTGCTAGTAGATACCTTGGGTTCTTTCCCAACGTATGTAAATGCTTCTAATTTGCATAATCTAGCAAGACTTACCAGCAAATATGCTACCAACCAAATGATTTGCGTTCCAATACTAACCTTTGTAGAAGTTGATAAGGGGCAAATTACTCTTTACACCACGCTTCCATCTTAGACTGTATCATCACTTAACATCAGGTAAGATGTCAGTTAGGCGTCAACTATAAGTATCTCTTTCTTTTTAATGTGTATTATTCTATTTCGGTTATCGGTAATTTCCGTAACAAAATATGCGTAGAAATAACACCAGACAATAGAAATTACAAAAATTAAATCAGTTACAAAGTGACCGTTACTGACACTGTATCGGGTCAAAGGTAGTTTTTTTGTGGTATTTTATAAACTGTGAGTGTTTATTACTGACTATTCGTGTTTTTGATTATATGATTGATGTGAATAACAATGAAAACCCTTGAAATAATTTTTAATTTTTAAGATATGAGCCTATAAATACAGGAGGGACTTTTTTCACTATCTCAAAGCTTCAGCGCAACATGATTCTACACCAGAGTCTTGTTTTAATTAACAAAAGATAACATTGTATAGTTTAACTATTAGCAAATATATAAATCATAGCATTTGGTAGTCTTTCATGAATATTTAAGTCCCAAGAGACGTTTTCTGTTAACCAAGAGCGGACAAATTACTGAGTTAAAATATAACACGGCCAGACAGTCAAATGGTTATATATAAAATATTATTATTTATTGTAATCGATAGATTTTGACGAGAGCTGATGATTGAAACTTGAATGAACGTCGTAGCTTTACCCAGTCTAAAGTTATACCAAATGGAATCCTTCAAAACGGCAGGGCTTCCCACTCCGCTGCGCGCGATGTGTTACAGTCCTTATTTAGCGCATTAATTCTTTGTTCCTTTAGCTATCCAGTGGTGTAATTAAATTTCTGATAGAGGTGATAGCTACAATTCCATTCCCATTGGGGTAGGCAGAGACAACGTCCATCCACTTGCCACGATCCTTGCATATCTCCTGCGCTTCTTTCATTCTCATTAAACCTTCCATACAAGTTCGTCGATTTAAAGTACTCGTGACCTGGCCCTTATTTAAAATGTCCTGGATTTGATCCAGGAACGTTGGCCATAGTCTTCCTCTTCCAACATTCGCATTCACTCTTGACTCATAAATCCTTTTTGTCAGTCTCCATTCATTCATTCTCTCTACATGCCCCAACCATCTAAGCATACCTTTCTCGATTTTAGTCACTACGTCTTCTTTTATACCACAACGTTCTCTTATCACTCTATTTCTTACTTTGTCACTCAGTTTCAATTCACTCATACGTCTCAATGCTCTCTTCTCTGTCGCATTTTTTTTTACTTTTGTGATTCTTCTGCCATACCCAACCCACTCCAGCATGCACAGCCAGTCTGGCCCTTTTTTTGAATGGCCTCTATTGATGTAATCTTAAAGACCTATTCACGTCAAAAAAGGCTCGATCGATAAAGCAATGATATTCAATTATAAGTGTGTATAAATTATTAATTGAATACCAATAGTTTATTCACAGTGATATTAAATAAGGAATGATAATTTAGCAGTTTGGTTAACTCTATCGCTCCCTTATTCGACAACAGCCGACTTTATTGAACGAACGTGACGGCGCAGTCTCATTCAATACCTACAAAATAAACGTCCAGAACTTATCTAAAGAGATTTTCAATTCAAAATTTAATAACTATATCACCCTTATTGTGTAGAAGCAATCAAAATTTATGTCCATACTTTAATTTTACAAAATACAAATCTTTAGTTTTACACAGTTGCATAAATCTTTTAAACCATCCAACAGATTTTAATACAGTTTTCAGCAATTAATAGAGTGATTCAAGAGGAATGTTTATATGTATAATTCATATTACAATACAGAAAAGTTGAAAAATTCAATGATTTGTAATGTGATGTCGTAACAGATATTTTACATACACACATACATAGCATCACGCCTCATTCCCATAGGGGTAGGCAGAGACAACATCCTTCCACTTGCCACGATCCTTGCATATCTCCCTTGCTTCTTTCATTCTCATTAAACCTTTCATACAAGTTCGTCGGTTTAGAGTACTCTTGACCTGGCCCTTATTTAAAATGTCCTGGATTTGGTCTCTTTCTTACTCTGTCACTCAATTTTAATCTACTCATACTTCTCAACGCTCTCATCTCTACCGCATTTATTTTACTTTTGTGATTTTTCTGCCATACCCAACTTTCACCAACACTCTAGCATGCACAGCCAGTCTAGCTCTTTGAGACACCATCTGGCTATTCATAAAGGTGTGCAGAGCACCATTTACCAAATTCCCTGCATTTACTCTCCTTTCAATATCACTTTCACATTTTCCACTTTTGTGAATTTAGATCCCAAGTATACAAATTCTTTCACCTCTTCCACTTGTTCCCCATCTATCAAAATATGGCCATTCGTCATAGATTCATCTCGTTCAAAAAGCATAACTTTCGTTTTGTTTACATTCACTTTCATTCCTTTCCCTTTCAAAGCTTCATTCATAATATTTAGCATCTCCTGTAGCTCGTTAGCGGATGACGCAAGTATTACTTGATCATCAGCGTAGAGTAAACATTTGATGAGTAATTCATTCATTCTTAACCCATACATACTTTCTTTTAAATCTGTCAAACATTTATCCATGAAAAGGTTGAACAGCCATGGTGACGCAACACATCCCTGTCGAACACCTCTTTCGACAGGAAACCTCTCCGTGTACGCTCCGTTTTTTCTGACACAAGCACTAGAACCCTCATGTTCCCTATAGCACTATAATACTATATTCTATTATAAATCCCTCTAAATCTCTATTATAAAAAATACTCTATAAACTCTATTATAAATCCCTATAGCACTAGAATGAGGGTTTAGATATTTTTATGCGCTTACATTGCAAACTAGCTAAACCTTACGAGACAGATCAAATTAATGTACTACGGAATTCTACATCTCAAAAAGACCGATAAAAATGTCTAGGATAGTATACAATTATCTCTTAAATACCCACAGTAACCATTTTTACCTTATACAAAAAATATATATGTTATTTACTAAGCTATTTTACACAATACAGTATTATTCTTAATTCAATTAAATATGTCACATACGTGGTAAATTTTATGTAGATCAAAACTTCTTTTAACAACATTTCATTAAAATAGATAACTTAGAAGATATCAGAGATTTAACCAGCGAAGGCGCAGCGGCTGGTGTAGAAATGTTACATGAGCATCAAATAGATGTCACCTTACTTAACATAGTTCACTGCCACGTCAGTCTATCTATTTGATCACGGTAAACTCAAAAACTACTGCATATATTATCATTCGATTTTTCCAATAAGATATAGGAATTCATGATAAATTTTTATGTATATAGTTTGTCAATGTTTTATGTAAATTGGTTGAATTATAACCCTAATTGTTGAAAGTGTCGAAAAAATTAATCCATTTGAGAGCTTTCGTCGAAAACACTGCCTAATCCCTAAGAGATACAACAAAACAATGTATAATAGAATTATTCCTCTTTCAACGATTTAAAAAAAAGTTCATGATAGCATATGTCTATCTTTTAAGGTTGAGTCGCTATACGCATTTTGTCTTCTAAGAAAGTTGTCACGTACATTACTGTAATTGGAACGTTATTCAGACGAATTTTATCCCCACTGTATCTATATTAGCTAATCGTAATCAAGCAGAAGTCATCAATGTTGTTTACACATACATACATACATACATAGCATCACGCTTCATTCCTGCCACGATCCTTGCAAATCTCCTTCGCTTCTTTCATTCTCATGAAACCTTTGATACAAGTTCGTCGGTTTAATGTAGTCTTGAGCTGGCCCTCATTTAAAATGTCCTGGATTTGGTCCAGGAACGTTCGCCTTGGTCTTCCCCTTCCAACTTTCGCATTCACTCTTGACTCATAAATCCTTTTTGTCAGTCTCCTTTCATTCATTCTCTCTACATGCCCAAACCATCTAAGCATACCTTTCTCAATTTTAGTCACTACGTCTTCTTTTATACCACAACGTTCTCTTATCACACTATTTCTTACTCTGTCACTCAGTTTTAATCCACTCATGCTTCTCAACGCTCTCATCTCTACCGCATTTATTTTACTTTTGTGATTCTTCTGCCATACCCAACTTTCACTACCATACATAAGCGTTGGCACCAACACTCCAGCATGCACAGCCAGTCTGGCCTTGTCTTGTTGTTTATAATGAAATATTTCTCGGTTATCTTTATAATATATGTATAATTACATTAAATTGCAGACAAAAATGCACTACCTACGTGAAGCCGAATTAATTGCCACTTACCATCAAATGTGATCACAGTCGAGCTCGAAACTATCAGTCATAAAAAATATAATAATTAATAATTTACTAATAATAGGTTTCTTAGTAAATATTGGAAGTATATTTTATACGCGCCCGAAATTATACATGCCACCCGATTGTTTCTATATTAGCTGATTGTAATCAAGCAGATGAAATCAATGTTGTATCGTCGTCGTCGGAAATATTTTAGTTGGAGTTTATGTTTGTAATATTTGTATAATATAAAGATTAATTCTAATTTACTTCAAGTAGTGTGAAGCGGGATAAATAGCCTCTAACCACTTACCTTTAGGTGTGATCACAGTCGATCTCTAATCTGTCAGCAATAAAAAAATCACCGTATAATGTTAATCTCAGGAAAAGTTATAGTAAATTAGCTGAAGTAATAAAGGCAATAGATTACATTTAAATTATATCCTAGACAAAGTGCTCTACTACCCGTGTGTAGCCGGATAAATTGCCACTTACCATCAGGTGCAATCACACTCAAGCGCTAATCTATCAGAAATAAATAAAAATCACCATATAATAAGTTTCTCAGCAGATATTTGAATTAAATGCACCCGGAATATAATATTCCTCACTGTTTCTGTATTAGACGTAGATGTAGATCGTAATGAGGCAGAAGAAATCAATGTTGTATACAAAGAAGTATTTTACTTCGTGTTTATAATTAATATCTGTACAATATAGTAAATTACTTCAAAACATTTAAATTCTACAGCAGACAAAACATGTAGGCAACGTAGTATACGCAAATTTAGATAATTTACGAATATACCCTACGATTCTGTAATTATTTAATCGTTTTAAGGTGTTCTACGGAAACTATGAACTTGTAACGTATGGATCAATTAACCAGATGTTTTGTATATTTTAATACCATTGCTTGTTAGGTATAGAAGCATTTTTAACTTGAGTAATATAACCAGCAATGGATAGTGGGTTTTTTGGACTATCGACGTGTATATCACGTAATAGTAAGCAGTCGTAGTATAGGGTGCCCGGGGCATGGCAGTCGGGAGGAGGTTGATCATCTACATTAGGGATGTAAACTTCACGGGATTACCTTATTTTTAGGGAATTTTGGAGAAAATAAAAAAAACCATACAGGTCATAAAGTAATTAAACAAATGTAACGAATTAATGTAATATAACTGTAATGTAAAGAAAATTAACATTACGTCATGTAGATAAAAATAATGTTACGCAATAAAAGGCAACATAACACAACAAATACAAAATGTAATACAATGTAAGTAAGATAATAATTTGTAACGTTCTAATAAACTTATTATAGTAATTATAGTCCTATTTGCTGACGATACTTCGTTGCTGTTTAAAGTAGACAGAAATGTAGATGATTATGACGATGTAAATAGTACCCTGTCACAGGTCTCACGTTGGTTTTCTGTTAATAACTTAAGATTGAACTCGGCAAAGACTAAGTGCGTTGAATTCGCGTTGCCAAATGCAAAAGAAGTCTGTAAAAATATCAAAATAAATAATAGTCCGCTAAATATAGTTAAATCTACAGTCTTCTTAGGAATAACGTTAGACTCAGGGCTTCAGTGGGGTGCCCATATTAAGACTCTGGCAAGCAAACTTAGTTCAGCTGCATTTGCTGTTAGGAAGGTGAGGCAATACACTGATGTTGAAACTGGTAAAGTGGTGTATTTCGCTTATTTTCATAGCATTATGCCGTACGCCCGATCTCTCTCTCCGGTTGCGGCGGACATTGAAACTATCTTCATTTTACAAAAAAGAGCAATACGTGCCATATACCAATTGGGATCTCGCGTTTCATTAAGAGAAAAATTCAAAGAAATATCTATTCTCACAGTACCGTCGCAATATATATTAAATAACATTTTATACATCCGTGATAATATTCATTTATACAGCAAAA
>JACTOM010000103.1:1830286-1924296 GCA_015832385.1 Elymnias hypermnestra
TAATATACTATCCCATGTATCATACTGTTCATTTTGGTGAATCATAGAAATTAACCATCTACAGCGATTCTATCTGATGTTCAAATTTGAGTCCAATTTGTTTTGCATACGGTTCATGCGTCTCATCTATAAAAATAAGTCGTTTACTCGGGCAAATATGTTATTGGCGGCTATTTTTGTACTTCACACAAAAGCGATCTTTGTTAATATACTATCCCATGTATCATACTGTTCATTTTGGTGAATCATAGAAATTAACCATCTACAGCGATTCTATCTGATGTTCAAATTTGAGTCCAATTTGTTTTGCATACGGTTCATGCGTCTCATCTATAAAAATAAGTCGTTTACTCGGGCAAATATGTTATTGGCGGCTATTTTTGTACTTCACACAAAAGCGATCTTTGTTAATATACTATCCCATGTATCATACTGTTCATTTTGGTATATCATAGTTATTCTTTTAGCACCTTTTTCTACTGGCTGGTAGTTACGGCTACGCTATTTTCGAAGTATATGTATCAGTAACGTGCTATATATAATAACGACCAGCTTTACCGCTCAGTCTTCTCAGAGACGTGAACAGATTAACATCGCGTTTGCTCTCCAAATACTCTATTTACATGTATTTCTAAATAAAACGCGAGTGAGTGTATGTGAACTTTATATTAACTCAGTGTTGTCAGTTTAATAAAGAAACTATTAAAACATTCCATACATTGACACCTGTTGTAATCTAAAATACGTAAGTGTTACAATTTGTTATTAAATTATTCATACTGTCGCCGGTGATACTTTATTATGTATTATTTTGACCTAGCTTTGTAGTTCAAGGCCTTTTTGTTTTATATTCCCGAATAAATTGAGTGTTTTTATTATTTTCTAGTTTATATCATTAATTTATTGAACTTTTAGGAAGTTCTGTGACATATTACTTACTACTATTGAAATAATACAAATATTGTACTTTTATATACCTTATTATGTAAGCTTTATATTTTGAATGTCTATATAATAGTTATTTTAACATAAAGTCATTTAAAGTCACATTATTATTTGTTAATTACTACAACACGTTATAAAAGTTGATATATTGTTTTTTTTTAAATAATAATACTATAGTTTTAGATACGGTATTCATTATATTTAATTTAAATACAGAGTAATAAGAGTATACAGACCAATTAAGTATATAAGTGAACCACAGATGACAATTTTTTTAAACTTTTAATGAAAAAGACTTATGTTTTAGTTATACAGCCTTATTAAATGACAGTAGGTTATTTATTTGTTTTTTATTAATAAAAATAAGTTATTTAATTAAATTGAAACTATAACTGTTTAAAAATAAATAATATATGACTTAGTACGGTTAATATGAACAGATATATATTGTTTTAAAGCGGCAATTGGTATATCCTGCATAGTTGGCTACGGGGCGTCGGAAGCGTCGGATTCATTCAAATAATTTAATTAAATCTCACGCCGAGCAGAGGGCAGCCCGGTTTCACATCTGCAAATGGATATAGAGATGTGTTTTAGCAGATAAAACATGATAATAATGAACTAGACCATGTAGTTAATATGGTTTTCTTAGGTACATGTATCGCAGGTCGTACAGGAGTCGAAATTTGGCCATAATTTGAACATTATTAAAGTTCTATTGTCAAAGACTATACTTCTATAATCACATATTTCGACACTGTTATGAAAGAGAAAAATTAACAAAAATTATGTTTGACATCAGCCTAATGTAACCTCCTTAGTGCTTTTGACAATATAAACTTTTTTATTGTAACCCTGTGGCGTTTGACATAATTGCAATCGATTGACAGATACATAAGTATATATATTTTCTATATGTCATGTGTTTTTTAATGATTTAATGTGTTTTTTATGCATAATTTTGAATAAATCTCATCCTGCACTCCTTCTCTGTATACACTTTTACGAAGAAAAGTATAAGACGATCGTAGGACCTGTCATCCTGTATGGATCAGAGTGCTGGGCCACCAAAGGGGAGAATGAAAGGAAATTCCATGCAGCGGAGATGCGAATGTTGAGATGGATGTGTGGAGTGACAAAATTGGATAAGATTAAGAATAAGTATATTAAGGAGTGGAAGGTTAGCCTGGTATGGACATGTAATGAGAAGGGAGGATAGCCATGTATGTAAGAGGGTCCTAAATATGATGGTAAGCGGGAGAGGGCGACCAAAAAAGTGTGGATCCAGAGGATATGTGTATAAAGGGTGTGAATGTAGAAATGACAGCGTATAGAGTGAAGTGGCGAAAGGAAACATGCTGTGCCGACCCCATCTAGTGGGATAGGGGCAAGAAAACAACATCTAAACTAATATTATAAAGAGGAAACATTTGTGTTTTTGTATGTATGTTTGTAACGTTTTCACACAAAAACTACAAGCACGATTTCAAGTGCATTTTCACTGAGTGACATAGCTTATAATACTTAAAAAAAAAAAATAAGAATCCCAATAAAAATGCATTAATGTAACCTAATGTGTGAAGAATTAGTCACAAAAATCTACCATCGCGTGACCCGAGGAAACTATTGATGATAGAACAAAAAAGTGTTCTACAATATTATAGAACGTATTAATATCTACAAAAAAATCTGGAATACTATATGTCCAAGTGCTGTAGTTATGCCACTATAACTACTTTTATACATTTTTAAAGTTAATAAACGTACCAGTAGCAATCAAATCATATTACACCTAACTCTGTATTAAACATTATCTTATTAATAATGTTTTATTCAAAACCGTTTCAATACCTGTAAAAAACTTTTTAAATTATTTAAATAGAATCTAAGAAAATCAGTCCGACCTAGTTGACTTTCCATTATACTTATAATTACACGAGATAAAGTAAAGAAAGGAATAGTTTTGTTAAATTTCAAGTCAATTAAAGTGGTTTTAGCGGTTTTATGCTATAATCAAATTCAAATTCAATAATTCTTTGATCAATCAGATTTTTGAATTGTCAAATAGTTACGGGGGTACTTTCGCGTCCTGTCCTGAGAAGAACACACAGCAAACTCAGTCAGTTGGCCCTTTCTGTTTTACATTATCATTACAATATATAATTTTAATTTATTATATTGTAGAAAGAGGTGTTCGACAGGGATGTGTTGCGATTTTGTTCTATTATTAATAGTTTTCGCAGGGCACGCGATGGCAGATTTTTTGTGACCAATTTTTATCACACTTTAAGTTACATTAATGCATTTTTATTAGGGATCGCTATTTTTTTGAGTAAGTAATATAGCCTGTACCACTCAGTGATAATGCAGCTTTCTAATGGTGAAAGAATTTTTGAAATCGATCCAGTAGTTTTTGTGTTAAAACATTACAAACATAATGTTATGATGTCGTTTAGAAGTTTATTTATTTGCATATATTTATGTAATCATATCATCGGATACGTCACAGTTTATCTACAATACGTTTATTGAATCTCTCGTGCTATCATCACATGTGATTTCAACTGAATAAACAAAAGATAAAAGCTTTTTAACGTGAAAAGATACGGTTATCCATATTTCTCTTTGACTGCAATAAAAAATATATACCAATGTTTGTCATTGATAATCTTTGAAAAGGCTATTAAGTATCTTTATAAAATAGTTATATAGATCGAGGTTTTCTTGAAATAAAAGAATTTGAGAGACGCTCACCTAAAAAGACATAAGCATGAAGATTTTGTGTGTTTGAACGCGGTTATCTCGGAAACTACTGCTGTAATTTGAAACATTCGTTCAGTGTTAAATAGCCTATTTATTGAGGAAAGCTATAAGCTGTACATCATCACGTTAAGACCAATAAGAGTAGTGCACCAGTTAAGAATGTTTAAAAATCTGTTGTTTTATTCTTTTTAGAATTTTCGTTGTGTGTTATAGTAACGGTTATAGTTTCGCATAAATCATGTATAACAGAATTGTTCGTCTTTAAACGATCTATAAAAAAGTCCATAACAGCATATATCTATCTTTTAAGGTTGGTTCACTATAACCCTTTTTATATCAAAAAAAATTTGCTCCATCGATCTCTCTTACGAGATGCAGACGAAGCTGCCCGGATAAGCTAGTACGATTATAAAATTGAATAAATAACAAGAAATATTTTCGTATTAGATAATAAAGTTTTGACACAGTGATGATTCAACGAAAAGCTAAACTAAAATGAAATCGTAACTTCGCTTAAAGTTCAGGCGACGTCAAAAATGTCATGTTACATTAAAACTTCGCTTTTATTAGGGAAAGTTTCGTCAAATGTAATCTCAGTTTTATATATTTCTTTTTAATAATGTAATACATCTATACAATAGAATAAACTTTTTGTGTTATATAAAAAAAATCAACATTTCAATGTGTGAACTTTGATAGATTGATTTTTTTCTGACACTTCCAAAAAATGCGTTATATTTTAAATAATTTACACAAAACCTAGACAAATTATATATGTAAGCCTTCCTCTAGAATTGCTTTATACATTGGTGAAAACCGCATTAAAATAGGTTTATTAGTTTTTGAGTTATTGCGAAATAGACTGACGCTCTTTGTATCGTAATATATTGAAAGAATTACTTTTACGTAAAGAAAACTTGGAAGTGAATGGATTGCTTTAACTTGTAAAGTATTAAGTTATTGCCAGAATAAAATGTGAAAAAATCTACATAATAAATGATTTTATAGATTTCTGTAATCATACAATCAATACAATCAATGATGATGAGGTTTTCCGACACTTCTTCAAAAGTATCATTATATTTTAGACAATTTACACAAATCCTTGATAAAACACAAAAACATTCATCTAGAATCACTTTATCTTTTGGTGAAAACCGTAATAAAATACGTTTATTATTTTTTGACTTATCGTAAAAAAAAACTGACGAATCTCGTTGTAACGTAATAAGGATAACAACATACATATATTTGAAGCATGACTGACTTATCCGCTAAAAAAGTTTGGTAAATGGCATTTTACATCGCACTGTTAGTATAGCTACAGAAAACACTTTATGTATTCCAGAATGACTGTTTTTATTCAGACACAGTTCTTCTGGATTATTCAGTACACATAAAGTAATTAAAAAGTAAGTGAAATAAAACTTTTATGTTAACCAAAACGAATCTCTAGTCCAACTTAACAGATTTTCCACTGCCATGAGATCTGGCATCGCTGAACTTATAAACAAGTTCTATAATTGTATGTACGTCTGTATTTTATTACGTTATAGAAATCTACAAATGGATTTAGTATTTTTATAGCATTTACGTTGAAGTCTGGAGTGTTTTATACGTTGCAGTTGCAACGCTGTCTGCTTAAGAGAGAATAATGATTAGATTTGTTAGAAAATACGGTCTTTGACAGAGAAAAATGTCGCAGTCACAGAATAACAAACGATTTCGTGTATTATTTTATGTAACTTAAACATACGCATAAAAAGTTAAGGTTTATTCTTAAATATGTGCTCTTTTAGTGCCGTAGTTTTATTTGCTATTTCATAGAAAAGTAGTTAACATAAAATGATTAATGGTTTGAACAACATACAATATATTATTATAACTAATATTCTAATTCAAAAATTCTTTATCCAAGTAGGCTTTTAAAGCACATTTGAATAGTCAAATATCGTTTTATCCATTATTTCAATGTACATTTGATGATATTACAGAACGGACAATCTAATTGTAACTGACAACACTGAGATTGCCGGCTAAAGGTTGGCCGTGCTGCTACTGGCAATACTGAAGCTACCATAAAGATTTAGATTGGCTGCATTGATTGAGTTGTGTGCCAACCTACAATAAGTGCGGAGATTGGCTACCTTGATTAGTTGTGTACCAACCTACAGAACATAATGGCGGGTTAAGAGGGGTATATAAATGCCAGCAAATTAAACTGGTCATTTCCTGTCCGATTGTCTTTTCAGCAGCAGCAAACGTTGCTCTAAGCCTAAGTCCGAGCCTCGCAGGAGGCGCTCTTAGAGCAACGTTTTCCCCCGACGCAGCAGGGCCCTTCTACGGGCCCACCTCTCGGCAGAGCTTCTGCGCTCGCCACCCCTCTCGGTTACGCTGTAAAAGCCAGTAGGGCTAACAGCAACTACACACATCGAATAAAAAAAAACTGGTCATTCATTCGTAAATACAGTGCTAACATAATGTTGCAAGGGTTCTTCCACTACCTGCTTTTAGAAGAGCCCATAACAAACTCAGTCAGGTGTCCCTTTCTTCACATCATCATTACAATATATACTTTTAATTTATTCTATTTCTGTTAAAGCAATTCATTCACTCCCACGCTTCTTTATCTTCTAAGCAATCCATCAAATTACAGAACAATTTATCAAATAAGCTTTCGTTTCTGCGTCGATTGTCCCGTGGGTCGTATGACTCTAAAGTGGCTTCAGGGATTTAAATGTTCATGAAAGACTACCAAATGTTATGATTTTTATGTTTGCTAATAGTTTAACTGTACAATTTTATCTTTTGTGTATAAAATTAACACTCTGGTGTAGCGTCACGTTGCGCTAAACTTCGAAATAATGAAAAAGTCTGTCTAATATTCATAGGCACATATCTTAAAAATTTAAAACTTACTTCAAGGGTTTTCATTGTTATTCGGATCACTTATATATTCAAAAACACAAATAAACACTCACAGTTTATAAAATACCACAAAACTCTACTACCTTCGCTGCGACACACGCACGGTTAGTAACGGTCACTTTGTAAGTGATTTTTTTTTGTTTTTTCTAATGTCTTGTGTTATCTTCTCACATATTTTGTTACTACAGTTACCGAGAAGCGAAATGGGTAATACACATTATGACTTAAGGAGAAACATATGGCCCGGACTGTGTGGGACTCGGCGAACAAGCAGACTTCGAAATACCCAGTAAAACCCAGCGGAACCCTCTTCATCCATGAATGAAGTGCCAGGGGTTCAACTGTCGCATTCATCCCTGGTGTCCCGGATGAATCTGATTGAGGATTCTCGACGATGGAAGGACTTACGTTTACAGACGCTGCCTTGTAGCCCGCCTCCTCCTGCGGTATGAGGGAGCATCCATTGCAATCTCCGTCTCTCGTTCGTGGGCCTCCTTCAGTGAGATGATCGTCTCACAGAAGAGGGCCACTCGCGCCCAGCACCTCTCATTACACAGCATCGCACCTAGAGAAAGAAAAAGGGTTAATCCTTACAACTTCTGGGAATTCTACATACGTTTCTATAAAAAATTATAGAAACGTATGTAGCCTACTGGAATTTATAGTTTTTTTTTATATTTCGTATGTTATATGAGGTGTAATTTATTATTGTAACATTGTACAAGTGTCCAAACTTTTACAGCAGTGAAATATTTATATAAGCGACTCTCTTGAACCTTTATTTTAGAATAGAATATACTTTATTGTACACCACAACATTATACAAATAATACATGAAACAAAACTCAGCGAGTAGTACAAATAGGCGACCTTATCGCTTATTAGCGATTTCTACCAGGCAACCTTAGGGTTAGTGAGATTATTTAAAGTCAGAAGGGTAGATGGTGTTCGTTAAAAAATATACACCTAGATAAAAATAATTCTACATACTAATACATATACGTTTACATACATAAAATCTGCACAATATATATATGTTATAAATCAATACATAATATACATGTTAAATAAATAAAACCAAGTACAAATAGTCGTCATGACTAAAAACATAGAGAAAGGTAGTGATTCTTTACAGTACCACTCGGTGGCTGAATGTCCCGCCTGGGGTTCTCAGCGACTCATTATGACGTCGCTGATCAGCACAAACCTCTCACTGGCTAATATTATAGATGTAATGCTCATTAGTGAGCAGGCCTGGAGAGCGGTTGCCTCCCTTTGCGAGACTGTCATCTCGCTTAAGGAGGCACGACAAAGGGAGAGGGTGAATGCCGCTGAGACACTCCGGCCCAGACGAAGGGGAGTAGGAAACAGGAGGCGGCGGTTCATGCAACTCCTCCCCCTGTAGAATATCTGTGAGCCGAATACAACCGAGGGGTCAGAGAGGAATGCCTCAACGAGCCTCTGGCTCCCCACTCATGGTTGACGACGGTCCCGCTGGGTTTTAGTGGGTATTGAGAGTTCTTCCCCCTCGCCGAGTCCCACACTCCCGAACCCACAGTCGGGGTGCGTAAATGCATTTCCCAGCGTTAAAAAAAAAAGTGATTCTTTACTTGTTTCTTGAATATGTCCAATGACTTAGATTCTCTTATACTCATAGGTAATTCGTTCCATAATTTTATAGCCTGAACCGTGTAAGATTCCCCATAGAACTTTGTTTTATGCGGTATGGACCAAGTTTCAGGTCACGAGAGGGTCTTAAACACCGTCCATCAGAAACGTAAAATTCAAATTTATTACGTAAATACTCAGGAGCACGAGGATTGAATAGCCCACAGTACAGAAGGGAGACAATATGTAAATTCCGGCGAAAACGAATAGGCAACCACTTGAGCTTTGCGCGAAATTCAGACACATGGTCGTATTTGCGTAATCCAAATACGAACCGTATAGAGAGATTCTGTAATCGCTCAAGTTTATTCAGTTGGTCCTCGGTCAAGTCAGGACAGCTAGCATCAGCGTAATCCAGGATAATGGGACGTAATAGCTTTAAATGTCTTTCTGCTCAGATTTCTCATGTGTGTTGCCCAAGATAAGGTTTTATCCATAGTTATGCCTAAGTTTTTAACAACATCGCTGTATGGTATAATGGTGTCGTTCAGTAAAACAGGTGGAATATTAGACACTCTTGAAATAGAATTTCTACTGCCAATAATGATAGCCTGAGATTTGATGGGGTTAACTTTTAGGCTGAATGATTTGCTCCAATTAGAAATTGTGGCAAGATCATTATTGGTAGCAGATATAGCTGAGGGAAGATTTTCAAGTGTGCACTGGTTATAAATTTTACTTTAGAACGTAGGCAAAACCTCAGGGAGGCGCTAGTATAAAATAACATTGCTATATTATTACTCTTTCCTGATAATTTACAGTCAATTAACGGATTTGTTGTAGTATTTCGTTATGTTACAAGTTTCGCGGAATGGCGGCCGACCTCTGCACTCCAATTATAGATGACCCAATAACACATCGATTATTTAAGGAGGGTCTTAATTGACTACAATAGAGCAACAACGACCTAACTACGAAATTAGCTTAACTTGTTAAACTCTAAATCTTTCAGCTGTTGAAATCTATGTGTAAAATATATCACTTTCGGACTTTGCCTTTTTTTTGTCGCTGGGAAATTCAGTTTACGCACTAACCCTGACCGATGACCAGTCAGGAGTGTGGAACTCGGCGATGGAAGGTCTCGCAATACCCACTAGTGAGGCACCAGGTGTTCATCTTTCGCATTCTGCTCCGGTGTTTCCGTACTTTGCCTGTCTCATTATCATTTGTAAAGTAGCAGCTAACTTAGGAGAGATAGGCATTATGTAAATAGTAGTTGATAAAAGAGATATAGCAACTTCTACTTTTGAGATACATATCATTGTAGTCTTTTCTATCCTCTCAGGCTGAAGTGGTGGGTTTATGCTCTATAAACCCTCTCTCCAATGAAAAAGGAGGCCCTTTTCGATGTGAGGCGCATTAGGGTAAAATTTGTACGGAGTAAAATTGCTATCAGCGTTACGTAGATAGTTGCAGCCTTTTCTTTATGTTTGTTATCTCATATCTTCCGACTGGTTGAACCGATCTCTGTGATTCTTTTTTTATATAAAAGGTGGTGCTTGTGGTAGGGTCTCGTTTTCTTTGGTCCAGTTCTGATGACGGCATCCATGAGAAAACCGGTCTTAAATTTGCATTAAGCATGTGCGCGACAAATGGACGAATAACTCACGACAACGCCAACCGAATTCGATTTTCCTTTGGATTGGAAAGGATATACTTCAAGGGTAGTTTGATGATAGTTTCCAAAGTAACGGAACTCTTCAATTCTTAGAAGCAACGATACTCGGTAGAATCTGTTATTGGCTATCCGGATATTACATTCACTTACCGTAACGTCGGTATGGTTAAGTGATTGTCGTAGTCAAATATGATGATCAATAACTCCTCGACAGCTTACAGTAAGGGTCTTGTGGAGAATATCTAACTGTCAATTTAAGACGACATTGTCAAAGGCCAGTTCGCACATTCCCTCTGACAAGCCATTTTGTGACTGAAAAAGGAGTGCAAGCGTTCAAAGTGGAGTTAAAAAGTGTTCGTAAAGACGCCTTCTTCCTTACACCTTCCTTCTTTTAGAGACGACGGGCCTCAGCTGCTCCTCTGTCTCTTTCTACATGGCCTACGTCACCGAGATGATAGCCACACAGAAGGAGGCAACTGCTCACCATCACTCCCCCTGCCGAGTATTACAATGAGATAGGAGGCCGGTGCCCAGCAGTGGGACCCTAATGGGCTACTGCTTACCTTAACCGTTTTTCCTTTTTCCACAGGATAATTATCCGTCCTTCCTTTTTCCACGAAGTAATTTACGATTCTTCCTTTTTCCACAGAGTAATTAACCGTCCTTCCTTTTTCAAAAAAGATGTTAATAGTCCTTTCTTTTTCCACAGAGTAATTAACCGTTTTTCCTTTTATCACAGAATAATTATCCGTCCTTCCTTTTTCCATGGAGTAATTGACAGTTCTTCCTATTTTCACAAAGTTCTTAACGGTCCTTCCTTTTTCCATTTAGTAATTAATTAAGTGTTCTTTCTTTTTCTACAGAGCAATTAACTGTTCTTCCTTTTTCCATGGAGTAATTAACCGTTCTTCCCTTTCCCACAAAATAATTAACCGTTCCTCATTTTACTCTGTAAAGGACGGTTAATTAACCGTCCTTCCTTTTTCCATAGAGTAATTAATTGTTCTTCCTTTTTCCACAGAATAATTAGTTTTTATTTATCTTATGCGTATATATTACTGTACACTCATAATATAATAATTCATTATATATTTCTAAGTTTGCTTTTAAATAAAAGCGTATTATTTTTTAAACTATTTTTATGTAATTCTTAGTATTTCATACCAAAATCTGGCAGCAGATGTACAAATTAACCAGTCACGAGAAGAGGAGGTGAAACTTAAGCTCATGATAAATATTTCTATAAGAAATCCAATTTTTTCTTCAATTATCGTTTTTTACATAGTCTTTAATAAATGTGCTTAATTTCAAATTGATCCGACTGTTTGAAGTGCTTAAAAATCGAGTTCAAAGATTCCATCAAAAATAATATTGAAAACTGTTATTTTGTCTTTTCAAATTAATTTGTATCAAATAAATTAGGTTTTATTTAAATAAGTCGTATAAAATATTAAGTGTTCAACCTTGAAACGTGCAACCAGAGTCTTATTTAAATCTAAAAACATGTCATATTGACACAATTTTCGTGCAAGTGTTAAGTAGCACTCAACTCTTCGAGTCGACGTCGCGTGTGCCTTTTTGCTTGGACGGAAACCAAAAATTGAAGTGTTCGGTTTAACTGAAGAAATAACAAGGTTACGAAATTGTTTAATACAAAAAATTCGTTTTCATTCGAAAATTATATCGGCTAATAGATTACCGCGATTCGCTATGCAACATTTGGCCCTTTTAAAGGTATTTTGCATGACGTCCCTTCTTGATAAGCTAAATTTCTTCAATTCATTGAATCTTTTGAAACCTATTCACATTTGTTATTGATTTTACAAAACCCTATAAGTTAAAGTGTGCAGCTGTTAAATCCGGAGATCTGAATGCTCAAGCTAAATCGCCAAGAAAAATTTTAATCATTTCTTGGTACCTTTCGGCAGTAACGTTCTTTGCATATCTCCTTCACCTCTTTCATTCTCATTAAACCTTTCATACAAGTTCGTCGGTTTAGGGTACTCTTGACCTGGCCCATATTTGAAATGTCCAGGATTTGGTCCAGGAACATTCGCCTTGGTCTTCCCCTTCCAACTTTCGCATTCACTCTTGACTCATAAATCCTTTTGGTCAGTCTCCTTTCACTCATTATATGCACATGCCCAAACCATCTAAGCATACCTTTCTCAATTTTAGTCGTTACATCTCCTTTTATACCACAACGTTCTCTTATCACACTATTTCTTACTTTGTCACCCAGTTTCAATCCACTCATACTTCTCAACGCATCTCTACCGCATTTATGACAGCATAGCCGCACAGCCAGTCTACCCTTTGAGACACCATCTGGCTATTCATAACGGCGTGCAGAGCACTATTTACCATATTCCTTGCATTCACTCTCCTTTCGATATCACTTTCACGTATTCCATCTTTTGTAAATTTAGATCCTAAGTATACCAATTTTTTCATCTCTTGCACTTGTTCCCTATCTATCAAAATATTGCCATTCATCTCTTTCAAAAAGCATAACTTAATTCTTAATTAGCAGATAATGCAAAGTATTATTTGATCTTCAGCGTAAACTTTTCATGAGTTATGCATTCATTCTTAACCCATACATACCTTAAATCTATCTAACAGTTATCTATGAATAGGATGAACAGTCAAGGTGACGCAACACATCCCTGTCGAACACCTCTTTCCACAGAACACTTTTAAAGAATAGATACCAATGCTGTTTCCAGCATGAATACCACACCATAAAGTTGTTTTTAGTGGATCCTCCTGGGTTCTTCTCAACTTTACTTAAGGGCTGCGGGCCTCGAGGCAGTGCCTCCTTGCCCGGGCATCTTCCTCAGACATGAATTTCATGCCTGGTATTTTGTTTTGCCCGCAATCATACGGGCTGGTTCCCGCTGGCTACACTAGTCCATCCAGGTCAAGTCCGGGAATTGCCACTGATATTGCGTCGTCTTCGCCGTCATCATCGCCTACATCAGGAGGCGGTGACAGCAGAAGCTCACGAGGCAGGGGACGCCCAGTGTTTCCTGCTCTTGGGCGCTGGCTGGAAATGCCGTGGAGGTGTATTTTAGTGGATACAATGATGTTTCATTAAATTTAAAGACCAAAATGGTAGCGGGACTTTTGCTCCACCCAGTTTATAAAGGTTAATCTCTATTAACAACCCACGTATTTCTTAATCCCGTGGGTATTTGAAAGGGTGACAAAAGATTCGCAAATCAGTTGCTACATTAAGCCATTTTAACAATTGTTTTGGATTTGCCCCTAATCTAATTTTAAGGACTGCCTCATTGGTCTAGTGGTTAGCATGTTCGACTACAGACATGAGGTCCTGGGTTCGAGTCCCGGGTCGGGCCAATTCAAAAATCAATATTGAGTTTTCTATTAAGATTTTCTCAATATTTGCCCGAAGTTGGGAAGTTGGCGGTGTGATCCACCCCCGTGCCTCGGAGAGCACGTTAAGCCGTCGGTCCTGCGCCTGATCTCTCTCCGGTCGTGTCGGATTCCCGTCACATCGGACTATGAGAGTGAAGGAATAGAGAGTGCACTTGTGTACTATGCCTGCCAATCCGCACTGGAGCAGCGTGGTGGGCTATGCTCTAAAAACCCTCGCTCTTCGGAGTGAGGAGGCCTGTGCCCAGTAGTGGGACGTTAATGGGCTGCTATTACTACTAATTTTAAGAGATATATCAAAAACCTTCTTAGATCCAAGTGCATCGCTCCATATTCTCACGGATAGGAGAAACACCGTGGGGAAAAGCTAGTCCCTTAATAAATATCCCAGCGTCTTATCGCATTAAAAAGCTTGCTCGCAATGGGTCCTATTATCTTTCAATTTCAAACACGCCACGAACAAAGTGGATCATTTATAAAACGCGTAATTTATGATTAATTAATTAGCTTCACGTAATAAATTGATGTCATGAACCCCCCTTCGATGATTTGCATGTAAACATCTAGCTACTTTATTTTGTTAATAATTGTTCGGGATGTTTACTTAATATCTACTTTATTTAATACTAGCAAAGTCCAGCGGTTCCACCTGCGTAGATCCGATAAAAGTTTTATTTCACTTAGTTTTTTAGATAGTCTAATCAATATAAATATTTTACTTTATAAAGAACTAGCGGCCCGTCCCGGCTTCGCACGGGTAGACATAAATAGGTACAGATATTTAAGTTATAAGCATGATAATTAAAACGACCATGAATTGACAAATATTATGAAAAGGTGTGATTTCTAATACTAAAACTAAGTAGCTCTGAAAAGAACTTTTTAAGTGAAGCATAAAAATGTGTTAAAAAAACCTCGAAATATTCAATGTCACTTGCGTCCAATGGGTAAGGTAACCTAGTTCATAATGGTGCACCCCCTTCTCCCGCACTGCCCCTCTCTCGTCGAGTTAGATACTCGATGCGCTGCATGGCGGCCGCTGCCGGCATATTTTAATTTCATGATATCTTTCGAATGGAATATCCGATTACAATAATTCAAAAAGTATTCATCAGGTATTGAGACAGTCTTGAATATTGAATTATTTATTTGGATAAATATTTATAAAGGGTATGGATAACCCGGTCTGATTTTGATCGGCATTTCTATCAATTTGTTAAATGTAAAAAAGTAGTTATAGTGACATAACTACAATAGTTAGATATATGGTCCCGCGAAGTTTTTTATAGATATTGATATATTCTATAATATTGTCGAACATTTTTTTGTCCTATCAATAATACTCTTCACAGCGTATGCGATGAAAGACATTTTATGGCTAATTTTTTTACAACTTCTGTTGGTTTTTATAGGAATTTCTTAATATATAGAAATCTAGTACTAAATATAGCCAATGTTACTCAGTTATTAAGCTACATTAGCTTTCTAATGAAAATTGAATTATTAAAATCGGTCCAGTACTTTTTGAGTTTATTCGATACATACAAAAATACAAATCTTTCCTCTTTATAATATTAGTGTAGACTAGCAATGCCCCGTGGATTCACCTGCGTAGATTCCGATCTCGTGGCAGTGGAAAATCTATTTTCGTTAACATAAAAGTTTTATTTCACTTAGTTTTTAATTACTTCCTTTCAGATTATTAGATACACACTTACATTAATAATCTAATCAATATAAAGATCTAACTAATACATTTTTAAACTCGTAATATCATTTCAAGGCTCAAAAAGCACTATTGAATCGTCAGTAGTCTGTCCGTTGGTAACAAATCTGCCACTGGTTCGGAAAGTTGAATCCATTAAGAAGAAACTGGCAAGAAACTCAACGGTTACTCTTTTAGAAATAGTTTAGAATGTCCAACATGAGTCAATTTAAAAAATACTCTACAGGTATTGAAAGAATTTTTTTAAATCGCTCCAGTAATTTTTAGCTCGATTATAAAAAATTGTTAAAAATAAAATAGAAAAATTCAAAATGCAAAACTTTCGTCTATATTAGAGAAGAGATTTATTTGTAATACTTTATTGTCACAGTACTTCCCTTTACACAACATTTGACACTCTGGAGTTCGAGTTTAGATTGAGATTTTTAAATTCGTTATATCTTTTGAATAGAATGTCCGATTTTAATATTTTAAAAAGTATTTTACAGGTATTAAAACGGTCTTTAATGAAATATTCAATAAGATAAAGATTAATACAGACGTGTGTATATTATGGTTTGATTAATGGCGGCACTTTTATTAACTTTTAAAATGTAAAAAAGTGCTTATAGTAGCCTAACTATAGTAGTTGGACATATAGTATCTTTGACTTTTTTGTAGATATTAATACGTTCTATAATATTGTAGAACATTTTTATATTTTATATTCAATAGTTTTCGCAGCGCACGCGATAATAGTTTTTTGTTTCACACCTTGGGTAACATTAATGCATTTTTCTTAGGAATCCCTATATTTTTGAGAAAGCAATATACCGTTTATCGTTTAGTGAAAATGCAGCTTTCTACTAGTGAAAACTTTTTTAAAATCGGTCCAGTAGTTTTTATGTGAAAACGTTACAAACATACATATTTACATACAAAAACACAAACGTTTTCTCTTTAAAATATTAGTTTATATTTTCCATCTAGTGATGATGATATTAAGTCCACAAGAAATGGCACAGATGGATATCCTTTTTTATCATCAGCACTATACTATAATACTAATTTTTTATATTTAGATTGCAGCAATTCATTCGCTTCCACGCTTTTTTATCGTCTAAGTAATCTTTCAAGTTATAGTACGATTTTTCTATTAAGTTTCTTTTAGAAATGGTTTTGGATTTAGTAAGCGTCGTATCTAGGTGTATATTTGATTTAAAAGTGCTGTAGAAGACTAAATGAGTAAGGAATTTTCGATTTGATTCCGTTTTCCTTTGCGTAGAAAACCGTCCAGTCATATTAGAGTCAGTCAAATAAGGCTGCCACTGGAGGGGCTCATAAAAGCCGTAAATCATACCTAATTCTCTGTCAGAGACACACTCGCTACCCCTCGTCCGTGAGCTGAATACCTATTTACTCTTTAACACTTGAAATATACTTTTATGTCATCGAATATTTTATCAGAGACATATTTTTATAATGAAATTATCGAGTGTTCGTGCCTGTAGAATTCACCGTATTGTGTTCGGTTATACATTGTTAAGTGGCAACACTAAAAACACTAAAATATTGTGCAATATTATGTTATATTAATAAATTTAAAAATAGTGAAGTAATTAGAAGTAATTAGTGAATATGTGTCGGGTGTTTAAGAGAGTATTCTTATCTAGACGCTCGAATTTCGGGCATAGTTTGACGCTCGATAAAATAAAAGAAACCTCATATTTCTACTATATATGTTTTAATGATTTTTTTATTAATATCTCAAGAATATATAGAAAAAAAGAACAATGAAATAAAATTAAAAATTCAGTGAATTACGCGTCGTTGTTGAAGTGGTGGTGTAAAACAAAAACGTGTTCTCATCTTCATGATTGCCACCCTTCTGGTGATTTGTAATAAAAAAATAATAATAAATTCTTGATTAGTAGAAATGTCAAAATGGTATGTACATTGAAAAATTAAAATAAAAAGATTACGCACAAAATGGCGGCTACCCAAAAAATGGGGTTGATTTTTTCCAGTCGTTTTTTTAAGTTTCACAGATTTTTTTTAAATATTAGGAATTAGAAGTATTGAGTTTTTTAAATCCATACTGAAGAGGGATATATAAAGAATATTCACAGCAAATTTCAAGTTAATCTGTCTATTAGAACTTGAGATTTTGTTAAGAAACATTTTGCGTATTGAGTAGAAGGCGTTTAAACTTTTATGTTAAGCTTCAGACGGTGTAATCAATAGGAGAGTTCATATAACTTACACTTTATTAGTCTACTTTGTATAAGTAAGTAAGTAAGTAGCAGCCCATTAACGTCCCACTGCTGGGCACAGGCCTTCTCACTCCGAGGAGCGAGGGTTTTTAGAGCATAGACCCACCACGCTGCTCCAGTGCGGATTGGCAGGCATAGTACACAAGTGCACTCTCTATTCTTCACTCTCATAGTCCGATGTGACGGGAGAATCCGACACGACCGGAGAGAGATCAGGCGCAGGACCGACGGCTTAACGTGCTCTCCGAGGCACGGGGGTGGATCACACCGCCAACTTCCCAACTTCGGGCAAATATTGAGAAAATCTTAATAGAAAACTCAATATTGATTTTTGAATTGGCCCGACCCGGGACTCGAACCCAGGACCTCATGTCTGTAGTCGAACATGCTAACCACTAGACCAATGAGGCAGTTAATTACATGGTAACTCGTAAACTACTTTGTATAAATTTATTAAAATAACCTTCATATTATAGATTTAGAATGTTATAATATGTTATTCATGTTTAGGTAGTTCTGCTCAAACCGTCCGAGTTGCCATATAATTAAAAGGGCTATAACTTTTAATATAATTGGAATTTAAAATTGTCATCATACGGAGTTATTCTTGAATATTTCAACTATCGAAATATGGAAAACATTTTTCAATTGTTTCAATTTACTAGACTAGAATAACCACTGAAAGCTAGATTTTTCTACTGCTTATTTTAAAGAGAAATCATTTGGGTTTTTTTTATATAGGTATGTATGTTTGTGACGTCTTCACACAGAAACTACTGGACAGATTAAAAAAAAAAATCACCATTAGAAAGCTGTATTTTCACTGAGTGATAAAAGCTATATTTGTTTCTAAAAAAAAAATAGGAATGCTTAATAAAAATGCATTAGTATAGCCCAAATTGGTCACAAAAAATCTGTCACGGCGTGTGCTGGGGAATCTATTGATTATTGAATATAAAAATGTTTTACAATATTATAGCACGTGTTAATATCTACAAAAAAGTCATATATACCATGTTTCCAACTACCGTAGTTATGCCACTATAACTACTTTTTACATTTTAAAGGTTAATAAAAGTGTCGACAATAATTGAACCATATTATTCATACCTCTGTATTAATCCGTATCCTATTTTATTAAAGACCGGTTCAATACCTGTAAAATACTCTATAAATTATTAAAATCGGACATTCCATTCAAAAGATATAACGAATTTAAAAATGTCAATCGAAAAAAAATTGTAGCGACCCTTATAGCTGGGCTTGCGACTGGTGAGTTATCTCATATTCCAAGGATACCAATCATACTCATCGGTATACTGGTTTTATTTTTATCAAGCTAACAATTAATGGAGGTATTTACAAAAATCTTTCATTACCTCTTTGAAATGAAGAATTTTTTAATACCTTTAGAGTACTTTTAAATATGCTAATATCGGACATTCTACGAAAATATTACGAATATTAAAATGTATTAATCTACACTAATATTATAAAGAGGAAAGATTTGTATTTATGTATGTAACGAATAAACTCAATAAGTACTGGACCGATTTTAATAATTCGTTTTTCATTAGAAAGCTACATTATCACTGAGTATCATAGGCTATATTTAGTACTAGATTACTATAGAAATCTTTAGAAATTCCTATTAAAACCAACCGAAGGTGTAAAAAAATTAGCCATAAAATGTCTTTCATCGCATACGCTGTGAAGAGTATTAATGATAGGACAAAAAAATGTTCGACAATATTATAGAATATATCAATATCTACAAAAAACTTCGCGAGACCATATGTCTAACTATTGTAGTTACGTCACTATAACTACTTTTTTACATTTAACAAATTGATAGAAATGCCGATCAAAATCAGACCGTGTTATCCATACCATTTATAAATTTTTATCCAAATAAATAATATAATATTCAAGACTGTCTCAATACCTGATGATTACTGTTTGAATTATTGAAATCGGATATTCCATTCAAAAGATATCATGAAATTAAAATAAAAACACATGCCGGCGGCGGCCGCCGCGCAGCGCATCGAGTAACTAACTCGACGAGAGAGGGGCAGTGCGGGAGAAGGGGGTGCACCATTATGAACTAGGTTACCTTACGCAGTGGATGCAAGCGACATTGAATATTTCGACTTATATCGTTATAAAGTAAAATCTGTATATTGATCACATTATGTATATGTGAATCTAATATTGCCCATTGTTTTTAACTCTTTTAATTATATAGTTAGAACTTGTAATTATCACCATGACTTTGGACTTGATATATTATTTGTTTCACGCAATTCAACCGTGATTTCTAGACTGTATAAAAGGTTAGATTCTAGGTTAAATAATAAAGTAGCCCTTCAAGTTGGCACCGTCTAAATAAACCAATGGTGGGGGAGGATAAATAAATTGGCCAAGTGCGTGTCGAGTACGCATTAGAGAAGCCGTTTGCTAATGTAGGAAATCTTTTGACTGTTTTTTTTTGTTTATACGTGGACTGTATTTATTGAAGCAACAGACAATGTTTCACTGCAAAGCTTTTCATCAAATTATTACAAAATAGTATGTAATTAACAACCAATGTTAATTTTAACATCAATTGCCATAATTCATTAACTCTTAGATTGTTGACATGATACGATAGTTCTGTCTCAACTCAAGAAAGAAATATAAGCATCTGGTTCTGTTTTATGTTGTAATACAATATCCGTAAAGATATCACCAGGAAATAGAAAAATCAAGATATAAATCAGTTACAAAGTGATCGTTACTAACGGTGCGTGTGTCGCGTTGAAGGTCGATAAGGTTTTTTGTGTTATTTTATAATCTGTGAGTGTTTAATAGTGATTACATGTGCTTTGACTGCCTCACTGGTCTAGTGGTTAGCATGTTCGACTACAGACGTGAGGTCCTGGGTTCGAGTCCCGGTTCGGGCCATTTCAAAAATCAATATTGAGTTTTCTATTAAGATTTTCTCAATATTTGCCCGAAGTTGGGAAGTCCTGCGCCTGATATCTCACCGGTCGTGTCGGATCCCGTCACATCGGACTATGAGAGTGAAGGAATAGAGAGTGCACTTGTGTACTATGCCTGCCAATCCGCAGTGGAGCAGCGTGGTGGGTCTATGCTCTAAAAACCCTCGCTCCTCGGAGTGAGGAGGCCTGTGCCCAGCAGTGGGACGTTAATGGGCTGCTACTTACTTATTTGTGCTTTGGATTATATAACTGATGTAAATAACAATGAAAATCTTTGTGGTAAGTTTTAATATTTAAGTCATGAACCTATAAATACAAGACTGATTTTTTTTACTATCTCAATGTTTAGCGCAATATCAAGCTACACCAGAATCTAAATTTAATAAATAAAAGATAAAATTATATAGTTTAACTATTAGAAAACATAAAAATCATAACATTTGGTGGTCTTTCATGAATATTTAAATTTAAAGAGCCACTTTGGTATCAGTCTAAGCGTTTAGTTTCGCAGATACGTCGTTCTTGCTCTCGAAGCCACAATAGTAGTTGCGAGTAAAAACACACAAATAATTTATGACTCTATTACAAAAACAAGGTCATGTGAACTTACAGGTTCTTTGAAACAAGCTGTAGTGCACTGCGGGGAATATTATAAAGCTCTATTATATACGTTCATGTTCGTTCAGAACTTTCTCAAGCACACTGTGGGGAGACTGACTCAATAAAAGAGAATTGCGGCCTATTTTATAATGAAGCAGTCAGAATTCACACAGTTATATTGGCCTTTGGGGTTGTTTTTATATTATCCACCCTGTGTAACGTTTTCCTACCTAATTCTATTAAAATCACAGCTTAAACTCTATAAAAGACGCAATATTCTTTAATTGTGAAGGTCATTTAGTACAAAATCGTCACCTGTTACTAACTACGCGTGGATGTTATAAAGTATTTAGAAGATATCGTTAAATTGTTTGGAGGAAGTAATTCAATGCTTCTATATTTGGATGGATCTAATACTCTGTAAATGTTGGAATATTCTTTAATTTTGTAGGCTGTTTAGTACTTAATCGTCACCTGTTACTAATTTTGCGTGGATGTTATAAACTACGGATTTAAAATATTTAGAAGATATTGTTTAATTGTTTGGAGGAAGTAATGCCATACTTCTATATTTTGATGGATCTAATACTCTTCAAAATATGAAACATTGTTTAATTATGGAGGCCGTTTAGTTCATAATCGTCACCTGTTACTAATTACGCGTGGCGATTATAAACAGGGCCGTCCGTTCGATTGCTAGAAATTATTAATCGAGGCGCCGTACAGTTCGTATCTAAAATATTTAGAATATGTTGTCAAACTATTTAAAATAACTAAATAAATGCTTCTGTACTTGGATGGATCTAATATTCTTTAAAAGATAAAACATTGCTTAATTATGAAGGACGGTCAGTACATAATCGTCACCTGTACAGTTCGGATCTTAAAATATTGAGATGATATTGTTAAACTGTTTGGAGGAAGTAAATCATTGCTTCTATACTTGGATGGATCTAATACACTTTAAAAGATGGAACAGTGGTTATCTATGGAGGCCGCTTAGTAAAATATCGTTACCTGTTACTAATTACGGGTGGCGATTATAAATAACGCCGTCCGTCCGATTGCGAGACTTTATTAAATTACACATCGTACAGTTCGGATCTAAAATATATATGTCGGAGAATAAGAGAGAACCGAGCTGAATAAAGCACAGGGGCGTAGGGTTCTTCGCCGACATCGTCATTAATGGGATCCATTATTTAATTTCTTATACTGTGGGCGTTCGTGGGTAATGTTGGTGCAATCAAACACTTTGTTAATTAACTCGGATTATAATGTTCAATCACTTAATGTTACCGATATCAATTTACACAAACCCATTAACAGTAATAGCTAGGAAAGCGACAGTTTCAAAAGTCGACCGCTCCGGCCGACCGCCACTCGAGAACTGCCGAGAGATGCGCCGGACTGCCACTTATTGACTCTGCCCCCACGCCGATACACAGATGGGCCCAGCGATCCACAGACTAGTATACTCGTACACGGACCAGCGATCCACAGACTCTTGCACTCCGACATATAGAATATATTGTCAAATAAGTAAATGCTTCTGTACTTGGATGGATCTAATATTCATTAAAAGATAAAAAAATTGCTTAGTTTAGTACATAATCGTCACCTGTTACTAGTTACGCGTGGCTATTATAAATAACGGCGACCGTTCGATTCGTCGACCGCTATCGTCTAAAATAAACTCTTAAGTAAAGCTACAATTATTTTGTATTGTATCTACATGTTAGTAAGTTTTGTTTAAAACAATCACGCGTAATTAGTCACAGGTGACAATAATGTAATAAACTACCTTCCCAATTGGACAATGTTCAAGATGGTAATGATAATCAACTTTTAACTATAATATTAAAAGGCTTAAGCTGGAGAAAATTTGATATATCTGTCGGAGTGTAATAGTCTGTGGAACGCTGGCGCCATCTGTCTCTCGGCGTGAGGCAGAGTCAATAGTAACAATCCGGCACGCGCCTCTCAGTAGTTCTCGGGTGACGATCCGCCAGAGTGGTCGACTATTAAAACTGTCGCGTTCCTAGTTATTATTATTAATGAGTTTGTGTAAATTGATATCGGGAACATTAAGTGACTGAACATTATAATGAGAGTTAATTAATAAAGTGTTTGATTACACCCACATTTCCCATCAACGCCCAAAGTATGGAAATTAAAATATGGATGCCATTAAAGATTAAAGAAAGAAGAATAAGAGAATCCTACGCCCCTATGCTTTATGCTCCTTTCTCTCTTACTCTCCGGCATATCCATATTTTTTTATTGATGACAGGTTAGTGCTTGACTCAATAACTTGGTAAGGTAATTTGTTATTCTCTCTACCCAGCATCGTACCATATCACAATTTGTTTTAGTGAGATTATTAATAGGATGTTAAGTAACTATGGCCGAAGCCTCAGACCAGTCCAGACTCAGACAAATTATTGAATTGATCCCAAAGACCTCGTACAGCGAGTTTTTCCCCAATAGCGGGTGTGGCCACTGTGGACGCGATCCGTCCTCACCTGGAGCAATGGCTTTCCAGGAGGCACGGGACGCTTTCCTACAGACTGGTGCAGGTTTTAACCGGGCATGTCTGCTTTGGATAGTTCCTGCACCAAATTGGCCGAGAGGAGTCGCCTGCTTGCCACGAGTGTGGTGCAGCTATCGACTCAGCACATCACACTGTGGCAGAATGCGCAGAATGGGGACCTCAGCGGCACCGCTTGGTGGCGTTGATTGGCGGAGAACTCTCGATTGAGAGCATTGTAGGCACGATGCTGTCAAGTGAGAGATGTTGGGCGGAAGTGGCCCTCTTCTGCGAGACTGTAATCTCGCTAAAGGAGGCTCACGAGCGAGATAGAGTGAATGCAGTAGATGCTCCGTCTCACCGCCGAAGGAGGCGGGATACTAGGCGGCGCTTGTTTGCGCACATGCTCCCACCTCCATGAATCCTCAGTCGGACTCATCTAGGGCACCAGGGAAGAATGCGCAAGCTGAACCTCTGGTGTCTCACTTACGGGTGAAGAGGGTTCCGCTGGGTTTTAGTGGGTATTGCGATGTCTCTTCCCTCGCTTTAAAAAATTTATTTTCTTAAAAAAATGAAGGAGGTTGTCCTAAATTCACTATATTCCATAAATCATTTGGTAACAAGGCTACGAAATGGATGTAAGGCATTTGTTTTTCAAACAATAGTGCTGAGTATCGAGAACCGACTATACATTAGCAATGGCGTGACCAGAAGTCGCTACTCACGGCTGTCCACAGTAGCTCCACTTATATTCAAGTAAAAAAAGAGTTAAAGGTCATAAAAAACTAGCTAGAAGGTCTCTCTTGGAAAATCTGACACACTAGCTTTTGATCATGATACAATAGCTGATCCCTGCGTTTTCATTCACTCAATTCTCTTGGAAATATAGGAAACTGCTTGTAATAATATGTCCCAAATCCCAAGTCACTCAGATTTATAGTTTTGGATATCTTGTCATGTGTAAGTCTGATGTTTAAATATATCAAAATATAAGTGTCAAAAAAATGCCATTGCCCTTTACACTATGTAAAGAAGAAGTTACCTTCTAGCCTTCCTAGGAAGGTAAGTAACAGCCTATTAACGTCCCACTGCTGGACATAGGCTGGCACTCTTAGAAGAAAGGGTTTTCGAGCATATACTCACGCTGCCATATAGTTTAAAGTTTGCGTTCCAGTACAAAGCTGAGAGGAAACGATAAGAAGTAAATTACCTCTTACCAGGTTAGCACATTTCCACCTTGGATTGAATCATTAATTATCATCAGATGATATTATATTCTAGCGCTAAGCTAACAGTAAAAAGGGCTTTCCTTCAACGAAAAGCTTAATGATTGACTGGAAAGAACAATCAACCAGTGGTGACTACGCTGGCTTCGAACCCGCGACTTCTGTAAACGGTAATCCATGCGTGTCGTTTCAACTGATGAACTTTCACAGCTGGACATAGATCTTTTCTATTGATTTCCTAATCTTGCGCCGCTAGTATCCAGTCCCTGCCGCAAATCCACTGGATGTCATCAGTCTACCTGTTGGAAGTTCGGCTGACGTTGCGTTTTCCGGTGCAAATCCATGACGGACTAAGAACCTTCAGACCCCAACATCTATCGGTTCCGTGAAGTATGTGCCCCGTAAGCTTCGCAATTTAGTGGGCTAGGTCGATGACTTAGTTCTACACTACGGATCTCTTCATTTGTGATCTCATCATGTAGATGGTAAATATTATGAATGAAGCTTTGAAAAGGAAAGGAATGATAGTGAATATGAACAACACGAAAATTATGCTTTTTGAAAGAGATGAATTTATGACGAATGACAATATTTTGATTGATGGAGAACAAGTGGAAGAAGAGAAAGAATTTTTATACTGGGGATCTAAATTTACAAATGATGGAATATGTGAAAGTGATATTATAAGGAGAGTGAATGCAGGGAATATGGTAAATGACCAGATGTGTCTCAAAGGGCCAGACTGGCTGTGCATGGAGAAGTGTTGATGCCAACACTTATGTATGGTAGTAAAAGTATGACTAGATTGAAACTGAGTGACAAAGTAAGAAAAAGTGTGATAAGAGAACGTTGTGGTTTAAAAGAAGACGTAGTGACTAAAATTGAGAAAGGAATGCTTAGATGGCTTGAACATATAGACACTTAGATGGCTTGGACACGTAGAGAGAATGAATGAAAGGAGACTGACAAAATGGATTTATGAGTCAAGAGTGAATTGGAAAGTTGGAAGGGGAAGACCAAGGCGAACGTTCTTTGACCAAATCCAGGACATTTTGAATAAGGGCCAGGTCAAGACTACTCTAAACCAATGATCTGGTATGATAGGTTTAATGAGAATGAAAAAAGCGATGCTATGTATGTATCACGTACAGAAACCTAGAGTATAATCTCCTCCATCTTCTTTGTTATTTGGGATCGGTTTTCTTCGGTTTTAGACGCCAAGAGCACCAATCTTGGTTTGTATATAGATAAATTTGGCCGTTCCAAATCTGTGGTCACTGCTGTCTATTACGTTACAGGAGATCTTCCTTATCTTCTAGTCCAGAAGTGCTAAGGCTTATTTAACTGAATGGTCTTCATACCTCATTATATCAACGCTTATTTTTACTCAGTAAATATTTTTATTACGAAAAAGGTGGATCACTAGAAAAACAATATATAACACAGTGTATTATGTTATCACGCAGTGACCTCGTGGTTTTATACGATTCTATTAACGACGTTGTTTGCTTCACTTCTTGACTTGAGTGAGGGGAAGTGCTTTGATGGGGACAAGGGGCAACATTTTCGTGTATTTAACTATTGTATTGACATTAACAATAAGCTATAAGTTAGTAGAATTACTATTGAAAATATTTCGCAACAAATACTTGATGTTATTTGTTCCACTGGACTAATATTAAGAGGATTTCTTCGGAAGGAAGCTGAGGTTATAAGGAGTCAATTAGACTACTTTATTGTAGAAATAAGTTATTTGGAATTACGCACCATGAGGTTCTGAATTCAATAAACAGACGAAGCCCGAACTAATGTATAAAATTTAACTGAAAACAACTTTTAATAACATAGAATTAACTACAAGAAGTTCACTTCAAAATTAATGTTACATAATTAGGTTTTCATTTATACGAGAAAGGAAATTTTGTTGTACCGAATTCAAATATAAAACGACCGTTGGATCACGCAAGAAATTATTTATTACCACGACATTTTGCTTTATGCCCTTTGAATGAAGGCTTTCATTATCTTACCCAAAGAATTTATGTAACAAACACGTAAACAGTGAAGACATGAAATATTATGTACTAGAAACACTTGAAAGAAAGAAGCTATGATAGATAAGTATGACAAACTCCTGTCGACCATCAATGATAGAGAGACACGTGCTGAAGAAGAATAAACACTTGACCTTGAAGAGAACTTATAACTTAATAACGTGAACTGTACTAGTTAGCCAAGGATATGGAGAAGTATGACAAATTACTGACGAGCTTCAATGATCTAGAGGCACGTGTTGTAGAAGAAACACTTGAAAAAGAACTTATAACTTCATTAGGTTAACTTTTTCAGTTAGCCACATATAGGGAGAAATATGACAGACTACTGACGATCTTTAATGATGTAGAGGCACGTGTAGAAGAAGAAACAAATATGAAAAACTACGTACGTGTAACACTTAAAGAAAACGTACAACATAAAAGAAATGTAAAAGTTACCATTATGTAATTTAAACGTTTTCAAATAAAAACATTGGCAGAGATAAAAAAAAAGCAAAAGCAACCATATTCAACGAATTGAACGCAACCAAATAACTTATTTGAAACCACAGTGTGTAGAATATCATACAAATATAAGTTAAGTAGCAGGTTGTTAACATCCCACAGCTAAAAATAAGGCTATTTACTCATAAAAGGAAGAGTTTCTGGAGCATAGATCCACCACACTGCTCCATTACGGTTTAGCATGCTTTACATCCTTGTGAATTACTCTTAAGATATTTTATGCTGTTCCTCATCAAGAAGCGCAATGATGGAGTATATTATCAAGCTCTTATGTTTCTTTTTATAAAGAAAAACTTAGTGGCGCTAGTCCAGGGTTCGAACTCAAAACTTTTCTGAACAAAATCCACGCGACATATCACTGGACCATATTTTTAAAATGTCAAATGGTTACAGATACTACTTTCAATTATTTTCAACATAAATTAAACGTATAAATGATAAGTAAATAATTATTAATATCCCACGTGCCGTGTCCCATATTCGCTGTGCATTTGTATTCGTTGGATAATAGGAATTGCTTTTTATCGGGAAAAACGGAAAACAAATTTTCTTCCTTGCATAAATTTACATAAATCGATATCACACGGAGGCTGAGCTCCCAGTGCTCACGGAAACAGGTACAATACTATTATTTATCTATGTGAATGTTTGTATATGTTTTATAATATTAAATATTATGAACGTGAAACACTTGACGTTGGACAGTATGTATAACTTGACTTAAAAACTACAATAGAATAGTAAATTTTGAAATATTATGAACGTGAAACACTTGACGTTGAAGAGTATGTACAACTTGACTTAAAAACTACAACAGACTAGTAAATTGTGAAATATTATGTACGTGAAACACTTGAAATTGGAGAGCACGTAAAACTCGACTTAAAAACTAATACAGAATAGTAAATTTTGAAATATTATGTACGTAAAACACTTGATATTAGAGAGTACGTAAAACTCGACTTAAACACTAAAACAGAATAGTAAATTTTGAAACATTATGTACGTGAAACACTTGATATTAGAGAGCACGTAAAACTTGACTTAAAAACTAAAACAGAATAGTAAATTTTGAAATATTATGTACGTGAAACACTTGAAATTCGAGAGTACGTAAAACTTGACTTAAAAACTAAAACGGAATAGTAAATTTTGAAATATCATGAACGTGAAACACTTGACATTGGAGATTACGTATAACTCGACTTAAACACTAAAACAGAATAGTAAATTTTGAAATATTGTGTACTTGAAATACTTGACATTGGAGAGTACGTAAAACTTGACTTAAAAACTAAAACAGATTAGTAAATTTTAAAATAATAAGTACGTGAGACACTTGACATTGGAGAGCACGTATAACTTGACTTAAAAACTAATACAGAATAGTAAATTTTGAAATATTATGTACATGAAACACTTGCTATTGAAGAGTACGTAAAACTTGACTTAAAAACTAAAACGGAATAGTTAATTTTGAAATATTATGAACGTGAAATACTTGACGTTGGACAGTATGTATAACTTGACTTAAAAACTAAAAAGTGTAGTACGTATCGAAATATCATGTACGTAAAACACTTGACATTGGAGAGTACGTATAATTTGACTTAAAAACTAAAACGGAATAGTTAATTTTAAAATATTATGTACGTAAAACACTTGACATTGGAGAACACGTAAAACTTGACTTAAAAACTAAAACAGAATAGGTATTTTAAATATTATGTATTTAAAACACTTGACTTTGAAGAGTACTTATAACTTTATTTGTAAACCTCGCGTACGTTTTGAACCTTTGGAATATGGTAAGACCCGTTCTTAGTGAGCATTTACATCGCGGATGTATGCCGAATTTCAAGTTCATAAGATGAATAGATTCGTAGATCTCTGAGTATGTACACAAAACCAGTAGGACTATGGATAAATCGGTTTTTAGGAAGCATCTACGTTGCGACAGATATAATTATAAGTAAGTAAGTAGCAGCCCATTAACGTCCCACTGCTGAGCACAGGCCTCCTCACCCCGAAGAGCGAGGGTTTTTAGAGCATAGACCCACCACGCTGCTCCACTGCGGATTGGCAGGCATAGTACACAAGTACACTCTCCTTCACTCTCATAGTCAGATGTGACAGGAATCTGCCACGATCGGAGAGAGATCAGACACAGGACCGACGGCTTAACGTGCTCTCCGAGGCACGTGGGTGAAGCACGCCACGAACTTCCCAACTCCGGGCAAATGTTGAGAAAATCTCAATATCGATTTTGAACTAGCTCGACCCGGGACTCGAACCCAGGACCTCATGTCTGTAGTCGAACNTGGAGAGTACGTAAAACTTGACTTAAAAACTAAAACAGAATAGTAAATTTTGAAATATTATGTACGTGAAACACTTGACATTGGAGAGTACCTAAAACTTGACTTAAAAACTAAAACTAAATAGAAAATATAAAGTATTACGTACGTGAAACACTTGACTTTGAAGAGTACGTATAACTTTATTTGTAAACCCGTTCCTCGCGTACGTCTCCAACCTGTGGAATATGTTAAGACACGTTCTTAGTGAGCATTTACATCGCGGAAGTAATATGTATGCCGAATTTCAAGTTCGTAAGATAAATAGTCTTGTAGATCTCTGAGTACGTCATCGTCTTATGCTTATATACACTAAACCAGTAGGACTATGAATAAATCAGTTTTTAGTGAGCATCTACGTTGCGACAGATATAATTATAAGTAAGTAGCAGCCCATTAACGTCCCACTGCTGGGCACAGGCCTCCTCACCCCGAAGAGTGAGGGTTCTTAGAGCATAGATCCACTACGCTGCTCCACTTGCAGTCATAGTACACAAGTGCACTCTCTATTCCTTCACTCTCATAATCCGATGTGACGGAAATCCGACACGATCAGAGAGAGATCAGGCGCAGGACCGACAGCTTAACGTGCTCTCCGAGGCACGGGGGTGAAGCACACTTCTACCCAAATTCGGGCAAATGTTGAGAAAATCTCAATATCGATTTTGAACTAGCTCGACCCGGGACTCGAACCCAGGACCTCATGTCTGTAGTCGAAGATGCTAACCACTAGACCAATGAGGCTGTATAATTATACTAAGCTTCAATTCAATTGGACTTATAGTTTTGAGATTTATAGATACAACCTTTAATAATGGGATTGTTTCTGAAGATTACGCCATTAAAGCAAAAAATCTGTTCATCTTTATACATAATAGATAACACACACACAAATGTGGTATTATACGAGCTATATTTGAATGTATATCAAATAGAATAGATGATTGGAACCGTAAAGTCCTTTCCAATGTAAGGACTATTTATAGTGCCTTCAGTCAGCCCTTTCGTACCCTTTTGATAGTTTGTCAGTGAAGTTACAATAGGGTTTATATATCGTTTTCCCAGAAATATTTATAATCCTCAATCGACCTCTCATTCCTTGTAAAAATAAATCAGCAGAGCTTTTATATGGTACTTATTTATGAATGTGTTATAACAAAGGTTTTCCCTATTTCATTATGCATATTTTATAAAGGTTTTTACCCATTTTAATAACGGTTATGATTGTATTATCTATCGGCCGATCTGGCATAACTAATGGAGACCGTTTTAAAATGTATTTTAACAAAGTATTTAATCGTATATTAACACATTAGGTAACGTAGCTTAAAAATATTTGGACTGTTATAAAAGCTTTCCCTTAAAACCCTTATTAATTTTAACCACATTATAGAAGTGGATTTGTAATAATTGATCCAGCCTTTAAAAAAAACAGGCCATAGTTTGTGAAATATGGCTAAATATGTTACGTTAAGGAGTTTTAAGGAGGATCCAACTTCTTTCACTAACACTATCTTTCTCCTTTTCCTCTTCTATATCACTCCTTTTACTATCTTAGGAACTCATTTCAAGGATTGAACCTTGGAATAAATTCCTGAGATATTACACAAGGGCAGCATCAGGTGGAAGTTGCCATGAAAAGCCTGTGCCATTTCCTAAAAGAAGCAAGGTACCTTTGAAGATTACTCCTCTGTAAAAATGTTGAAGGAGTTCAGCTTGAGCTGGCTTATCTATTTCAAAGACCTGACGACAGAGCTGATAAAATGCATGACAGCAAAATAAAAAGAAGTGGAAAACCATATGATTGACGCGGGACTATGCGGATCTGACGCCTTTAAATTAAAATTCAAAAATTCTTTCTTTACTTTAATCGTCAAATATATATGTCGGAGAATAAGAGAGAAAGGAAGCATAAAGCATAGAGGCGTAGGCTCTCCGCCGACACCGTCATTAATGGTATCCATAATTCAATTTTCCATACTGTGGGCGTTGGCGGGTAATGTTGATGCAATCAAAAACTTTATTAATCAACTCAGATTATAATGTTCAATCACTTAATGTTCCCGATATCAATTTACACAAACTTATTAATAGTAATAGTCTAGGAACGCGACAGTTTCAATAGTCGACCGCTCTGACGGACCGTCACCCGAAAATTACCAAGAGAGGTGCGCCGGACTGCCACAATTGACGATGATATTAAAGAAGTACTTAAAATCTAAAGTTACAATGGTTATTTTGGGCACTGATCTGACAAGAACCCACAACAAACTCAGTAGGGCCTCATTTCTTAGTCATCATTATTACAATGTAAGAAAAGAGATGCCTAGGAAGGCAGACTGTGTAAAAAAAAAGAGCTTTAGATTACACGTCCTGAAGTAAAACGCCACTCTCTCTCTTCCTATCTTCACTAACTTACATCAGCCTTACAACTTTCGTTCTTCTTGCTGGATCACTATATTGTTACGCTCTTGTCGGGCTTTCACCAGCTTACTCCTCAAGTCAACCATGCCTAAAGTAAGTCTTACCTTAACTAGATGTGGAGAGTAGTGAAACTTTATAAACATGATTCAGAAATGTAGTAAATGCTTATAAAAATACGGAAGTCTTGATTGGATTTATCTGATGCTGTGTGCACGATTTCCTTTATAGAATTTCCAAGATTTTCTATTGTATGCAAGATTTTCCCAACATTTCCAACCGAGGCGAAGTTTACAAGAGCCTTACAAAGGCTTATTTTTCAATAGGTAGCAGAAGTTTTACAATATTCCTACTTAGGGTGGCTTGATGGCTTGAAATATATATGATGCGGCCTAACGTGACGGCCTCGTTTCTATTTCAGGGTGCTATAAAGGACATTTAAAGCTTAAAATACTTTATCTATATTCACACAGGTTATTTTAACATTGTGCTCACCTTCTTGTATTTTAATCTATATATGTTTACTTACTTTGTTTATTATGGGTATGGCAGAAGAATCACAAAAGTAAAAGTAAAATAAATGCGGTAGAGATGAGAGCGTTGAGAAGCATGAGTGGATTAAAACTGAGTGACAGAGTAAGAAATAGTGTGATAAGAGAACGTTGTGGTATAAAAGAAGACGTAGTGACTAAAATTGAGAAAGGTATGCTTAGATGGTTTGGGCATGTAGAGAGAATGAATGAAAGGAGACTGACAAAAAGGATTTATGAGTCAAGAGTGAATGCGAAAGTTGGAAGGGGAAGACCAAGGCGAACGTTCCTGGACCAAATCCAGGACATTTTAAATAACGGCCAGGTCAAGAGTACTCTAAACCGACGAACTTGTATGAAAGGTTTAATGAGAATGAAAGAAGCGAAGGAGATATGCAAGGATCGTGGCAAGTGGAAGGATGTTGTCTCTGCCAACCCCTATGGGAATGAGGCGTGATGCTATGTATGTATGTATGTATGTTTACTTTCCTATCCAAAAATTTAATCAAAGGTATAGAAGCTAGAGTAGAGTATTATCTTGCATCATTAACTCATAGATACCAATAAAAACGTCATTAAATTCATCATCTCAGCCGATAGACCTCCACCCTATAGTGGTCAGGGGAATACGAGCGTACCGTACAGTATTCTGGACAGCGGCAACACTTTTGGCGGGCGATCCCCCGTGGGAATCCCCCGTGGGAATTACAGGCGGAAGTCCTTGCGGCAACTTACCAGTGCAGGGTTGCCGGGAGGGCCGGAAGAGATGAGTGTCTTGATTCTGACGAGATTCGGAGGGTTAGGGCCCATGCCGACAGGGTTCTAATCCGAGTGTGGAAGGAGTTCTAATCCCCAATTGCGGGTGTGAACACGGTGGAAGCGATTCGTCCTCGCCTAGAACAATGGCTATCTAGGCAGCACGGATCACTTTCTTTTAGACTGGTGCAGGTGCTGACCGGACATGGATGTTTCGGTAAGGACTTGCACTAGATAGCGCGGCGTGAACAATCACCTGTCTGCCACCAGTGTGGTGCATCCGTCGATACGGCGGATCACACTGTGGCAGAATGTCCGGCATGGGAACCGCGTCATGCTCTGGTGTCGCTGATTGGAGAGGATCTCTCATTGCCAAGTATAATCGACTCAATGCTTGGCAGTGAGGTAGGATGGAATGCAGTTGCCTCCTTTTGCGAGGGTGTCATCACGTAGAAGGAGGCAATGGAGAGAGAAAGGGAACGTGCTGCTGATGCCCCGCCCCTGCGAAGGCGGAGGCCGGGTGGTAGAAGGCGCCTTTTTGAACGCCTTTTGCCTCCTCCTTAAACCACTCCTTGCCGGTTTCAACCAGAAGTGTCAGAGCGAATGCGTGAGAGAGCCTCTGACTCTTCCAATTCAGGTTGATGAGGGTGGCGCTGGGTTTTAGTGGGTATTCTAGCTAAGCTAGCGAGTCCCACACTCCCCGTCCTAGTGGTAGGGGTGCGTAAAAGCATTTCCCAGCAGAAAAAAAGACCACCACCCTAGATATAAATTTCCTTCAAGGATTTCTTTAATATACGACCTTGTGCAGTTTGTAACAACCGATTTCCGGCAACCCTTATAATATCAGCTGTCCACCTAGTGAGGAGTCTACCAACAGTGCACTTACCGGCACGTCGTTGCCACTCCAGTCCCTTGGGACCTCCACATTTATCGATTTCCTTTGCACCCCGATCAAAAAAGTTAGCGACTCACTGATGAGGCAGAATACCCACTAAAATCCAGCGGACCTCAAGCTGCCTCTCAAGTGCCTCGTTTACAACAAATCTCTCGTAAAAGGTGGCTTCGGCTCACCACGCAATTTGGCTGGTGACTATTGCATATGATATGCTGGTCAGCGACACCAGGAGATGCCGCTGATATTACCACGCTGGACATTCGGCCACAATACGTTGCGCTGTACGTACAGTCATGACAGATAGGCGATTCTTTCCATCGATTCGCCTACCTATATGCCCTGCCCATCGAAATTTCAGCTCCGCGATCCTTCGAGCTATATCAGTAACTATAGTTCTGCTGCGGATCTCTTCTTACAAGGCTCATAGTCTTTAGTTATGTGTCTGATCTATCTAATAATTGTCTTTGGCTCTCCCTGAGCTCTCTAATAAGGCGTATTGTCTTTGGCTATCTCTATGAGCTATTTAATAAGGCACATTGTCTTTAGATATATCTCTAAGCAAGGCACATTGTCTTTGACCATGTCTCTGAGCTTTCTATGATGATTTTATGATTTCTAATAGGGCGCATCGTTTTTGGCCATATGTCTGAGCTTTCTATTAAGGCACATCGTTTTTGGCCATGTCTCTCTGGGGTTTTTAATTAGGCGTAATATCTTTGGCTATGTCTCTGAGCTCTTTAAAAGGCACATTGTCTTTGGCTTTATCATTAAGCTTTCTAATAAGGTGCATTGCCTTTGGTCATGTCTCTGAGCTCTTTATTAAGGCACATCGTTTATGGCTATGTCTCTTTGGGGTTTCTAATTAGACGTAATGTCTTTGGCTATGTATCTGAGCTCTCTAAAAAGGCACATTGTCTTTGGCTATATCACTAAGCTTTCTAATAAGGTGCATTGCCTTTGGTCATGTCTCTGAGCTTTCTATTAAGGCACATCGTTTTGGCCATGTCACTCTGGAGTTTCTAATTAGGCGCAAATTCTTGAACAAAAATGTACCAATTTAGACAAAATGTACAAAAATTCGAAGTTAGACAGTATCATCAGTTACCATCAGATGAGATTACTGGTAAACGCTAGCATGTTGGGAATGATAAAATACTTGTAGATTGGCTTCATGTATTTACAATTCAAATGTGTCTAAGTTTATCTGTATATAAATAGCAAAAGGTTAAGCCTAATTCTGTTTAGCCATCAAGAATGAGTTTAACTTCAAAGCTGTTTTGAGACCGAAAATAACTTGAGGCTTTTGCTATTTAGGTACACGTGAAATTCATTTTAAAAGGGTTATATATACCTATTAAACTGAAGAGTATGTTTGGTTGGTTGCAGCCGTTCTACCAACTACCTTCGAGTTGAAATATCTTTTAGTGTTGTATATATAACCCATTTGTTGAGGAAGGCTTATAGCTTATATGACGTCGCAGTCATACACACATACACACATTTATTCCTTGGCTCCCTATTCCGACTAAAACCCACAATAAACCCAGTCTGGTGACATACTTTTCTTCTCATCATAAATTTCATTTCGAGTAGAGGAATTAGTTACATCTATTATAATTTTTCTACATATCTAATTAACATAGCATATAAAAGACATTCTTACTACAAAACAATATACATTTTCCTTGTCAGAACGAACTTGGAGCCTTTATTTATGAAGTTGATTCCAAATTGGCACTGTGATTGAAATTTAAACGAGGCACCCCCCATAGATCTGGTAAGACGCGATCCGAATGCAAGTACACATCTATATCCGGGTCACGTCGGAAATTAAGGACTACGTCTTTAGGCATCTGTAAAGGTAAAGTAAGTAGCAGCCCATGTGCTTCCCATCGCTGGGCCCAGAAAGGGTTTTAGAGCAGACCCACCAAACTGCTCCACTGTGGATTGGCAGTCATAGTACACAAATGCACTTTCCATTTCTTCACTCCTATAGTCCGATGTGACAGCCTGAGATCACGCACCTGTATTTAGGCTATGTAACGCTCTAAATGAAGTCTGCTTTCATCAGTTAAGTGTGGACAAGAGAGTTTTAGCTAACGAGTCACTGTTATATTTTAATACTGTACTAAGTCATCATTATTTGGAGTAAAAATAAAGCTAAGTAGCAGCCTATTAGCATCTCATTGCTGGGCACAGGCTCATTAATAATAGAGAGGGTTTTTAGATGATTTTACCACCACGTTGCTATCAGGCATAATGTAGAGGTATGTGCGAACATAAGTGTACTCTCTATTCCTTCACTCTCACAGTGGGCTGTGATGGCAATCCGACGGGACTGGAGAGAGATCAGGCGACGGCTTAACGTGCTCTGCGAGGCACGGGGGTCAAGCAACCCGCTATCTTTATAACACAGAGCGATTACTGAGAATTTCTTAACAGGAAACTCAAGATGGGACTCGAACCAAAGAGGCCGTCACAAGACCAATGAGGCAGTCGTATTCAATATAGTTAGAGATAATAAATAAGGAAAGACCGATTGTTAGAAATCCTATTTGTTAAATAACAATTAAAAGAGGATACGGTTCATCATTTGACTATTTTTAACCGACTTCAAAAAAAGGAGGAGGTTATCAATTCGTCTCTATTTTTTTTATGTTTGTTACCTCATATCTCCCGACTGGGTGGACCGAACTTGATGATTTTTTTTTTAAATGAAAGGTGGTGTTCATCATAGGGTAAATCCAGTTCTGATGATGGCATCCATGAGAAAACCGGATAAGTGTTAAATTTTCATAAGCATGTGCGCGACAAATGGACGAATAATTCAAGATCACGCCAACCGATATCGATGATTCTTTTTTATTGGAAATGATATACTTCAAGAGTTGTTTTGTGATAGTTTGGTGGTTAGGTTCTGATGATGGATTCCATGACAAAGTGACGGAACTCTTCAATTTTTAGGAGCAAATGAATGATACATAGGCTATCCAGATATTTGAGTTGCCTTCCGTAACTTCGGTGTGGTCAAGGGCTAGTCGTAGTTAAATATGAAGATCAATGGATCTCCTCAACGGCTTACAGTAAGAGTGCGGTTTATGGCGGAAAATGTAAGTGTCTGTAATCAAATAGCAATGAGCTTACGTTTGTTGCTGCATTGCAACACGTTTACTTCAGATTCACTAAAAATCAAAAATAGATAAAAATTTTAACAAAAAAAGAACCGCCTTCGCATTCTTATATTCGGAGTCGGTGTCAGCCAAGGGAGGTGTTCCCCGCGTGTCCACTTGGCAGCTCCTGTGTCTCACCCACCTGTAGCTATATATGAAGGTACCTTGGCCGATACCGACTCCAAATATAAGAATGCGAAGAACACTATAAAATAATACGCAATTATTTCTTACTTTTTAGAGCATATTAATGTATTTATAAATCTGTTTTGAAGGCGGTTTTTTTTTGTTAATTTTTTTATTTACGATCTAACTGCTTTATCAAGCACATCTAAGTTTTCCCTCTCAACCTGATCATACTTTTCGTAACGCTCTAATCACGAATTCACCAGCTTGATGATGCTGTGTAGAAACCATAGGAGGTAAATCGACTTTTAACAGATTAACGTGCTTCTATCTTAGACTGTGTTGTACGTGAATACGTCTCGTAATTGAGGCTTCCCCTTTCCCCCGCATTTAATGTGTTACAGTCCTAACTTAGCATTATAAATTCTTTAATCCTTTAGCTATCCAGAAAAGTAATTGAATTTCTGGTAGAGCTGATAGATATTTAGCTACAACACCAAACTTTATTCCCACGATTTTGTTATCATTAGTTTTATGGGTGCGATTTTAAAGACGTATTCACGTCTAAAGCGTATTTTTTCGTAATGCACATACAAAATTAGATAGATAGAAGTGAGTGTGCAATTTTTTTAATAATTTATCATACCGCTTTTCCTGTTTGCTTTTGTCGTAGACATCTTTTATATATACAAGTCATGCCTTTGCACTTTATATCCGCCCAACTCATGTTCACCCTTGCCCTACGCGTGACAAATATGTAATTGATGACCGTTTCTAAAAGATTACGAGTGGATAATAAAATACGATGATTTTTAATGTAATTTATACCTTTTATTGACAGGTTAGACCTTGGCTGTGATGATTCAGTCTTAAATTCGAAGCATCTAATCTGTTAAGAGGCAATGTACCTTTTAAGGTTTCTTCTCTTTGGTTGGCGGTATGTCTTTGCTTGTAGGATAGTAACTAGCCACTGCCGAAGCCACCAGAACAGACTAGGACAAATTAGAAAAGCAGCTTCCTATATTCGCTCTACCAGGGATTGAATCCAAGGCCTAAAGCAAGCCAGCGAAGTCATCATATATTACATAATATTTAGACTCTACCTCTAAATGGTATATTACTCATCTGGGCAGGAGAATGGAGCATTCTCGTCTCTCTCATTTCTTCTCACAATCTGTGGAATATAACCGGGAGAAAAGGAGGCACTTTTGTCCCGAATACAGTAGCCGTGAAGTAAGTAACAACCCATTAACGTCCCACTGCTGGGCGCAGGCCTCCTCACTCATATGAGATAGGGTTTTTAGAACATAGATCCACCACGCTGCTTCATTACGGATTGGCTGGCATAGTACACAAGTGCACTCTCTATTCCTTCACTCTCATACTCCGATGTGACGGAAATTCGACACAATCGGAGAGAGATCAGGCGCTAAATCTACGGCTTAACGTGCTCTCCGAGGCACAGAGGTGGAGTACACCGCCACCTTCCCAACTTAGGGCTTGGAGAAAATCTTAATAGAAAACTTAATATCGATTTGTAATTGGCTCAGCCCGGGACGTGAATCCAGGACCTCATGTCTGTAGTCGTACATGCTCTATCACTAGACCACTAGGCAAATGAGGAAGTCTAAGTAAGCAAAAGTATTTTTTTAAATTCCTACCATTCTCTCTCTCTCTCTCTTTCTCTGTGTGTGTATGTGTGTATGTGTCTGTGTGTGTGTGTGAGAGAGAGAGAGATGACTAAACGATTTGTCGATTCAAATGTGCTGTCAAAATGCTGGCACAGTAGTGGGAGTATTCGTTTTGCTAGCAGACGCTTCGAGTTCGATCCCCAATAGCAAGGTTTTATGAAATTGCATTTTCTAATTTGTTCGGAGAGTCTGGAATGGTGGGAGGCTTCGGCCGAGGCTAGTAACTACCGTACCAGCAAACACGTACCCCCAAGGAAAGATATATATGTTCCGGTGCGTTGCTGTATAAAAACCATAAGAGGTAATTTGTTTCTTAACAGATTAGGCCGCTGCCATCTTAGATTGTATTCAATTTGCATTTCAAATACAATAAAAGTTTTAATTTCTTTTGGCAAACATTATGACTGCCAATGCTTTTTGATTAAATGAGCCTGTTTTAAAAGTGTTGGGTAGTGATTGTGCGCAGAGGAGCTCGCGGCTAATAATTTATGAGTGTAAGGATATACGGGTTGGCATTGAACTTGGCAGTAGGACGGAGGTGTGTCTTGGCTGCAGGCGCCCAAGGCCGGCGCGTATAGCATTGTATTACCCACATCGATTTATCGAGCGGCGCGCGCTGGCTCCCACCCCCCACCGCCCCCACTGCCTCCACCCCTGCCACGAATCAAGCGACTTATCTGACGGCGTTTTCTTCCCTACCTACCCAACGTTATAGTACTTTAGTTGTAAAATCTATATATTCGTAAGTGAAGCAGAAGTTTTATAGATAAGACGGAGGATTATGAAACCAGATGTGGTAGAAAGGCTCGAAGGAAAAAAACGAAATGGTGGGTCAAATCGAGAGTGTAGGACTGGCTAAAGCACCAGAATACCTAATTATAATTACTCAGCTAAAACCCAAAAGAAGGCACCCACCGGAAACTTTGCCAACGTATCCCTCCTCAACCTTGGATGACCACTAGCGGGTCCCATTTCGATTTCCACTCTAGCGATCCGGATGTCGACTATGAGAATCTACGGTTTGCTGAGGGGAATGGTGGAGTGCATATCTGCGCCCAATGCCACCCAGCTTCCTCTCTTTGTCTCCTTTACCAAGATGAAGGTTTTACAAATGAAGGCAACCGCCCGCCACCCAAATTGACTGGCGAACATTACACCGATTTTGCTGTCCAGGGAAAGGTCTTCTTCAACCAGCCACAATAAATAATACTCACTCATGATAGGCAGTTTCCTCACGACCAGTCTGTTGCAGGTATAACTATGCTCTATCAACATCTGCACCAGACGGATAGAAGACGGTTCCCTGCCTCCTAATGATCCAATTATTCAGGTGACGAATCGCTGCCACCGTTATCAGCGGAGTTGGAGACCAATGGCTTTGGCTTCAATATTGGATCAGATGGACAGCCTTGATCCTCTAAACCTGGTCGTTTCAATGCTTCCGAAAGCACTTGCAGCTATACCACTTATATATTGGTCCTAAAAGAAGACGAAGGTAGAAAGATGGAACTAGCGCAACCATGCAGGTACTAAGGCACGACTTTCAGCAATAAAATATAATGGAAATGGTGATGGTGTTTTTGTTTAATCATTTCATTTGGAGCAGAGTTATGGGTCTGTCAAAAAACCCCCTTTTCTATGGGAGAGTAGGCCGTGCTTATGATGTCCTGAAGTTAACTGGAAGCCTTGTCTGTATTTATAAGGTGAAATTTTAATACCTTATTAGCGCCAAGTTTGAGTTCTATTTCATAAATAAGGTTCCGTAGGGCCTGAATCTCGTTATACAAAGCGATCGTCTGCATACAGAGTAAGTTTAAGTTAATTTACAGTAGTCTCCCGAGGGATTGCTCCATGATCTCGGCAAACGGTACTTTGATATGCTCTAATCCATACATGATCTGAATATATTTGACCCACAAGAATTCTTAAGTTGCAATTACATTGGGTTAATTACATTGCCTTCTCGGGTCTTTCATTAAATTACCTTTATGGGCCTATTGGTTAGAGATCGTTGGAGTATTCCTTTTGTTAATAACAGATTACAAGTTTGACTGTAGCGTCACGTGATGGAAAGTGATACTACAATATTAGATGGAATAGGTAATCTATCTCTTAACGTTACATCTTCTGAAATATCATAGTAACTAGCCAAGACTAAGGTCTCCTCGTCGTCGCTGCTTCAACCGATGGACTGTTGGATATATGTCCCACGTAAAGGTGTCCCAATGGCCATCGCTTCTCATTTCTGATTCGAGAGAGAAACTCCGAGAATAGCCAACTCCATCGCCCGCAGAGTGACACTGAGTTTCCACATGAGGGCTACAGTCAGCGATCAAGTTTCCGATCCCTAGGCAAGCACTGGCAACATGTACTATTTGAAGACTTTAGTCTTTTGGCCTTGAGGGATATTGGCCAAAAACATATTTCAGAATTTCTCGGACGCTCCCCAACCAAATTGGATTCGGCGGTTGACCTCCTTCTCGAAATTGAACCTAGCATGAATATTTCCGATATTTCTTTACGCTGCTAAAACGTGGACACTGCGAAATGTGGTAAGGCAGAAAATAGATGCTCTAGAAATGTGGTGGTGTTGAAATGCTTGGGGTTTCGTGGACCAAGTTTCGCACGAACGTCTCTATACTTCAAGAACTCTGCATCAAGCAACGTCTATTCTCATTTGGACGCGTTTCTCGGCGTGACAACCAGTCCATCGAACACCTTGGTATTCAAGGAAAAGTGGAAGGCATCAGACCGTGTGGGAGGTCACCCAGTCGATGAATCGACCAAATCAAATTTGCACTGGGAGTTTCATTGGACGAATGCAGCAAGATGACCTCGAGGAGGGAAATATGGCGAGCGGTCGTCATAACATCTGCCCCCTCGGTTATTTCATGACGATCACGACCGTCCTGTCTAGAGTGAAACGAACAAGAAGAGAAGCTGGACTATGTGTCTCAGGTATGGCTACTTGTCTACAATTTCAAGTGCTGAGTTCTCAACGATGACGAGTGGAGCGGAACATGGATATTGGACATAACTTTCGTCTTATCCATGATTATTTCTAGGTCCACCTCTTGAGAAACTCTACTGAGGTCATCGAGAATTACATTTAGATCAACCAGAGTCCCTGCCATAATGACTACTGCATAGGCAATATGGCGTAGTCGTCACGCTAGGAAATGTAATGCGCGATAAAAGTCAACTCTCATCAATTAAACTAACGAAAAAATCAATGTTACTGTTATATCGTGATTGGTCTGTAGTGAAAGCGACTGAGTGGTTACGGTAGACTACGTAACGTGTGAATATGTCTCTCGTCAACTATAAAAGCGTCTTATAGTCCAAGTCACTGCTTTATAGTATTTATTGGGTACTGAATAATACTAAGCCGTCACGGTAGATTATGTAAAGTACGATTAAAGTCTGCTCTCTTTGACTATGAAAGCGACTTACAGTCAACGTCATTGTTATATTGTATTTATTAAGTACTGAATGAGACTGGGCCGTCACGCTAGACTATATTACGCGTGAGTATATCGTCTGTCTTTGACTATGAAAGCGACTTATAGCCAACGTCATTGCTATATTGTATTTATTGGATATTGAATGAGACTGAGCCGTCACGATAGACTAAGTAAAGCGTGAGTAAAGTGTGCTCTCTTGTTAGTTGAAAGCGAGTTATAGTTAACGACTCTATATATTGTATTTATTATGTATTGAATGAGATCCAGACGTCACGGTAGGCTATATTACGCGTGAGTATGTTGTCTCTCGTTGACTATGAAAGCGGCTTATAGTCAACGTCACTGTTATATTGTATTTTTTGAGCCCTGAACGAGACTGAACCGTCGCGCTAGATTATATAACGCGTAATTATGTCGTCTCTCATTGACTATGAAAGCGACTTATAGTCTACGTCATTGCTATTTATTTGGTACTGAATGTGACTAAGACCTCACCCTTTGCTATGTAACACTCCTGAGAGTAAAAATGTGTAAGGAAAAGATAAAATTTTTAAATGTTAGAACGTGTGAATGTTGTTATATATGTCGGAGAATAAGAGAGAACGGAGAAGCATAAAGCACAGGGGCGTAGGGTTCTCCGCCGACATCGTCATTAATGGGATCCATTATTTAATTTCTTATTCTGTGGACGTTTGTGGGTAATGTTGGTGCAATCAAACACTTTGTTAATTAACTCAGATTATCATGTTCAATCACTTAATGTTACCGATATCAATTTACACAAACCCATTAACAGTAATAGCTAGGAAAGCGATAGTTTCAATAGTCGACCGCTCCGGCCGACCGCCACTCGCGAACTGCCGAGAGATGCGCCGGCCTGCCATCTCACCTCATCCGGGGTTCTTCACAACCAAGTTGTGGGGTACGGGCCTCGAGGCAATGCCTCATTATCCGGGCTTATTTTCTCAGGCATCGTCGATGCCCGGTATTTGTGTCTGCCCGTCATTCTAACGGGCTGGTTCCCACCAGCTTACACCGGCGGAGCCATCCAGGTCAATCCGAGTTCTGTCACTGCCGTCGAGTCGTCAACGCCGTCATCTTCCCCACACCTGGTGGTGGTGACAGACGAATGATGAATGACGTCATTCCTGACGTACCTCGGAGCACCTACTATGAGACGTAGGCACTTATTCTGCTGGGTCTGCAGCCTCTTCTTCTGGTACCCTGAGCAGAAAGAGTACCAGGCAGGAGCCGCATACATCAGTCTGGAACGGACGTAAGCTGCGTAGACCTTCAGTTTGGTTTTTGTTGGGAGACTTGAGGTAAAGAGTGGACGCAACAACGACCGAGCCGCCGCCGCCTGACCCACGTCGTGTGTTACTGTGTCCGCCAAGCCCACGGTCGATGCGGCACCCCAAGTACCGTACTGAGGTCTGCCACTCCACGTCCTGCCCCCCGATGTTCAGCTGACACTGCGCCTTATGTGCTGCCACTTATTGACTCTGCCCCCACGCCGATACACAGATGGCGCCAGCTTTCCACAGACTCTTGCACTCCGACATATATTTAAAAATACAAAAAAAGAACACCCTCAATATAAATTGACTTGGATAGTTTGTATAGATATAACTCAACGACAAATCAATTTTATAACAAACCTATAAATCCCTCGCGTTTTTACCTTTGTTTTGGGAAGAAGAGATATATTTTACCCTTCATTTTACCAGAGTTTATCCCGCTGCAGTGAATTTTATATTACCAAGTCCACATTCAATATTGAAACAATGTAATGTCTCTCCGGCGAGCAATACGGTCTTCCTATGCAATAATTATTACTCGCTGTGGCTTTGCGGCCGAAGATTTCGTGTGTTTTAACAGAATGCACACGTGAAACTGTTTAATACGATGAGAATTTCGGTTTAAAACCTCCCTTTTTCATTCCACATTAAACCACATTTAATTTTGAATGTATTATAAATCGAAACCTTTTTTAAGCCACAATGGCCTTCAAAGCAAACTTAGAAATACATTAATTTGCTCTAAAAGTAAGAAATAATTGCGTATTCTTTTATTGTGTTCTTCGTATTGTTATATTTGGAGTCGGTGTCAGCCAACCTAACAAATTCGTCTCAATATGTGTACACCTAAATCTCTCATATGAGATAACACCGTTTAAGTGAAACAACTTTACAAAGTTAAAGTTACATTAATATCGCCACACCCGGGATCGAACCCGAAACCTTTATACCACCGCTTCACAGATAATTCACCTTTCAAATATTGTAATGCAGCAACAAACGTTAGGTCATTGGCATTTGATTACAGACAGTTATAGATTTTGCCAAAAATCACACTCTTACTGTAAGCCGTTGAGGAGTTCCATTGATCTTCATATTTAACTACAACTAGCACTTGACCATGCCGAAGTTACGGTAGGCAACTCAAATATCTGGACAGCCTATAGAAGATTCTGTCGAGTATCGTTCATTTGCTCCTAAGAATTGAAGAGTTCCATCACTTTGTCATGGAATACATCATCAGAACCTAACCAAACTTTCACAAAACAACGCTTGAAGTATATCCTTTACAATAAAAATAGAATCATCGAGATCGGTTGGCGTGCTCTTCAGTAATTCGTCCACTTGTCGCGCACATGCTTAATGCAAATTTAACACTTATCCGGTTTTCTCATGGATGCCATCATCAGAACTGGATTTATAATTTTAAAAATGGGACCCTACGACAAGCACCTTGTATTTAAAAAAAAAATCATCAAGATCGGTCCACCCAATCGGGAGATATGAGGTACCAAACATAAAAAAAAAATACAGACGAATTGATGACCTCCTCCTTTTTGTGAAGTCGGTTAAAAAGGTAGCTATGATGTAAGAAACTTTTTCAACATATTGTTATGGTTACCTTTCTCAAGCCATGATAGTTTAATATAACTACAATTTAAGAAACCGTTTTAATACAGTCTTTAAAAAGTTTTATGTTATGGTAACTTTTGCAAGACGGAATGACTTAATATAAGTAACGTCATATGTTAGCAATCATGATTGTTTTATTTGTGGTTTTTATATCAGTGAAACGTTTACATTCACTACATCCGGTTTAACGCAGTCCGGAAATTCTCAAATTTAAGAAGTCGTCGTTTTTACGACGACTGTGATTGGTGGACTTATTGTTTTTGAGTAGGGCGTTTGGTATAAGAGGGGTAGCACAGGGGAATGAAGCAATGTTCGCCTAGTGACAGTTCTTAGTTAGTATCAACATTAGTATTATGTTTTAAGTCACTCAAAGTATATAATATAATAATGAAGAATATAAGAATAGTATTACTTAACCTGCAAATTAGTGAGTGACTAAAAAATGTAAGAAACCTTTTTGTAAAACAATCTTAAATAGTCCTTTTTTAAGCCATGATGCTTTAAAAGAAATAGGTACGAGGTAGGAAACCTTATTTTACCTTTTAAATGGTCCTTTATTATGGCGACTTTTTAAATCCATTGTGGCTTAATAACAAAAAGATTTGAGAGATTTTTGTTGCAGTCTTAAATAAGTATCTACGATGTCAGAAACATTTTTTTAAATAGTCATAAATAGCCCATTGTTAAGGTGTCTTTTTAGCCACGATGGTTTAATATAGATAAATACAATGTAAAAAAAACCCTTTATTAAACTGTGTTAAATCGGTCTTTTCATGTGGTAACTTTTTTAAGACATGGTAAGTTAATATAAGTAACTACATGTCTTTTATTAAGCCATCATGGTTTAAACTAAGTAGCTGCGATCTTTTAAATAATTCCTTATTATGGTGACTTTTTAAAGCCATGGTGGTTTAATAGAACAAGGATTTAAGAAAACGTTTTATTACAGTTATAAATAGGTCTTTGTTAAAAAAGCTATGATGGTTTAATAGGATAAGTGTTAAATATATAATATTACGGTCCCTTTTTAAAGCCATAATGACTTAATATAAGTAACTAAGATATAGCAAACCTTTCAATAAATTCCTAAAACAGTTCTTTATTATGGTGTATTTTTTGAGCCATGATGGTTTAAAATAAATAGGTACGAGGTAGGAAACCTTATTTTACCTTTTGAATAGTCCTTTATAAAGGAGACTTTTTAAATGCATTGTGGCTTAATAAAAAAAGATTTGAGAAAGAATTTTGTTGCAGTCGTAAATAGGTCTTTGTTATGGTAAATTTTTTAAGCTATGGTGGTTTTATATAAGTATCTACGATGCAAGAAACATTTTTTAAATAGTCTTAAATAACCGTTTGTTAAGGTGTCTTTTTAGCCACGATGGTTTAATATGTCTTTTGTTAAGCCATCATGGTTTAAACTAAGTAGCTACGATCTATTAAATATTCTTTATTATGGTGACTTTTTAAAGACATGGTGGCTTAATAGAACAAGGATTTAGAAAAACGTTTTATTACAGTTATAAATAGGTCTTTGTTATGGTAACTTTTTTAAGCTATGATGGTTTAATAGGATACGTGTTAAATACATAATATTACGGTCCCTTTTTAAAGCCATTCTATTTGTCTGACTGTAAAAGAATCACATTTTAACACAGTTGGACACAGCTTGTATAATTAGTCGACAGTTTTCTTTAGCCTGTAGTCTGGAAATATTAAGCCATGATAAATCAAAGGTTAGACATCTGGATTTATGATAAGATGGGTTTAAATTGCAATATATAAATAGCCAAATTTGGTGAAGCTGTTCTTGAGTTATATGATCACAATGACAAATATACAGATGATGATACAGGTGATGATGATGATGATATGTCTACAGATTTATATAATGATATAGATGTACTAGAATTTAAAGATATACTTTGCAACATTAACAAAACAGATTGTAAAAAGGTTACACGAGATGTAAAAGACGATATCCAAATAGAATTTAATAAAAAGATCAATCGTCTAAATGGTTCTACATTTATTTATACGAAATTTCATTAATTAAAGAAAAACGGGACAATTAAATGAAACCAATTTACGTGGAGTTGGGGCTTTAGGGAGTGCAAATTTATATTTGATTGTCTTTACGGCGGAATTCCAATTCCAGCGATGTCTATTAAACTGGAAAGCACTCGCTGCGAAACGATTGTGATTGATTTAACATTTCATCGGTTATAAAATCCTCCATTTCGAAACCGTCTAATGGATCCACGTGCAGCTCTTGCCAATCGTTTATCTTTATTTGATGAAAAACTGTTTAGTACTCCGGTGGTTGATTTATTTTCGTCCAATTCTGAACTTTCTGTGTATATTTCAATAGAGTTTTTCGTTTTACAGATTATCTTACTATTAGATAAGGGCCTATCTAGATCTTTGACTATTAAGTTAGAGATGGTTACCAGATGTTATCTCTTAATGATTTCTGGTACAAGAATCAGTAGATCGATTGTTTTTTTTTATATATACCATGCATTGCACACTTAACAATAATCAGAAGTCGATAACATTGATACGTTCTTGGTACCATTAAGAACCAAATCATAGGGTACACACCTTTTAAATACGTGTCAATTAGAATTTCTGAATAGCCAGTTGGTATCTCAAAGGGCCAGACTGGCTGTGCATGCAGGAGTATTGGTGCCAACACTTATGTATGGTAGTGAGTGAGGTATGGCAGAAGAATCACAAAAGTAAAATAAATGCGGTAGAGATGAGAGCGTTGAGAAGTATGAGTGGAATGAAACTGAGTGACAGAGTAAGAAATAGTGTGATAAAAGAACGTTGTGATTTAAAAGAAGATGTAGTGACTGGGTTTGGGCATGTAGAGATAATGAATGAAAGGAGACTGACAAAAAGGATTTATGAGTCAAGAGTGAATGCGAAAGTTGGAAGGGGAAGACCAAGGCGAATGTTCCTGGATCAAATCCAGGATATTTTAAATAAGGGCCAAGTCAAGAGTACTTTAAACCGACGAACTTGTATGAAAGGCTTAATGAGAATGAAAGGAGCGAAGGAGATATGCAAGGATCGTGGCAAGTGGAAGGATGTTGTCTCTGTCTACCTCTATGGGAATGAGGCGTGATGCTATGTATGTATGTCAATTAGAACTGAGCTAAAATGTAACATATTACTTAATAAATTAATGTAGGAAAATTAAGTAAATGAAACTACGATTATCACAACGAACTCTCCTAAAAACTAGTTAAAATTTTACGCCTGAAGTATAGTAGATTGCCAGGAAATATATTCAAATGAGCTAAATTGTTTTTCTATATTACGTTGGTCTCAATTAATTATATTTATTGCAAAAGTAATAACCAATTCATATTATTAACTGTGATTTTTCTTTTGTTTCAGGAATGTAAAGGACTGATTCAAAACTGAAGGCAAATAGAGATGTGTTTTAACAAGTACTTGATTAGACTGGCAGACTACTTTCGATTAAGCCCATCTCGTTGAAGATATTGCAGTATTACAGAAGTAAAGATGGGTTGCATAAATAAATTTGTAATCACAAATATTCTTTTGTCATTTTATTTGTCGGGAGTATGGAGCAGGTCGTGGGCTAATCATCACGATACAACAACGTCTACCACGCAAACAACGCCTACGACAAGTTCTGTACCCAAGAATATTCACAATGATCCACTTATAGTAGAAACGAAGAGTGGTCATGTCAAAGGCTATGCCAAAACTGTGATGGGACGTGAAGTACACATTTTTACAGGCATACCTTTTGCAAAACCACCCCTAGGTCCATTACGATTCCGTAAACCAGTCCCAATTGACCCTTGGCATGGAGTACTCGAAGCAACAGCCATGCCAAACAGCTGCTATCAAGAGAGATACGAATATTTCCCTGGATTCGAGGGTGAGGAGATGTGGAATCCTAACACAAACATATCAGAAGACTGCCTTTACTTAAATATATGGGTGCCCCAACATTTAAGAGTTAGACATCATCAAGATAAGCCTCTTGCTGAAAGGCCCAAAGTGCCTATACTTGTATGGATTTATGGTGGAGGTTACATGAGTGGAACGGCTACACTTGACCTGTATAAAGCTGACATAATGGCTTCATCGAGTGATGTTATAGTAGCCTCTATGCAATATAGAGTGGGTGCATTTGGATTTTTATACTTAAACAAATATTTCTCACCTGGGAGTGAGGAGACGCCGGGTAATATGGGTTTGTGGGATCAACAGTTAGCTATTCGTTGGATTAAGGATAACGCTCGTGCTTTTGGTGGGGATCCTGAATTGATAACATTATTTGGTGAATCAGCGGGTGGTGGAAGCGTAAGCCTGCACATGCTGTCACCTGAAATGAAAGGATTATTTAAAAGAGGGATCTTGCAATCTGGGACCTTGAATGCTCCATGGAGTTGGATGACTGGTGAAAGGGCACAAGAAATTGGGAAAGTCTTAGTAGATGACTGCAATTGTAACAGTAGCCTCTTAGCTGTGGATCCCAGTTTAGTTATGGATTGCATGCGCGGGGTGGATGCTAAAACAATATCAGTGCAGCAATGGAATTCTTATACTGGTATATTAGGTTTCCCCTCTGCCCCAACAGTAGACGGTATATTTTTACCAAAGGATCCTAATACGATGATGAAAGAGGGACACTTCCACAATACTGAAGTACTTCTTGGCAGCAATCAAGATGAAGGTAAGATTAGCCCTAAACTCTAGCTTATTAAATATTTCTTTCAATTTGATTTAAAAATGAATGAATGAAGCAATAAAGGTTGTGTAATACTTCTGACAGCGAGTCAATGAAATAGGCAGCTGTTTCCACTTACAATATGCAAATCTATTAACTTTTCCGCCGATGTATATCATCAACAGGTTTTTGCGGTTTGAGGTTTCCATCGATTGTCGTTGTCAGCGATTCAATCCGCGATAATAGGATATTGTTAATAGAGAAATAAAGTAAAATACTTGAGATGCAATCACAACATATGAGCATGGATTTACATGTACAATAATCTTAATTATCAGGTCAACACCTTGGGAATATCTTTCCATCAACTTTGCTATAGTAAAACTTTCATGTACATATTTATGGTGCAGAACAGGATTTCAATCATCCATCACATTGTTTATAAAATTCTCATTAAGACAATTTATTATGACCAATAGTCGAATATTAAATGTCTATCACAGCGTTTGCAGAATTGTCGGAAAATAAACATCGATCACATCGTTTCTAAAATTTTTAGTAGGCTAAAAGTTAATATTACTATTTATCCAATATTACACATCTATTTTATCGTTTCTAAAATTGTCATTTAGTCATAGTTTAAAATAACTATTTTTTCAATATTAAACATCTATTATATCGTTTCTAAAATTGTCATTTAGTCATAGTTTAAAATTACTATTTGTTCAATATTAAACATCTATTATATCGTTTCTAAAATTGTCATTAACTTATAGGTTAATATGACCATTTGTTCTTTATTATAAATCTGTTATATCGTTTCTAAGATTGTCATTAACGTATAGATTAATATGACTATTTGTTCAATATCAAACATCTATTATATCATTTATAAAATTGTCATTTAGTCATAGTTCAATGTTACTATTTGTTCAATGTTAAACATCTATTTTATCGTTTTTAAAATTGTCATTTAGTCATAGTTTAATATGACTATTTGTTCAATAATAAACATCTATTATATCGTTTCTAATATTTTCATTTAGTCATAGTTCAATGTTACTGTTTGTCCAATATTTAACATGTATTTGATCGTTCCTAAAATTGTCTTTCAGTCATAGTTCAAATTGGCTATTTGTTCAATATCAAACATCTATTATATCGTCTCTAAGATCATTTAGTCATAATTTATTCTGACTAGTAGTCGAAAATTAAACATCTATCACATCGTTTCTAATATTATCATCAACTCATAATTTAATACGACTAATTTGTTCAATAATTGACATCTATCACACTGTTCATAAAACAACCATTATGACATTATTTAATTTTAGAAATTGTCTGATATTAAACACCTATTACATCGATTATAAAATTGTCATGAAGACATAATTTATTATGGATAATTTTTGAATATTAAACTTCTATATCATCGTTTATAAAATCAGCATTAAGACAATTCTATTTAATCTTCCTCGAAACATATGCAATATTTCCAAAATTGTATATAAGGACCCAATGAAGTCTCTATTCATATTTTATGTTCACAGACTTATAAAATATGCAGTACTCTCTACTCTACGTATAGCTTTCTCGATTTAATGAACTAACCAAAATTTTCAAGATATTCGGCTTAGGAACTCGGCTTAAGCTTTAGCTTAACCCAGTTCCCTGTGACTTTATCACATATAAGATACATGTCTGCAACTTCCTATTCATATACTTGTTATTATTCCATAAAACATCAAGATTTAGAAATGTCCTTTACCTTTTTTTGTATGTCTATTGTGTCGATATTCTTAGGCATTTGTCAGCAATAATATAATATGTTCATAAAGCTACGCCAGATATTTTCGTCCGATAATCCTCAGTGCCTGAAGACCAAAGTCTTCGAACACTGCGTGTTGCCAGTGATGACATACGGTTCTGAGACGTGGTCGCTGACTATGGGCCTCATGTGGAAGCTCAGAGTCACTCAGCGTGCGATGGAGAGGGCTATGCTCGGAGTTTCTCTGCGCGATCGAATCAGAAATGAAGAGATCCGTAGTAGAACTGGATTCACCGACATCGCCCTACGAATCGCGAACCTCAAGTGGCAATGGGCGGGGCACATAGTCCGAAGACCGATGGACGTTGGGGGCTAAAGGTTGTGGAATGATGACCCCGCACCGGACGACGCAGTGTAGGCAGACCCCCCCCCCCACAAGGTAGACCGACGATATAAAGAGGGTCACCTGTAGCCGCTGGACCCTGGCGGCGCAAGATCGGGCCTTGTGGACGTCATTACGTGAGACCAATGTCCAGCAGTGGACGTCCATCGGTTGAAGCGACGACGACGACGACGACGATGTTCATAATTTTAAAAATTATTATATTTTAAATAGGATTTCAAAATAAAAATCAATAACCAAACTAAAATATTCTTTCATTCCAGTAAACTTTAAACTTTTTTGTCAAAGGCTCTACCGCCGGTTCGGAACTTAACGACTACAGAGAATCTGGCTAGAAACTGTATAGCCTTTTACTCTTTTTTTTATCTATGTTATATTTAATATAAAATACATCATCAACACCCATTATCATTAAATATACAAACAAATAGAACAAAAAAGACAGAAGAGTATTAATTTAAAGAAATACGCTTAGCTTTGTATCGCAGAGCAGCACTTTTTACCGACACAACTAGCTTAAAACACAATAACTGATAGCTAACGTTGATTAAAAAACGAGCACTCAACTAACTTCTACGATGTTTTATACATTTTTTTCTAATGAGGCTATTACGGCAAAACACCAATGACAGTGTTTGGCGCCAAATACATTTCTTAATTATCTTATTTATTAAAAAAACTACCAGTCCCTGTTAGTTTTTAATAGTTACAATTTAAGTTATTCTAATCGTTTATGAAACATTACAACATAATATCCCAAAGTGGCATCATTTACAATGTTTACAAATTCACCAAAGGGAACGACCTTGTGAAGGTTCATTCTTTCTAAGAATACCATTTAGTCAAATGATGAACCGTATCCTTTATTCAAAATATTATTTTATTTGATATATACTATCACATTCATGAGGTTATCTACACTATATATATTTATCTTGTCATGAGAAACAGACACTTCATCTTTATTTAGATCAAATTCTTTTTAAAATGAAACTTTTTTATTATCGCTTCTTATTTTTTCGTCTATCTGTCGCATGTTTCTGTTCTTCAAAGAAAGATACATTATTCAAGAGTTTCATGTGATATTTCAAAGTACTGCATAAATTTTATACTTGAATTTAATAGCAACGTTATGTAACGATCCATTTCTTTACAGGAACTCATTAATCTAAAGTGCACGGTTAAAAACGTTTGCTCTACACTTGAAGGCTTGCCACAAATGATTGCATTCACTTTTAAGCTTTTACATGCATAAACTGAAAGAATGATTTATGACCTACATATTTTATGGACTTCACATGTATAAGAATCTTTTAACCCTTAAATTCTCTTATGACTTAAAACATAGAGAAATTCAGAATAGTTTTGTTATGAAAATAAAACTTGAAATTGGATATTGATGTTTGTATGTGAATAAATAATTTCTTAAATTTATGTAAGTAGTAAGCAGCCAATTGTTTCCAAAGTAAATTTTCGTGGTTTATCGACATATTGACTATTTTAATGGGTACATACTACGATCCAGTTGTATGGATCGTGGTCACGTAAAGTCCATGCAACTGGGTCGAAATATCATTCAAAAACGCCATCGTGGTAAGCAGCCCATTAACGTCCCACTGCTGGGCACAGGCCATATATATAAACTAGCTAAACCCACGACTTCATCTGCGTGGAATGTTTTTTTTTGGTAGCATTTTCATTAACTTAGGCAAAAGGTATATTTCAACCAAATTTCAAGTCTTTGCGCCTTATGGTTCCAGAGATATCGTGATGAGTCAATAGTTAACACCCTCGCAACCGCCCTTACAGGTGGGATTTCTGGAAATCCGTTCTTGCTGACCTCTACTCTGGAAGAGAAATAATCCTGCCAAATTTCAAGTCTCTACGCCTTGTGAATCCAGAGATATCGCGATGAGTTCATAGTTAACCTGAATATCTCTTATATATATATATAGATAGATAATTTCATCACTGACAGATTAGTTTGGATACTATCCATTCCTGAAACTGAATAATTAATATAATAAACATGATTTCTATGGATTTTATATCTTCGTATTTATATTTCTTAACACCACCTAAACGTAGTCTAAATCTCACACATTAAAACGGTGATAATATTAAAATTATAAACCACCATACTCATTTCTTATTCTACTAACTTAAAATTTGATTAAAGTGAATCTTTTCGCAACATGAACGGACACTATGAACGGATTCCCAAGAGATCAGGAACTAATAATATTCAATGACCTGAAAGTATACGATATAATCTCTTTTAAAAATAAAAATAAATAATATATCTCTCCTTTATAAAAGGTTTCTCCATATTACATATATAACGTACACTCATTAATATAGAGTGCAGTGATAGCAAACACTTGGCATCACTCGGCAAACATTTCGATGCGGTATCAGATGTATGACGTCATACCCTCCCGTGTGCCTATTTTGGGATAAATCCAAGGCTTTCGTAGCTGAAAAAATAAAAAAATAGATAAAACACACTCTACATATATCATATACATGTTGGTACAAGAAAAGACTAAATAGAATACAAAAAACAAAAGCAGCTGCGGTTTGCGGTCCTTGACCCGAGCGTCAGCTGATTGTGATTAATTGTTGTTTTTTTTTTATACAAAATAATGTATTTTTCATGAAACTATCGTTTCATTTAGATTAAAGCTGTACTTACATGACGGAGCGTAAATAATGCTACTAAAACGTTTTAAAAATATGATTGGTTTTGTCAGGGTCGACTGCTTTCCATCTTCAAAGATGTCATAAGTGCTAACGTCAGTCTTCGTTTTCAGGAGCGATTTCCTAAGACCTTGTATATATATTGTCTTATTATTATCTCTTAAACTTATACTGGACCGGGAAATGCTTTTAGGCACAATCTCCAACCCACGGGTTAGGAGAATGGAACTCCACGAAGAAGGAAACCTTATAATACCAACTAAAACCCATCTTCATCCATGAGTGAGGCACCAGGTGTTCAACTTTCGTTCCTGATGAGTTCGACTGAGCATTGACGAAGGAGGAAGGACACCTTGTACCCTGTCTCCTCTGGCAGTGGGGCACTGGATAACATCTATTATAGAAATTTCTGCTCTCTAAAAATGAACCTCGGCCACTCATATAGGGATCCTTTTAAAGTATTGATAGATATTTTGGTAATATAAATAATACAATTAACCCATTTTTCAAAATTATAACTCACACTCGAAAAATAATAACACCACCAATCACAGTCGACGTTAAAACAACAACAACTTCAAACGGAAGTTGAAATTAAACTGAATACAATATCCGGAATACCATTAAATTGGAAGTAGCACTTGTAAACTCTTTGCTAATGTATAAAGGCTTCAGCAAGCAAGTGACGGTAAACTCTTTGCATATACATCTCCATGGTAGTTCTAGCCAAAACCAAAGAGCAGCAATCACTGGGAGTCCCTTGCCTGCTGCACTCTTGCTGTCACCATTACGTAAATGATAGCGGCGAAGATGACACGATGGCAATGTTTTCAAATGAACCAGACCCATCCGATTTGACCAGAAGAAACCCGCTGCTGTCATCTGCGGGGTCCAGTCTATATAGTAAACGAGCAAAAAAAGTAATGCTGAACAATTACTGGATGACCGAGGAAAACTGCCCGGTTAAGGTACCCCGCAGAATGCTGCGAAGTACTCCACGACTACGGTTACTCATATAGTGATCCTCTTTGACGATATACGGAGCCTATGTCTACTCTAGACTGACTTATGCAGCCTCTAACTGGTAGTTCTACCGCTTAAGATACCAGCGGAGGAGGCTGTAGATCCAGAAGAATAAGTGCCTCTGTCTAAAACGAGAAATGACGTTATACATCGTGACACTCAGACGTTTACCGTAGAGGTCGTACCACCAGCTTTCTTGGAATATATTTTGCCAATCGGTATAATCTTTGTATACAGATCTCCATGGAATTCCCAGCCTAAGTCAAACACCGGCGAGCTCTGGGCGTCCCTTGCATACTGAACTCCTGCTATCACCATTATCTGATGTAAATAATAGCAGCGAAGATGCCGCAGTGGCGACACCCGAAACAGACACCCATTGGATTTGACCAGAAGAAGTCCACTGGCTTAGTCTGCGGGACTGGAGTTAATATGAAAAACGGCAAAACAAATAATGCCTCGCATTTACTGGATGCTTGAGGAAAAGTGCCCGGGAAAGGAGGCTCTGCCTCGAGCCTGGTACTCCGCAGACTGTTGCGAAGAACTCCACGACTATGGTTACTAATATAGTGATGTTCTTTGAAGATGAAGATACACAGAGCCTATGTCTACTCCAGACTGACACATGTAGCCCCTCAATGGTAGTTCTTCCGCTCAGGATACTAGCGGAGGAGGCTGTAGATCCAGCTGAATAAATACATACATCTAGCGGCAGGATGTCCGAGGTACTTCAGAAATTATGATATACATCAACCATGGAGATGTTCTATCACCAGCTTGCGCCGAGTATGTTGCTGCTTTCCGCATACTTACCTCCACAGCGATGCCAGCCAAAACCAAAGAACTGCAAATACTGGGCATCCACTGCCTAGTGAGCTCCTGCTGTCACCACCACTATACTTAGGTAATAGCGGCGAAGATGACATAGTGGTAGTGGCAACACTAGAACTGGACAATATCCGTCATAGGCTTGGATAGATCCGCTGACTATCGGGCCTTACTGGTGCTTGCGGAAGTGCCTCACACATCAAGAAAATTGAGAGGAACTTTCTCCTTCTTTTTCTAAGTAAAATATGACCGAGGGCAGGAAAAACCCTACAAAGTCTTATATATGCCCTTGTCATTCGTAACGCAACTTTTTGCCTATCTTGCCTTAAGAAATCCACTTGAAAAAATCATTTGTAAGATGACCTTACAATGTTTTCGTTTTAAAAGCGTGACTTATCAATATCGGGCACAGGGTTCGAGGTCGTCTGGGTGCTACACCTGGAGGCAGGGAGGCACGCATGCGCCCTGCCACGTAAACACAACACGTAGACAGTTAGTACTACAATGTACTACAGACTCGCCCACGTAACTAGGAGGCCCTCTCACCCCCACTGCCCCCCTGTTGCCACGTACCACCCTAGAGAAGTAGATTTTAAAATGGTTGACTGTATCGATATACTTTTCATCCTTAAGGATGTATATATATAAAAGTAAATCCCTATTTCCCTATCAATATACTCGTATCAATTAGGATCTTAGAGTGAAGAAGGTTCACTTTTGGGTTTGTCTCCACATAGTTTTAGGAAATATGTTAAAAACGTCTTTGTCTCTTCAATAATCCTCAATATTATAATATGCCTTTTGTAAAAAGATGTTTTTGACCTATTTCTTCAAATTATGTGGAGGCAAGTCCAAAACTGATTTCTGCAACGTCTTAATCCTAAAATATGGCATTACAAGTTTTTGTTGTTATTAATATTAGAACTGTATATCTTGCTTTTTTTACTATACAATGTCTGGGGAACGCTGGCGCCATCTGTATGTCGGAGTGGGGCGGAGTCAATAAGTGGTAGTCCGGCGCGTCTCTCGGCAGTTCTCGAGTAGCGCTCGATCGGAGCGGTCTACTGTTGGAATTGTCGCGTTCCTAGCTAATGTTGATAATGAATTTTAGTTGATATCGGGAACATTGTAGTCCGAGTAAATTAATAAAGTGTTTTATTACACCAACATTAGCCACGATCGCCCACAGTATAAGAAATTAAATTATGGATCCCATTAATGACGATGTCAGGGGGCAACCCTGTGCTTTATGCTCTCCGTCTCTCTCTTATTTTCCCACATATATAATAATTTTACGCAGACGCGCCTAAAGAAGTTTCACTTCAAAAATCGATTTTGATTTAAAAAAAAATCATCATTTCATAAAAATACATTATTAAAAATTAAACAATTAGCTGACGCTCGGGTCAAGGTTCGCATGCGCCGGCATTAGTATCCTTATAAAAGAAACAACTAAATCGAAGTAATGTTTAATATATTAAACTCTCGTTTCATTTGTTTGTACTAACATGATAGAGCGTAAATTATACTAATAAAACATTTTAATCGAATTTATTTCCGTTATCGAAGGTGTCATTAGTGTTATTGTCTGTCTTCGTTTTCAAAAGCGGTTTCCAAACATCTCGTATAAATAAAAATTCTAGTTTTCGTTTTATTTACTTCAAAATATCACCTTGAACTAACAAGCTTCATTATAAATGGTATCCCCTTTTAAATTTTCAAGATTTCGTGATGTATTATAATTCTACGAGACATGCGATATGGCATTCAAAGAAATAATTTGCATATTTACATTGAATTATCCGACTTTATCTTTGTATGTGCAAATATTTTGCGAATTTGTTGAAAAACATTTCGTGATAATTGTTAGGGTTTATGCCAGTTATTTCCCGCGGTTTTACCCACGTAAAGTTGGGTTAAGTGACTAAAATCGGTACAAACAGACAGACAGACTGTATATACATTCAAATGCAGTTGATGTAAACAATTAGACACTCCAATTTTATTTATTTGTATAGCTATTTAGGTCGTGTAAAAGAGATGCTTAGAACCAATTTAATTACTATAAAAAAGGTTATATTGAGACATCCTTAAAAGATAGACGTATGCTATCATAGACTTTTATATAGGACATTTTATAAGAAACAATTCTTTCCTACAGAATTTATGTGTAGCTTTAATGGTTTACACAGCAGATGCCACGAAAGCTCTTAAAATGATTTTCAAATTCAATTCCCTCGTAATCGAAACATTTTTGATTGTTGCTTCGCTTCTATAACTTCCCACTGCTAGGCACAGGCCTCCTCACTCATATGAGAGAGGGTTTTTAGAGCATAGACCCACCACGCTGCTCCACTGCGGATTGACAGGCATAGTACACAAGTGCACTCTCTATTCCTTCACTCTCATAGTCGGATGTCGGATGTGGAGATCGGGCGCAGGACCGACGGCTTAACGTGCTCTCCGAGGCACGGGGGTGGATCACACCGCCAACTTCCCAACTTCGGGAAAATATTGAGAAAATCTTAATAGAAAGCTCAATATCGATTTCGAATTGGCCCGACCTGGGACTCGAACCCAGGACCTCATGTCTCTAGTCGAACATGCTAACCACTAAACCAATGAGGCAGTCTCTATAGGTAATATTGTAATATTATATAGCCTATAATATTTCTTAATAAATAGGCTATTCTATACTATAGTAATAGTTTAACTCAAACTTGAAGTTCCTGAGATAAGCACGTTTAACTAAACAAAGAAATAAGCAAACTCTTCAGCTTTATTTCATCGAAAAATGATTAGTAAAGTTGCAATTGAGTAAACTTCTTTAAATAAAAAAGTTTGAATTCTTCCGATCAGATTTTGACTGAATTGCTTTTATTCTAGAGTTAGGTATCCATAAAGGTTTGTAGAAGAGGAATCTATGTTTTTGCAGTAGATTAAAAAAAATATTAGAAATCTATCTATTTGAGACTATCAAGTTTAGTACTTCTTTCTACTTGACTTTCAGTGAATTGATATTATTTTATAACTGTTTTAAGTAAAACAAACCGTGAAAATAAATAAGAAAGGATCATAGAATTGTTATGAGAGAATATTTATTTGTAGAAGATCAAAAACTTATCAGAATACGATTAGAAACTATCAATCTTCTTCTGACTTGATTGCTATTAATTAAGAGGTTTTTTTCTGACTGCAAATCAAATAAATAATTGTGAAATGATCTTAAAGGTTTGTAGGAAAAGAATATTTATTTATAAAGGATCAAAAAATTACAAGAAGCGATCGAATTCAGTAACCTTTTTTCGACCTCATTTGGATTGAATTGCTTTGATTTTGGGGTTGTTATTTTAATCACTGATTTAAAAAACCACAGGAGAAATCGCAGATGATTATGATGAATGAATATTTATTTACAATGGATCAAAGAAATTAATTAGAAGTTGAATTGACTTCTTTAGGATTTATTTCGACTGAATTTCCTGTGATAGAATGTAATTTCCAATACAACAAATGGCAGAGAAACATTTATAGAGCCATTGAGTCAAGGAATAGATATTTGTAGTGAATAAAAAATAATAAGAAATTAATTAGAAGCAAAAGTTTGAAGGAAACTTCTTTAATACTTGTCTTGTGAGATGAGACCCATATCCAATGGTTGAAGAGATGATTTATATAAGAAAGTTTGTCCTTTTCTCTTTGAATAACAAGCATTTTGTCTCTATAAAAAAAAGTAAATTGTAGCTAGTTGCAGTGCTGGATTACCTTCAAATTTCCTACTATTTTATTACTCGCTAACAAGGCTTGTTATCAACTTTATGCCGCGAGTCAGCCCGGGATTTATTGGTCGAACTTTCATGATTAATGTTGGTCAAATTTACACAAACATCTGCTACAGTTCCACAGACGGAAAGTTTAGGAAATATTTTTCCATTTGTAATTATTTCGCAATTATACTTATGATCACGTTATTTATATTAACTGTGACCTTATGTGTACTATTAAAATATTTAAATGTGCCTGTTATGACAGTCGGATAATGCAGCCGACTGTCATAACAGCTACCTTTAAATGTTTGTGTTCATGTTGCCAGTATTCGCTTTGCTGGCAGAAGTGTCGGGTTTAATAGTATTGTGAATTGAAAAAAAGTGCGTTTTATAGTCTGTCTTAGGCTGGAGTGTTAGGTGGCTTCGGTCGTAGCTAGTTATCACCCTACCAGCAAAGACGTATCGCGAAAAATAATGCGTTTCCATACCGTAAAAGGTGAGGTGAGTAGCAGCCTATTAAAGTCCCACTGACACATGTCTCCTCAACCAAGGATAGAGGGTTTCATAGAGCAGAAACCCACCAGGCTAGCAGACTACACATACCATTGAATTGATCTCGGGATAAGCTGAAAATTAACATAGTTAACTTTAACATAAACAATCAAGCTCTTAAGTTTCTTTTTATAAAGAGAGATTTACAAGTGTCTAACCAAGGTTTGAACCCACGACTTCTCTAAACGTGAACCTATACTTGTTACAACTAGATCGTCATGGCTTTTTCCAGTAATTTGCTGTGTAGAAACCAGATGACGTATATTACCACTAACAAGGTTAGCGCGCTTCGATTTTAGACTATATTATCACTTACCATCAGGTAAGATCACAATTAAGCGCTAAAAAAGGTAAAAAACTGAAAGCTTAGACTAGTTATAGAATTTCTACATGAGTTTTTTTCATTTTCAGGTACATACTTTCTGCTTTACGACTTCCTCGACTACTTCGAAAAGGACGGCCCGAGTTTCCTCCAGAGGGAAAAGTTCTTGGAAATTATTGACACAATTTTCAAGGAGTTCTCAAAAATCAAACGCGAAGCGATAGTTTTTCAAGTAAGTTGTAACATATATTGTTTTATTTTAAACTATCAGTCATACAATATTTCAATACAACAATCAAAACAAACTTATAACGCCATGTTTTATGTGGTAGATGGTTCAAAAATCATTTGCAGATATGTGCCAACTCATTTTTAATAACAAACATGTAAAATATTCCCTTAAATTTATGGGTTTGCTAAAATATTCCCTTAAATTTGTGATTAGCTAAAATATTCCCTTAAATTTATGGTTTGCTAAAATATTCCCTTAAATTTGTGGTTTGTAAAATATCCCCTTAAATTTGTGGTTTCCTAAAGTATTCCCTTAATTTTATGGGTTGCTAAAATATTCCCCTCAATTTGTGGTTAGCTAAAATATTCCCTTAAATTTATGGGTTTGCTAAAATATTCCCTTAAATTTGTGGTTTCCTAAAATATTCCCCTAAATTTGTGGTTAGCTAAAATATTCCCTTAAATTTATGGGTTGCTAAAATATTCCCTTAAATTTGTGGTTTGCTAAAATATTTCCTTGAATTTGTGGTTTGCTAAAATATTTCCTTAAATTTATGGGTTGCTAAAATATTCCCTTAAATTTGTGGTTTGATAAAATATTTCCTTGAATTTGTAGTATGCTAAAATATTCCCTTAAATTTATGATTTACTAAAATATTCCCTTGAATTTGTGGTTTGCTAAAATATTTCCTTGAATTTGTGGTTTGCTAAAATATTCCCTTAAATTTGTGGTTTGCTAAAATATTCCCTTAAATTTATGGTTTGCTAAAATATTCCCTTGAATTTGTGGTTTGTAAAATATTCCGTAAATTTGTGGTTTGCAAAAATATTCCCTTAAATTTGTAATTTGCTAAAATATTCCCTTAAATTTATGGATTGCTAAAATACCCTCACAATATTTATGCTCCGCTGAAATATCCTCATAACATTTGTGATTCATTAAAATATTCTCATAACAATTGTGACACGTTACAAATATCTTCATAATATTTGTGGCCCGTCAAATATCCTCATAAAATTTGTGGTGCCCTAAAATATACTCATAACATTTGTGATACGCCACAAACATCCTCATAACGTTTGGTGGTGCCAAAATATCCTCATAACATTTGTGATACGCCACAAACATCTTCATAACATTTGTAGCCCGTCAAAATATCCTTATAACATTTGTGGCCGCCAAAATATCCTCATAACATTTGTGGTTTCCTACATTATTCTCATAACATTTGTGGTTCCCTACAATATTCTCATAACATTTCAACTTCTAAATATCCTTATAACATTTGTGGCTCTTCTATAACAAAAGGTTTCCTTCCCATGTAGTAAATGACAACATGGTCTCATAACTCCCAAGTAGCTTATCCAATCATTTTCATTGCATTAAGGTGTATGTATGTATGTGTAATTTGTACTCAAGAACATCGTCAACTCGTTCGCAGAATTGGCTAATGTGTATTTCCGACCAGGATAGCCTTGTATGATGGTAACTGTTTCATTATAATCCTTAGTGTATTTAGTTTGTTGGAAGAAGTCCTGGATTCATTTCTAGATATTTGAAAAATTGTCTCGCCGCTTTAATTCAATAATGGCGAGACTTCTACTTGAGTACCGAGTTCTCGCATCATTACACCATCATCACAGTTAACTTATCCAGCCATAAGTATAAAAAAGTTACGTATGATACGAACGGGGGTACCAAAAGACCCCAGTTCTTTTGTCACGCTCTTTCCTTACGGTACCGCGTTTTTTTGAGTGAGAAACATTAAAAGTATCAACCATTTGGTTCTTTTGTTATATCTTTAAATGATTTGCGCTTTCTACAATAAAAAATAAATGCACAAAATGTTTTTTATAATGTTTTTATGATCACAAACAATATAAAGAAAATAACTCATCTAATACACAAGTTATTAAATTGAAACTCATACGTAGGGGAATCCCCCGCTCGGGGCGACTAGATTAAAAAAGTAATAATCCAATGTGGGGGAGGGATTCAACGGTTCACAAATCCCTCCAGCTTCAGTGGACTGTATTTTAGGCTTCGGTTCTTGTGGTTTCGGTCTTCGGTTCTTGATAGTTTTGGTCGTTCAGTATACTGTACGCTTAGTTCTGGAGTCTTCTCCATTAGGGAGCTTTGACTGCATTACCGGAGGGAAGGACAGGCTCTTAGGGAGCTTCTGCATTTTTGGAGTAAATTCAATAAACTTTCTTGTCCATGACTTTATCACCAGTTCAGAACGTACCTACTACTGAGAAGAATTGGGCAAGAAACTCAATAGTTACTCTTTTTTATTCATATTATATTTGATATAGAAATAAAATTGCATCATCAACATCTATTAACATTAAATATAGACACAAATAACATAATTATCATTATGACATATTAATATGATAAAATTTCTAATTTAAAGAAATACACTTACCTTTGTATTTCAGAGCAGCCCGATTTACTAACACAAATAACTTAAAACACTATAACTAGTAGCTGATTATAACTGAGAACTGAACTTACTTCGACGATACATAACATTTTATAACTTTTCACAAATCTGGCAATTATTTATATAATTTAAATAATTTTAATTATTTATACATACATCACGCTTCATTCCCATGGGGGTAAGCAGAGACTACGTCTTTCCACTTACCACGATCCTTGCATATTTCCTTCGTTTCTTTCATTCTCATTAAACCTTTCATACGAGTTCGTCGGTTTACAGTACTCTTGACTTGGCCCTTGTTTAAAATGCCCTGAATTTGGCCCAGGAACGTTCGCCTTGCTCTTCCCCTTCCATCTTTCCCATTCGATCTTGACTCATAAATCCTTTATGTCAATTTCCTTTCATTCATTCTCTCTACGTGTCCAAATCTTCAGTTATGAAACACTACGATGCTATAGCCAGTAATAGTTGAGAACTCAGCTCTCGAAATTGATGACGAGTACACATATCTGGGACATATAGTCCAGCTAGGTAGGTCCAATATCGAGAAGGAGGTCAACCACCGAATCCAACTCGGTTGGGTAGCGTTCAGAAAACTCTGTCAGATATTTTCATCCGATATCCCTCAGTGCCTGAAGACCAAAGTCTTAGAACAGTGCGTGTTGCCAGTGATGACCTACGGTTCTGAGACGTGGTCGTTGACTATGGGCCTCATGCGGAAGCTTAGAGTCGCTCAGCGTGCGATGGAGAGGGCTACACTCGGAGTTTCTCAACGTGATCGATTTAGAAATGAAGAGATACGTAGTAGAACCAAAGTCACCGACATAGTCCGACGAACCGATGGATGCTGGGACCCGAAGGTACTGGAATGACGACCCCGCACCGGACGACGCAGTGTAGGAAGACCCCCACAAGGTGGACCGACGATATAAGGAGGGTCGCCGGTAGCCGTTGGAGCCAGGCGGCGCAAGATCCGGCCTTGTGGAGGTCATAACATGAGACCTATGTCCAGCAGTGGACGTCAATCGGAAGGCCTTTGTTTTTATGAATACGATTTAGTCAAACGGAAGACCGTATCCTTTATTTAAAATATTATTTATATTCTTTCACATATAATTCAATTAATCATGATAACATTATATCTTAACTTAATGCGCTATCAGAGGCAAATGGATGGGTACCCATAAGGCCTGGCAACCTTACCTCTTTGGACAGCGATACTTATACTCGTACACCGTCGGAAGTACCACCCGGCCTTAGAGTCATGGGTGACATCAACTAAATGAGATGAGATTTCTTTAAAAAGACTTTTAGCTTAAGGACCCCACGGTCCCAATGTTCTCCACGCCGATGATGCAAGCGTATCAACACATATAGCATCCTACACCAACCACTTTTCTTTTTTCCAAAGCATCAACGACATACCATCAGGTCTCTTCCCATCATCACTTTTTAATTGAAGTTTCACATTTGTTTTAGTACACTGATTGGGAGGAGATCACTGATGGATACCTGAACCAGAAGATGATAGCTGACGTGGTTGGAGACTATTTCTTCGTCTGCCCGACGAATTACTTCGCTGAAATCTTAGCAGACTCTGGAGTAGACGTCTACTATTACTACTTCACTCATGTAAGTAATATTATTATGTACAACTTTAGTTAATGTGGTCGTCGTAATTTTTACGACAAAAAATTTATCAAAAAGTTCTGTGTGAGTTGATGTTTTACTGACCAATACAATTAGGAAACGGACAAACTAAATATGAAAATGAAATCATAAAGTTTACGACATCGTCGTAAATTTTACGACAACTAGTTTTTTCGACACTTTTAGGTAATTTTGTTTCAACCAACTGTTACTTACCTTTTACATGCGCTGCCATCATAAACTGTATCATCATTTACCATTAGTTAGATCACAGTCTAACCTTTCACCAATTAAAATTGTACTTTTTGACTTCAAATGGATTTAAATCAAAAGCAGTGAGTCGTGTGCATTTACGATCAATCATATGAGGCCATTTTGTAGATTGTGGTCTAGATCTAGTGTATTCGCGATCTATTTATAGCGATGTTATTGCGGTTATGGATCGAACAGTGATATTACTAGAACACTGATCTATTTGGCGATGTGTCATTCTTGTATTAAAGCAACTATGTTTATATAAAAGCAAGTTACCAAGCATTGACTGACATTACCACCATTTCTTTAAAACTATACATATATTTGGCTAACAGTTCACAAAAGGTACTCCTTTGGTGATCTCCTTGCCTTATTGCTAAGTGACGTAGACGCTCACTTAGATCACATTACTACCATGGTATTAGAAATACGGGGAATACTACTGTTCACAGCTTATTTATACAAGATATAACGACACCTTTGATGATGGGACGGAAATAATTACATTACTATACTAAAAAAACCAACAATGAAACAGAATCAGCTGACGCTCGGGTCAATGACAGCGTGCAGCGGTGTGCGTGTAAAAAAACTGCCCCGCTGCGCCATTGAACGCATGGCTCAACGCACTTACGTCAATACCACGTATTGACAACTTGGTATTATCAATGTGGCTCCTATCGCGATGTAGATGCTCAATTAGAACGGAATTATACCATTTATCAAACTACTGTTTACAGCTGGTATTATATATAAGCGAAATACAACTTGTGAACTGACACATCACGGTTTCTCTAGAACTACCGTCAAGCAACTTGAAATTTAGTAAAGGGTTTTTTGCGTTGTAATCGCTTACAAAGAACAGATTTGCAAAACTACATTAGACACTTTTGCACACGACTAGTATTATTTATAAAAGAAATATCGTATACTGACTGACTCTTCACGATATCTCTCTCAAAATGTACACCCGATATAGTAATCATTTATTTTGCGTTGTAGACGCTCACTATGAACGGATTTCCGATGTTTTTTTTTTTAATTTCCCGCAAGTAAGCCTCTGGCCACAACTAGTTTTATGTATAAGCGAAATACAAACGATTGACTATTCATGGTTTCTCTGGAACTTCCTTCCGATTAACTTTATATTTAGTAAAGGGATTTTCGTAATGTAGATGCTCACTGAGAATTGGTATCCATAAATTTATTTTCGTTTAGGATACGAGACATAGCTACCTAACTAGATCTTTACTAACTCTATTTCTCTAGAACTACCCACGATTGTACGAACTGATAGATACGTGGATTCTTGCTAAGAGAGAGAGGGAGAGGGAGTACTCTGACTACATACCACAAATAATACAGGAAATATATATAATAACGTAATCATAAGGTTGTGGATTTTGACGAATTTTCTAAAGACTATAGATTCTGTGTTAGACTATAGATAGTTGGGTGACAACACTGATAGCTCTGAAATGTTGGGAGTTATTGAGTAATATAGTGGCAACACTTACGAATACCAAAATTATTCTCTCCACTATTTAATTATACTCAACATGCACTATACTATATTTCCATAGGAGTAGGCAGAGACAACATCCTTCCATTTGCCACGATCCTTGCATATCTCCTTCGCTTCTTTCATTCTCATTAAACCTTTCATACAAGTTCGTCGGTTTAAAGTACTCTTGACTTGGCCCTTAATTAAAATGTCCTGGATTTGATCCAGGAACGTTAGCCTTGGTCTTCCCCTTCCAAGTTTCGCATTCACTCTTGACTCATTCATTCTCTCCACGTGCCCAAACCATACTTATTAGCATACCTTTCTTAATTTTAGTCACTACGTCTTCTTTTATACCACAACGTTTTCTTATCACGTTCTTTCTTAATTTATCACTTAGTTTCAATCCAGTTGTACTTCTCAATGCTCTAGTCTCTACCGCATTTATTTTACTTTTGTGCTACTTATGCCATACCCAACTTTTACTACCATACATAAGCCTAATATTCATAAAGGCGAGCAGAGCACCATTTACCATATTCTCTGCATTCACTCTCCTTTCAATATCACTTTCACAAGTTCCATCTTTTGTAAATTTAGATCCCAAGTATACAAATTTTTTTACCTCTCCAACTTGTTCCCCATCTATCAAAATATTGCCATTCATCAAAGATTCATCTCTTTCAAAAAGCATAACTTTCGTTTCGTTTACATTTACTTTCATTCCTTTCCCTTTCAAAGCGTCATTCATAATATTTACCACCTCCTGTAGCTCATTAGCAGATGATGCAAGTATTACTTGATCATCAACGTAGAGTAAACATTTGATGAGTAATTCATTCATTCTTAACCCATACATACTTTCTTTTAAATCTGACAAACTGTTATCCATGAATACGTTGAATAGCTATGGCAACGCAACACATCCTTGTCGAACATCTCTTTTGACTTTTCCAGACCCTAAAAATGGGTTTCATCATATTTCCACGGACTCGCAAACTACGTGGGAACCTCTACCTACAACCAGTACAATAACAGCTCCATGATAGTAATAAATGGGGCAATAAATTTGACCCTTCGCCCTTCGAAGAGCGTGCTGCGGTTTCATTTGAGATTATATTACCAAAATCTGATATCGTTAATCTTTACTAACAGATATCCCAATTTCTTTTGCCACGTGTGTTGATTTTAAATTGTGTCTACTAAAAAAATTAGTCCAAAAATCCTATTCTTTCTATTTTCAGGTTTTTGTTTGTTTGAACACGCTTTTCTCAGGAACTACTAGTTTGATTTTTAAATTTCTTTCAGTGTTAGATAGCCCATCTATTGATGAAGGCTATAAGCTATATAGCATCACCTTAAAACTAATAGGAGCGTTGATCTATTGAAGAATGTAAAAAAATCGGGATTTTTCCTTTTGACAACTTTCGATGCGTGTGTTGCGTAAACGGCTAAAGTTTAGCAAAAATCATCTACGACAGAATTTTTCCTCTTTAAAAATTCTAAAAAAAATTCCAGGATAGTATATGTCTATCTTTTAAGGTGGGCTCGTTATAACCTATTTTATGTTAAACAAATTTGTTCCCTATCTGTGTCCAATACTTCCAATCTCCTCGAGTGAAGACCTTATGTCTTTCGATCTCGTTACATAGCCGAAAGTGACGTTTTAATTTTATTAAATATACACAGAATATAACATTACAGCTAATTTGAGAGGAGCAGTAACGAAAAGTGTCGCAAAAACGGGTAATTCAATTTGGTAGCTTCTTTTTTGTGCGCTGCCTAAACGATTAAAGTAACGCGAAAATCATCTATAACGGAATCGATCCTCATAGAACGTTTAAATCCCTAATAGCATATGTCTATCTTTCAAAGTACATTCACTATTACGTTTTTCATCGCAACCAATTTTATTTCTCTGTAAAATCACATTATGACCAATAGGAGAGGAGCATTAATGAAAAATGTCGCAAAAACGGTGACGATTAATTCAATTTGGTAGCTTCTTTTTTGTGCGCTGCCTAAACGATTAAAGTTACGAAAAAATCACCTATAACGGAATTGTTCCTCATAAAACGTTCTAAAATAAAGTCCTTAACAGCATACGTCTATCTTTTAAAGTTCACTCACTATAACGTTTTTTATCGCAACCAATTTTGTTTCTATTAAACATCACTTTATAACCAATAGTCGCGGAGTATCAATGAAAAATGTTCCAAAAACATGTAAACTTTATTCTTTTTGAGAGCTCACGTTGCGTGTGCTACGTAAAATTAAAGCTACACAAAAAAACATGTATAACAGAAGTGGTCCTCTTAAAAAATTGTAAAAAGAAGCACTTTTTCTCTCTCTTACGTGAAGCAAGCAAACACGTGTCAGATAATCTTTTACAATAATTATAATAACTCATTAATATTAATAATTAAAAGAAAATAAAACACTTGTGTAACATATACATAATTTCTCTTTTAATCATTGTAAACAATTATTATCTGATAGTGATAATTTTAATATTTTTTAACGATAAAATAAATTAAAATATAATGGCGTAACGAAGATTATAAAAAAGGTGACCCTGCTGAGTCTGTTGCTTCTTCTTTGAAGAGAGCTCGAAATAAGCCTCGTGAATTTGTTAATTGTTCTTTAATATCATTATTGAATTGAGTTTGGGTAGCATTTTCATTAATTTAGGCATATTGTTTTACCTATAAGTAACATAACACCCTGCAACCCACCTTGCTGTTGGAATTTCGTGAAATCCGTTCTCAGCAAAAGGAATATTCCTAATAAATTTCAATTCTCTGCGCCTTATGGTTCCAGGGACTGCCTCATTGGTCTGGACTGCCACATTGGTCTAGTGGTTAGCATGTTCGGCTACAGACATGAGGTCCTGGGTTCGAGTCCCGGGTCGGGCCAGTTTGAAATTGATATTGAGTTTTCTATTAAGATTTTCTCAATATTTGCCCAAAGTTGGGAAGTTGGCGGTGTGATCCACCCCCGTGCCTCGGAGAGCACGTTAAGCCGTCGGTCCTGCGCCTGATCTCTCTCCGGTCGTGTCGGATTCCCGTCACATCGGACTATGAGAGTGAAGGAATAGAGAGTACACTTGTGTACTATGCCTGCCAATCCGCAGTGGAGCAGCGTGGTGGGTCTATGCTCTAAAAACCCTCTCTCATATGAGCGAGGAGGCCTGTGCCCAGCAGTGGGACGTTAGTGGGCTGCTACTTACTAGGGTTCCAGAGATATCGTGAAGTCAATAGATACCTGGATATTTCTTATATATGGCAATTTTGGAATGTCAGGTTTTATTTTTAGTGAATCAGATTCAGTACACTAGCAAATTTGTCTGAATATGTGTACACCTATAAAACGTGTTGCCCATATGAGATAGCACCGTTTAAATGAAACAACTTTACACCACACCCAGGATCGAACCCGCAACTTCATACGTTACAGGTCGGCTATTTAGCCACCCCGCTGCCATTAGACTTTTATATGCTAATCAAGGTAATCACTAATACACAAAAGTCCACCTCTCCACTCGGTTACCATGTAATGCAGCAACAAACATCAGCTCATTGCAATTTGATTACAGACAGTTGTATATTCTGTTAAAAATTGCACCCTTACTGTAAGCCGTTGAGGAGTTCCATTGATCACCATGTTTAATAATTACGTGACTATAACGACGTTACTGTAGGTGACCGAAATCTGGATAGCCTATAAAAGATTCTGCCGAGTATCGTTAATTCGCTCTTACGAATTGAAGAGTTCCGTTACTTTGTCATCGACCCATGATCAAAACCTAATCAAACTATCATAAAAAAAAGAGTCAAGGAAATCTGTTGGCGTGATCTGGAATTATTCGTGCATTTGTCACGCACATGCTTTAAAAAATGGGACCTTAGGGAGGCCACCTTTCATGTAAAAAAGAGAATCATCAAGATCGGTTCACCTAGTCAAGGTAACAAGCGTAAAAAAACAGATGAATTGGTAACCTCCTCTTTTTTGGAAGTTGATTTAAAAAGTAAAACTTTTTATAATAGACACAAATGAATCTCAAAGGGCCAGACTGGCTGTGCATGGAGGAGTGTTGGTGCCAACACTTATGTATGGTTGTGAATGTTGGGTATGGCAGAAGAATCACATAAGTAAAATAAATGCGGGAGAGATGAGAGCGTTGAGAAGTATCAGTGGATTAAAACTGAATGACAGAGTAAGAAATAGTGTGATAAGAGAACGTTGTGGTATAAAAGAAGACGTAGTGACTAAAATTGAGAAAGGTATGCTTAGATGGTTTGGGCACGTAGAGAGAATGACTGGAAGGAGACTGACAAAAAGGATTTATGAGTCAAGAGTGAATGGAAAAGTTAGAAGGGGAAGACAAGGCGAACGTTCCTGGACCAAATCCAGGACCTTTTGAATATGGGCCAAGTCAACAGTACTCTCAACCGACGAACTTGTATGAAAGCTTTAATGAGAATGAAAGAAGCGAAGGAGATATGCAGGGATCGTGGCAAGTGGAAGGAGGTGGTATCTGCCTACCCCTGTGGGAATTAGGCGTGATGTTATGTATGTATGTACAAATGAGTATGAATATTAATGCTGCTTGATCAGCTTATGCAAGCCATGGGGTGTCCGCATATTGGTCTTGGCTCTCTGTCGCGCGACTTACGCTTATCTCCCACTTGTGGGCTATCTGTAATGCGATAGATGTACCAAAAATCGGATTGGATATCCATATATATTTCATGCACTGGCTGAGAGAGAAAGAGTGATTGAAAATGTGTGATCACAGCTTCTTGCCCCAACAATCATTTTCGAAAAGTAATTCACTCTCTTTCTATCTTCACAAAGATACATCTTCCATTCACCAGCTCAGTCTCACTTATTTTGTAAAGAGGTTTACTTCAAAAATTTAATAAATCGTGGAAGAAAGAACATTTTAGAATATCGTTTATATTTTAACGTATATGAGGATTAATGGCGGGCTTCAAATCCGGTTCATTCCTAAATATTTGATGAGATTCAGAGCGATTAACATCGTTTTTAAATACAAGTATTCATTGTCCGGGTTTTTGTTACATATCATCATACATACATAGCATCACGCCTCATTCCCTTCGAAGTAGCCAGAGACAACATCCTTCCACTTGCCACGATCCTTGCATTTCTCCTTCGCTTCTTTCACTCTCATTAAACCCTTCATACAAGGTCGTCGGTTTAGAGTACTCTTGACCTGGCCGTTATTTAAAATGTCCTGGATTTGGTCCAGGAACGTTCGCCTTGGTCTTCCCCTTCCAACTTTCGCATTCACTCTTGACTCATAAATCCTTTTTGTCAGTCTCCTTTCACTTATTCTCTCTACATGCCGAAACCATCTAAGCATACCTTTTTCAATTTTAGTCACTACGTCTTCTCTTTTACCACAATGCTCTCTTATCACACTATTTCTTACTCTGTCACTCAGTTTTAATCCACACATACTTCTCAACGCTCTCATCTCTACCCCTTCCAACTTTTGCATTCATTCTTTAAATATATATAAACACTTTCATATTAAAGTAAAGGTTAGACCTCATTTTCATCTATCTTCTTTAAATATACAATCTATATATATAAAAATCAATTGCTGTTCGTTAATTTCGTTAAATTACTTGTAGAAGTCTAGAGAAAGTTTAAAAGGTGAGTAAATATGATAAAACATGTTTGGAATATAGTAAAAATAACAATTTCGGTTTGTCTTAGAAACCCTACTTGTCAAACATTTGATGTTCGTCCCGTCGTTCAGAAATCAAATTACATTTTAAAGTGAAGTTTTCTGTTTCATTTTGTTTGGTTTTGAATATCAAACATTTGATGTTCGTCCCGTCGTTTAGAAATCAAATTTAATTTAAAAGTAGTTTTCTGTTTAATTTTCTTTGGTTTTGAATATCAAACATTTGATGTTCGTCCCGTCGTTCAGATATCAAATTTAATTTAAAGTGAAGTTTTCTGTTTAATTTTCTTTGGTTTTAAATGTCAAACATTTGATGTTCGTCCTGTCGTTCAGATATCAAATTTAATTTAAAGTGAAGTTTTCTGTTTAATTTTCTTTGGTTTTGAATGTCAAACATTTGATGTACGTCCCGTCGTTCAGAAATCAAATTACATTTTAAAGTGAACTTTTCTGTTTAATCTTCTTTGGTTTTGAATGTCAAACATTTGATGTTCGTCCCGTCGTTCAGATATCAAATTTATATATATGTATAACTTCTAACGCGTGTATATAAGTACACACATAGTTTTTATCTGTTCTTGACATTGACAACCAATAATTTCCGATCGCAACGATAATATTTGGGCGTAAAGGTCGTTTATTATTAATTTAGTTCCGGCTAAGTTTTGACTACATTTCTTACTGAAGTAAAATCTGAAATTTAGATTTTTTATTTATTGATTCTGAGACAGTACGAAATTTGCCGTATCTACACTAACATTATAAAGAGGAAAGATTTCTATTTTTGTATGTAACGAATAAACTCAAAAAGTACTGGACCGATTTCAATAATTCTTTTTTCATTAGAAAGCTACATTATCACTGAGTAACATAGGCTATATTTAGTACTAGATTACTATAGAAATCTTTAGAAATTCCTATTAAAACCAACCGAAGCTGTAAAAAAATTAGTCATAAAATGTCTTTCATCGCATACGCTGTGAAGAGTATTAATAGTAGGACAAAAAAATGTTCGACAATATTATAGAATATATCAATATCTACAAAAAACTTCCCAAAACCAACCAATGTTTAACTATTGTAGTTACGTCACTATAACTACTTTTTTCCATTTAACAAATTGATAGAAATGCAGATCAAAATCAGACCGTGTTATCCATACCATTTATGAATTTTTATCCAAATAAATAATTTAATATTCAAGACTCTCTCAATACCTGATGATTACTTTTTGAATTATTGAAATCGGATATTCCATTCAAAAGATATCATGAAATTAAAATAAAAATACATGCCAGCGGCGGCCGCCACGCAGCGCATCGAGTAACTAACTCGACGAGAAAGGGGAAGTGCGGGAGAAGGGGGTGCACCATTATGAACTAGGTTACCTTACTCAGTGGACGCAAGCGACATTGAATGTTTCATATTTATGCTTCACTTAAGAAGTTCTTTTCCGAGCTACTTATTTTTATTGTCCATTAATGGTCGTTTAAATTATCATGCTTACAACTTAAATATCTGTACCTATTTATGTCTACCCGTGCGAAGCCGGGAGTGGCCGCTAGTCATATATATTTTAGATTGTAACAAATTGTCTAAGCTTCTCTATTGGGATGTGGTGATCCCAAGTGTAATACGCCTCGTGAATATATTGATTGCAGTACAAAAGAGGTGGGTATACCCGAGGGTAAACGATTTGCGAACAATGAAGTACGACGTGAATCGTTGCATTTATGACGTACAAGTCTAGTTATGGCACGTGATTCCTTTGCTGTACCTTGACATGTACTTTGTCTTCATATGATTGGCATACTTATGACCGTCTCACTCCAATGTAGTACTTGCTTCCTTAGCAGAGGTCTTGGGTTTCATTTCCTATAAGACAAGTTAAGAAACTTGCATTTTTTAATTTCTCTCTTAGTCTGGAATATCTGGAAGCTTCGGCTGTAACTACTTACCCTATCAGAAGCATCAGTTTGAGACATTCTTCCATTAAAGTCAGCTCGATAGTTTTTGTGTTGCCAGTGTCAACTACTAGCTGACTTCATACGATAGTTATGTCTCAACTTGGGCAATCAGAAATATAAACATCTCTTTCTTTTTAAGTCATAATGTGTATATTCTATTTCGATTCTCGATAACTTTCATAACAAAATATACGTAGAGATATAACCAAATAATAGAAAAAACAAGAAATAAATCTGTTAAAAAGTGACCGTTACTAACGGTGCGTGTGTCACGTTGAATGTTGTTAAGTTTATTAGTAGTATTTTATGAACTGTAAGTGTTAATTAGTGATTATTTGTGTTTTTGATTATATAAGTGATGTGGATAACAATGAAAACCCTTGAGGTAAGTTTTAATATTTAAGCCATGAGCCTATAAATACAAGACGTACTTTTTTCACTATCTCAAAGTTTAGCGCAACATGACGCTAAATCAGAGTCTTAATTTAATAAACAAAATATAACATTGTATAGCTTAACTATTAGCAAACATAAAAATCATAACATTTGGTAGTCTTTCATGAATATTTAAGTCTCAAGTGCCACTTTAGCGTCATTCGACCCTCGGGGCAATCGATGCAAATACGTCCGGGCGGGGCGTGGCAGGCGACAGCTATTTCCGTTAAAAAGTGAGGGCAAATTACGGGGGCCAATAAAACGTGGCCGCACTATCTAAGGCAAGTTAGGAAACTTGCATTTTTTACTTTTTCTCTTAGTCTGGAGTGTCTGGAGGCTTCGGCTGTGACTAATTACCACCCTGCCAGAAAAGTGTCGCAAATCAAAATAAAATAGTTTCTGATACGATGCTGTGTAGAAGACATGAGAGGTAAATTATTTCTTACCAAGTTAGCCTCCTAGACTTTCTTCCATCAAAGCCAATTTGATAGATACTTTTTTACATCGAGTTTTCAAATGGTTTGTTTCTTTGTATAGGATTTGTACTTATTTGGATTACATATTTACAGACAGATGTACATTGTAATGAGTAATAAGAAATTGCTAATAAAGACACGCCTACAAAGCGTTTGCTTGTTGACAAGCGTACGATTGCCAGTCACAGTAACAGAATTTACAAAAGCTAATTTGGCGCTTGTTAAAGAATGCAGCAAGTGTTTTATTTTGAACTTAATTTGTGTACTCACATCATCTTAGACTGTATCATCAGTTTAGATTAGACAAACAAACTGTTAGCTACCTAAAATTCAAGGCAGTTAACATAATGACAGTTCACTGCGTATTTATATTAGAAAACTTGTTGTATGTACACAAAAACATTGACTCTTTTAATAAAAAGAGTGAATGTACATCATATAACTTACGAAACCAAAACAAACTTGTTATAAATTCTAGTAGGCTGCATAAGATTAACAACTCATTTAAGGGTAACTGTATACGTTTCTATAATAAACTCGCACAAGACATTCTAAAGATGTCAATTAATAAATTCAAAGTCTTTGTTTTTGTCTATAAGTTGCAAGATTACCTAGACGATAGAAACACCTGGGAGTGAATGAATTGATCTAATTTTAATTAAAATAAAGAAAAGTAACATAATTGTAATGATGATGGTAACAAAAAAAACACCCGACTGAGTTTGTTGTGGGTTCCTTTCGGATTAGGGCGCGAAGGAACCCTCGTAACTTTAGATTTTAAGCCGTTCTTTAGCACCATCACAGACGTATATTAGAGTCAGAGTGAATCAGAACTCCTACTTGAATAAAGATATTTTTGATTTCGATTTTAAAAAAATAATCTCTGCTCAAAGTACGTGAAAGAAAATCATTATGATAGTTCGTTCTTTGAATATTTTGTTATAAAAGATGAATATAATGTTCCTGGCAGCGTTTTATTAATCCATAGCTGAGCTAACAAAGTACAGGAAGCACTGTCAGCGCCAGTTAGCTTTAGCTTTATCGTCTTATAAAACGAAAACACCGCCTACAGCGAGCTGTGCGCTACTCAAATACTTCATTAGGCTCTAATGTAGTTAGTAACGTTGTACTGTTGAATTTCTAGGAAAATGATAAGAAGAAATGTCACTTGGTAAATTCCAATCCTTTATTTATAGATAACTTCTTTATACAAGCTGGTGAATCTATGTTGAGAGCATTACGAAAAGTGTGATTGGTTGAGGCAAACATAAACAGAACACTATACATTTTTTAAAGTATTTTTATTATTATTTAGATCAGTTATAGAATGTTACTCATGTATAAAGTAAATACATACATACATAGCATCACGTCTCATTCCCATTGGAGTAGGCAGAGACAACATCCTTCCACTTGCATCGATCCTTGCATATGTCCTTCGCTTCTTTCATTCAATTGGCCCTTATTTAAAATGTCCTGGATTTAGTCCAGGAACGTTCGCCTTGGCCTTCCCTTTCAACTTTCCCGTTCACTGTTGACTCGTAAATAATTTTCGTCGTTCAGTGATTTAATCTGTTTCATAAACAGTTTTGTGGTATAATAGAAGAAGTAATGAAGAAATTGAGAACGGCATGCTTAGACGGTTTGGGCACATAGAGAGAATGAATGAAAGGAGATTGACAAAAAGGATTTATGAGTTATGATTGAATGAGAAAGTTGGAAGGGGAAGACCAAGGCGAACGTTCCTGGATCAAATCCAGGACATTTTAAATAAGGGCCAGGTCAACAGTACTAATAATACTAACAAAAGTAACAGTCTGTATGGTAGTGAAAGTTGGGTATGGCAGAAGAATCACAAAAGTAAAATAAATGCGGTAGAAATGAGGGCGTTGAGAAGTATGAGTGGATTGAAACTGAGAACTTTGTGGTTTAAAAGAAGATGTAGTGACTAAAATTGAGAAAGGTATGCTTAGATGGTTTGGGCATGTAGAGAGAATGAATAAAAGGAGACTGACTAAAACGATTTATGAGTCAAGGATGAATGCGAAAGTTGGAAGGGGAAGACCAAGGCAAACGTTCCTGGAACAAATCCAGGGCATTTTAAATAAGGGCCAGGTCAAGAGTTCTCTAAACCGACGAACTCGTATGAAAGATTTAATGAGAATGAAAGAAGCGAAGGAGATATGCAAGGATCATGGCAAGTGGAAGAACGTGGTCTCTACCTAACCCTATGGGAATGAAGCGTGATGCTATGTATGTTTTTTAATCTGTCCCCAACGCTGTCGACAATATGTCTGCCGTTTAAATATTTAAAAATTGCAACCTTTCCTTGTTGTTTCAAAGAGCCTAGTTACAAAAAGCGTTAAGGTTTACTCTAGAGGCCTTTCCGCTTTAATATTTAAGCGTGTATGTGAACCTGCTGTTCGTATTCAGTGTGATAATAAACATATATTAACCAGCTTGAACAAGAACGGCCTAACCAAGACCTCGTTATCATCAATTCAAATAAAATTATTTTAAAACTAGCAAAACCACAAAATTTCACCCACGTATTTCTTTAGGGCAGATACTCATATGCAAATATGTGTTTTGAATATTCCAGAAGAACTTTGCTAAGGAATTAAAACAATAATTCTGGAATACATAAAGTGTTTTCTAACTGCCATTGGAATACTTTAGATTGACATTTTTAAACTCTTTCTATCTTTTCAATGGAATGTCCGATTTTAATAATTTAAAAAGTATTTTACAGGTATAAGAGGATAAGGATTAATACAGAGATATGAATAATATGGTTAGATTACTGCAGGCACTTCCATTACTTTTTAATTTGTAAAAAAGTAGTTTTAGTGGCGTAAAACAGCAGCTGGACATATAGTATGTTCTATTAGCTCTCAGACATAAGAATAATAGAAACGACATATATTGTTAGCGATTATTGTTTTATTTTTGGTTTTTATAAACGTTTACATGCAGTACATCCGATTTACCGCATTCCGGAAATTCTCAAATTTAAGAAGTCGTCGTTTTCACGACGACTGTGATTGGTGGGCTTATTATTTTTGAGTGAGGCGATTTTTTTGAGTGGGGCGTTTGGTATAAGAGGGGTAGCACAGGGGAATGAATCTAAAAATATTGATGAATCTGTAATAAAAGGTTGCCAACTCAGTTTTATAACAAAAACGTTACGAAACCGAAGGTCTTAATTTAAATCTTGAACCATTTAGCCAAAATATGACGCTTTAATAACCAACTTATTATAATCAAACTGTCTCATTGGTCAGCTTGTTGGGCTACAGAAATTAAGTCCTAGGTTCGAGTCCCGGATCAGTTCAATTCAAAATTGATATCGAGTATTCTTTTCGTCAGTTTTTCACCGAAATTATGTAGTTGTCGGTGTGTGCCTGATATCTCTCCGGTTGTGTCGGATTGCTGACACATGCTGTAAGAGTGAATGGAATAAAGAGAACACCTGCATCAGTGCAAATATTTGTTTTATGCCTGGTTAATACACAGTGGAGCAGCGTGACGAGTCTATGCTCTAAAAACCCTCTTTCCTGTGATCTAGGTGGGCTGTGTCCAGCAGTGGAACATTAATAGGCTGCTTACTGTTTTGTTTGAATATAGTTTACTTCTTTCAACGTGTAAACAAATGGATGAAAGTTTCAAAATTAAACTACAGCTCTTTGACTATTTGAACGGGTACATACCACGATGGCGTTTTTTAATTTTGGCGATATTTCGACCCAGTTGCATGGATCGTGGTCACGACGTTGCTGCTGTGGTCGGTTGTGTTAAGCTGTCAAGGGCAGAATCTGTCTACCCTACGTCTGATCCTTTTATTTTTCACGGCACCCACATCCATTTTTCGGCATACTACACTCACAACGTCACGTTTTAATTTTGAAAAATTTTGAAAAACAGCTTCACCACTGGATTCCACGTATCAGCCAGCTTAAAACCAACTTCGCGATTGAAATTAGGATATTTTTTAATTACAATGGCCTCGCGAACTAATCTCGGCATATAATGGCAGTCCACGGAAAGAACTTTCGGGCTATGAAGTTCTATCCAGTGTTGAGTTCCCTGCTGCAAAATGTGCTCCGCGATCGCAGATTTTTGTATGTCGTTGTGCTTGACAGCATTTATGTGTTCTGACACACGAGTTGCTATGGAACGCTTCGTTTGCCCAATATAAGAGCTTCCACAGCTGCAGTCAATTTTGTAAACGCCCGGACATTGATATGGTAAACGATCCTTCGGAGATCTTACCATGTTTATTATTCTTTGTAAGGGAGTGAAGACAGTTTTGATGCTATAGTCGTTTCGCAGTAGGCTGCCTATTCTGTCCGTCACTCCCTTCACAAAGGGTAAATAGGCCTTTGGCCTTTCTACCTCCAAATAGTCAATATGTTAATAAACCACGAAGATTTAAGTTTAAAACAATTAGAAACTACAGCTTGTTTAAAAAAACATGCTATTGCTAACGTACTACGGAATTGTATATCTTAAAAACGTCTATAAAAAGCTCTAGGATACTATATATTTGTATTTAAAAGATAACACACAGTAACCACTTTTATCTATTATATATTACAAAGAAATACGTATTATTTAAACATTTTACATACGTTGTATATTTTACATACATAGCATCACGCCTCATTCCTTAGGGGTAGACAGAGACTTCCACTTCCACTTGCCAGGATCCTTGCATATCCCCTTCGCGTCTTTCAGTCTCATTAAACCTTTCATACAAGTTGGTCGGTTTAGAGTATTCTTTACCTGGCCCTTATTTAAAATGTCCTGGATTTGGTCCAAGAACGTTCGCCTTGGTCTTCCCCTTCCAACTTTCGCATTTCGCATTTACTCTTAACTCATTCATTCATTCTCTTTACGTGCCCAAACCATATAAGCATACCTTTCTCAATTTTAGTCACTAGACCTTTTAAACCACTACGTTCTCTTATCACACTATTTTTTACTCTGTCACTCAGTTTTAATCCCCTCATACTTCTCAACGCTCTCATCTCTATCGAATTTATTTTACTTTTGTGATTCTTCAGCTATACCCAAGTTTCACTACCATAAATATGTGATGGTACCAATACTCCTTCATGCACAGCCAGTCTAGCCCTTTGAGATACCACCTGACTATTCATATAGGCGTGCAGAGCACCACGTACCATATTCCCTGGGTTCACTCTCCTTTCAATATCACTTTCACATGTTCCATCTTTTGTAAATTTAGATCCCAAGTATACAAATTCTTTCACCTCTTCCACTTGTTTCCCTTCTATCAAAATATTGCCATGCATCATAGATTCATCTATTTCAAAAATCATAACTTTCATTTTGTTTACATTCTCTTTCATACCTTTCCTTTTCAAAGCTTCATTCATAATATTTACCATCTCCTGTAGCTCGTTAGCAGATGATGCAAGTATTACTTGATCATCAGAGTAGAGTATTTATGTAAATCAAAACTGTCTTTAACAGCATTACGTTAATAAACATATCATAGACGATATAAGAGATTTAAAGGAGTCAATCGCTGGAGGGTAATATGACAATCTACACAATTGACTCGCGTAACTGACAAAAGTATGGTACGCAACGAGTAAGCGTTAATAGGCTGCTACTTTGTTTGAATGTAGTTTGTTTCTTTCAACATGTAACTAAAGTTTAGCAACATTTTCGTTTATTACGCAGTAAACTAGAGCTTGTTACAAAAAACACGGTAGTTTAGTTAACGAACTGAACAAAGGCTGTCTAAAAGGCTCGGAGCGGAGTTTCCTTTAACACAGTTTTATACTTTGGCAGCTTTTTTCTTTTATTACTAACGGCTTAGCGCTTGATTGTAATCTCACTTGAAGTTTAGACATGATACAGTCTAAAAAGGACGTATTACTCATACACCATACGAGATAGATTAAATTTATGTACTACGGAATTGTATATCTTAAAAAGACCGATAGAAAAATCTCTGATAGTATATATTTATCTCAAAAAGATAACACACAGTAACCATTTTTATCTTTTACATATTACAAAAAAAAATGTGTTGTATCATTTACCAATCTATTTTATATAATACTGTACTACATTTTAAACAACTGACTCGCGTAACTGACAAAAGTATGATACGTAACGAGTAAGCGTTAATAGGCAGCTACTTTAATTGAATGTAGTTTGTTTATTTTAACGTGTAACTAAATTTTAGGAAAATTTTTGTTTATTTACTGCGTTAAACTAGTGCTTGTTACAAAAAATACGATAGTTTAGTTAACGAACTGAACAAAGGCTGCCTGAAAGGCTCGGAGCGGTTTTGCTTTAACACCAAATTTATAGCTTGTTTTTTTTTATTACTAACGGTTTAGCGCTTGATTGTTATCCCACTTGATGTTCAGTGATGATACAGTCTAAAAGAGATGCATTGGACGATAGAGAAGTCTGACTTGATATAAATTTATCTCTAAAGGATAACCTATACAATAACCATTTTAGCTACAACGTCTACGCCTAGAAATTCAAAGATTTGTAATGCTATCTGTTTGCTTAGATCTTTTGAACTGTTCAACGAATTACAATACAGTTTTCAGCAATAGATAGAGTGATTAAAGAGGAAGGTTTATATGTATAAAATATATATGTCATTGTACAAAAAAGCCAAGAAATTCAAAGATTTGCAGTTCAAAGTAACAAATAGATGTTTGTGCCTTTTAATTTCAAACTGTCACTAAACCTTACGATATAGATCAAATCAATGTACTACGCAATTGTATATATTAAAAAGATCTATAAAAAAGTCTAGGATACTATACCTTTATCTCTAAAAGATAACCCACAGTAACCATTTTTATCTTCCACAAAAAATATGCGTTATCTACCAAGCTGTTTTATACAATACAGTTTTATTCAATATTCTATTTAATATATTACATATATTGTTTATTTTATGTAGATCAAATCTGCTCTGAACAGCATTTCATTAAAATCGATATCTTAGAAGATATCAGTGATTTAAAGAGCGAAGTCACAGATGTTCATAAGCATCAAATAGATTATAATCAAAGGTAATCTCTAGATGTTTTTCTCTTTTAAAATTGTATTTTTATGAGCAGTCTGTGAGGTGGCTTCAGGTCAAATGTAAATGTAGCTCGTGACCTCTTCCGAGTGCCCTCGTGTTGGGTTCGTTAGCTAAATTAAAGCGTTAACACAAACTGTATAACGTCAAGAAAATCTATTTTAAATTTCTCTCAGTCTCTACATTGTATTCTTAACATATATCATAATAATGTGTGTTATTCAAAGATATAATTTACTGGGTATTGAGTGAGATTGAGCCGTCACGCTCGGGAATGTAACGGTCGTTCAAATAACGTCCGCTTTCGTTAACTATAACGCGTCACCGCTATATTTTTATTCATTAGCTTATACCTTATAAAGTATTCAACTGATTTTAATGCGGTTTTCAGCAATATATAGAGTAATTTAAGAGGAAGGTTTCTGTGTATAATACATATATATTATGGTATAAAAAAGCCGGAAAAAAATCTAAAACTTGTAATGCGATGTCGTAAGAAACATATTTGTGTGTGTTTAAATCGCAAACGTTGACTAAACCTTACGACATAGATCAAATTAATGTATTACAAAATTGTATATCTTTAAAAGATCTATAAAAAAGTCTGGGATACAATACATTTATCTCTAAAAGATAACCCGCAGTAACCATTTTATCTTTTACATATTACAAAAAAAAAATGCTAAATTACAACGCTATTTTATATAATACACTACTTTTTCTTTTGTATTTAAATGGATTACATATATTGTATATTTCATGTAGTTCAAGACTGCCTTTAATAGCATTTCATTAAAATTGATATCTTAAAAGATATGAGGGATTTAAAAAGCGGAGTCACTAACGCTAGCGGGCCGTATGACAATAATTTGCACAACTCACTCGCGTAACTGACAAAAGTACGGTACATAACGAGCAAGCGTTCTCCGCGGCTTATCTTTATTTATAGCTTCATTTCAGACAAAGTTACAAGTACCAGCTAGTTGTATATAACAATCTAAATCGTCCGTTGTTATCATCAAACAAGCAATATATTCTTTGTCCGGAATCTTTTGTCAGTGCTTCCTTCTACCAACTGTCGAGTGCTACTGCAATAATGCATTTTGCTAGCAATAAAATACGTAGAATACAATCTACTCTTTTGCTCTTTTATTGTAAAAATTCCATTGATTATTAGGTCAATTATATTATATTCTTTATATAATATCTTGCATTTAATTTCTGTCAATGTTTATATATTAAAAAAGCCTGAACGATTACGTTTCAATAATGAACTTTTTCGTTAGATTTAAATAGAAATTGAACAAGCTTTCGTATAGCATCTTCAACTAATCGGAAATATTGAAAAATAGCGCATTTTATATTATAAAAGTCCCATTAGAATTGACAACGACCTAGTTTTAAAATTCCGTGACCGTCTATTGTTAAAACTCGCGGACAAATCGCTCCGTCCGTCCTTAACTTCCTGATTTATTGTAAACCATTTATCCAATTTTCCCCGTTTTATCATTTTCCGAAGAAGCCTTTTAAGGCTTTCGCGAAGTTGTATACTTTGACCTTTATCTATAATAATCTATATATATCAAAGCAACTCTTTTTTTCTTTGTTATCGATAAACTTGAAAACTAATGGACCGATCGGCATGAGACCATGACCATTCGACGCGGAATTAATCGTAGAAGGTTTAAGGCTATTCATTTTTTGAATTCCATCAACCCTTTACCATTTTTTTTTCAAATTTATGTGGAGAGTCATTTGTTTCTGGTACGAAAACTCGAGCGCACAAAGACCGGCAAAATGTCTAACGTCACTTCAATGCTTTTAAACGTGTTACACACACACCCTCCCACGCATTCACCCACGAACTCCCACACATCCACCCACGCATCTAGCCATGGATCCACCCACGCATCCACCCACGCACTCCCATGAATCCACCCACGCAGTCCCACGCATCCACGCACGCACTCCCACGCACCCCCACGCATCTACCCACGCATCTACCCACGCATCCACAAGGTTGTGACATGAATTATTAGACCGTTGTCTATAGCAACGGTTTTGTTAATTCATTTCTAGGTTATGTAAAGATGTCATTTATTTACGCTATCTTTTGTTTCAAAACAAAAAAGATTCTGTGTCATTTAATCGATTGTGTTTTGTTTAGTATTTGTAAAACTGAAAGCTGCCACATTCCAAATCATTTTGACAGAACTGAGTCTGTCGGGTCTGCTAGTATTAAATATAAAATCGCTGCTTCAGATGAATAACCGCACAACACAAAGTTATCAAAATGTCATTTGCTCATTTAAACATTTATAAGTGGCTCTCCTATCGAATTGGCTTTTTCCAATTGTGTCACTAATCTTCTAAAGCATTCAGAGTAATCTATTTGTCTCTGTTTCAAAAACTTATATTCAAATCGACATAAATGACACTGTGGCACCACAAAATGTCATTAGTTCATTTGAAAATATCGATTAAATTACGTAGAGTTCTCCTGTAAATAAAACTCTTTCGAATTGTGTTACTATTTTTGTAAAGTATCAAGAATTATCTGTTTTTTCTTGTGTCTGAAATTCATATTCAAATTGGCAAAAATGACGCTACGGCACCGCATTATCCCTATGCTACACCGACTATGACACCGACTCCAAATATAAGAATACGAAGAACACTATAAAAGAATACGCAATTATTTCTTACTTTTTACAGCATATTAATAAATTTGTAAGTCTGTTTTGAAGGCGGTTCTTTTTTTGGCAAAATTTTTATTTATTTAAAGTAAAAATTCATACTCGAATTGACATACATGACGCTGTGGCACCACGAAATCATTGTCATTATATAATTCAGTTTGTTCAAATATTTTGTGATAATTTCAAACAGCACTGCTGTGAAATTCCCTTTTTTGAATTGTGTCATTAATGTTTCACAGAGTCCAGAATCATTTATGTTGTCTTGTGTCTAAAACTCATGATCAAATCGGTAAAAATGACGCTGTGGCATTCAATTGAACATATCTATTAAATTACATAAAGTTCTCCTGTAAAAAAGAGCTTTTTTGAATTTTGTCGCTATTTTTCCAATGTGTCAGAATAATTTATTTTTTCTTGTTGCAAAATCTCATATTCAATTCGGCAAAATAAACGCAGTGGCACCACATTGTCATTAAGACATTAGTTGCTTTAAACATTTGTTTAATTTAACACTATTCTGTGATGTTAGATTGTTTGAATAAAGTCAGTATTCTTCCAAACAATCTAGAAAAATCTATGTCTGTTTTAAGTCAAAATTTATACTAGAATTGACATAAATGACGCTGTGGCACTACATTGTCATTATGCTATTGGTTGCTTAAAACATTTGTTTAATTTCAAACTGTGCTGTGATGTTAGATTTTTTGAATAAAGTCAGTATTCTTCCAAAAAAATCTAAAAAAATCTATGTCTGTTTTAAGTCAAAATTTATACTAGAATTGACATAAATGACGCTGTGGCACTACATTGTCATTATGCTATTGGTTGCTTTAAACATTTGTTTAATTTCAAACTGTTCTGTAATGTTAGATTTTTTGAATAAAGTCAGTATTCTTCCGAACAATCTGGAAAAATCTATGTAGTTTTGAATCCCTGGTAGATTGATCACTACTGGATACATTTAAAAGGGTTAATTGAGTCAATTTACATAAAAAACATTTTGATTTTAGCTATCAGTAAATAAATAAAAGTATATGCTTCAAATTATTTCCTCAACTTCGTCGCTAACTGAAATACAACCTGATCTATTTCCCAAATATAAAATCATTACTTAATAGAAACAGAAGGTAGGCTACTAGCCTCGGCTGAAGACTTCTACCAATCCAGACCTACGCTGACAAGAATATACATATTTGGGAGTTGAACCCATAAACTTTATCAGAGATAAAAAGAAAACTAGTCATATTTCGTTTTACCGATAGCTATCTTGTAACTCATTATAAAGTTAGATGTACTCAATAAAAAAATAGGAAAGGATATAGGTTCGACGTAGTTTTATGGAGAGAAATTAAATTACAATCCAATATTGTATATGTGGCTTATCTCCAACGAGAGGGTGACATAATTTCAGAGGGATGACGGCTTTTAATAATTTCCTTGCCTCGGATATTACCATGAGTTCGTATAAAACGAAGCCTTCATAAGATATGGTTTATTGAATGCAAAAGAAAGAATAGTAAAATGATTTCAGTTGAGTAATTTTAGGGTACAATCTCTGTGATCTCCTCTAGAAAACCTAACTTAAACTTAAGGATATATAATATTTAAATCAAAAATTGTTTGTACCTTTTTCCGTTAAAGACTTTAAACCATGCATATTCGAAAGACAATATTGTGTAGATGGTTTTAAACTCACTGACTTTTAACACGAAATCCTCAAAACTATAAGAAATTGACTCTTTTCCCAACAATGGTGATACCGCAGATAATACACCGTAGCTATTAGTGAGGATATAAATGCTATGGGTCAACTGATTGATTGAGATCTTTGCACAGATGCCAAATCGACCAGCGTGTTAAAGATCTATCCAATTGCAGCATGGAGTGTAACAGGGAGACGTTATCTTACCGAAGATCTTCACCGCGGCGTTGGAAGACCTCTTGAAGTTAATGGAGTGAAACGAATTGGGCATTGACATAAACGGCGAGTATATCACTCATCTACGGTATGCCGACGACGTGGTCGTTATGGCAGAGACTCTGGAAGATCTTAATACAATGCTTGATGACCTCAACAGAGCTTTTCATTAGGTAGACCTAAAAGAGAACATGGATAAAATGAAAGTTATGTCCAATATCCATGTTCCGCTCCACCCAGTCATAGTTGGGAACTCTGCTCTCGAAATTGTTGACGTGTATATATACCTGGAACATATAGTCCAGCTAGGTAGGTCCAATTTCGAGAAGGACAACCGCGGAATCCAACTCGGTAGGGCAAAGTTGGAAAACTATGTAAGATCTTTTCGTCCAATATCCCTCAGTGCCAAAAGACCAAAGTCTTTGAACAGTGCGTGTTGCGAGTGATCATCAAAGGATCGGAAACGAGGTCGCTGACTATGGGCCTCATTCGAAAACACAAAGTCACACAGCGTGCGATGGAGAGGGCTCTGCTTGAAGTTTCTCTACGCGATCAATTTAAAAATGAGGAGATCCGTAGCAGAACCCAAGTCACTCAATGGCTTGGGCACATAGCCGACGAACCGATGGACGTTGGAGCCCAAAAGTGCCAGGGGCCAGGCAGCACAAAATCCAGCTCTGTGGGTATCATAAGGCAAGATTGAGGTCAAATGATGCGAACCATGAGCACCTCCTTACTGGCCTTGGTGGTTCTGTGCATCGTTTTTCGCTCTACTACCACTGCTCGGTCATCTCTACATATAAGTCATGGGCAAAAAATAAGAAGCGATCAAGAAAATTTAACTTTAAAAGAGATAACAACAATGTTACCTTTTAAAAGGCTGTTATATAACAGTGGTGATATATATTTTGTTCGGTTTGTCAATAAAACTAACTTATGTAGTGGGCCTAATAAATTTAGTACGGCGGGACATATCTGGAAGCCAAAGGTCACAGATTAACGAGGGCTATTTCGGACCGTGACCTCGTACCATTCTTATTTATGTCGCCGCCATTGCATTGGGATAGTGTTATTTTATCCTCCTCTATTGTTATGTATATATTATTTACGTGCGTTATTATTTTTTTGGGCCCAGTAATTTGGCCGCGCTTTTTAACGGAAATAACCGTCGCCTGCCTCATCCCGCACGGACGTTTTTGCGTCGATTGCCCTACGGGTTGTCGCTTTTGTGACTTAAATAATCATGAAAGACTACCAAATGTTATGATTTTTAATAATTGTAGGTAGAGATAGACGGCCTTATCGCTCACTAGCGATTTCTACCAGGCAACCTCAGAGCAAAAGAGTTAATATTAAAAACAAACAAACGGGGCAGGTGGTGTCTAATCCAAATGTAAATATTAACGTATACAAATAGATATATAATCTACCTACTCTCAAATATAATACATACATATAAATATATATATAAATGTCGGAGTGCAAGAGTCTGTGGAACGCTGGCAACATCTATGTATCGGCGTGGGGGCAGAGTCAATAAATGGCAGTCTGGCCCGTCTCTCGGCAGTTCTCGAGTAGCGGTCGGCCGGAGTGGTTGACTATTGAAACTGTCGCGTTCCTAACTATTATTGTTATTGAGTTTGTGTTAATTGATATCGGGAATATTAAGTGATTGAACATTATAATCCGAGTTAATTAACAAAGTGTTTGATTGCACCAACATTACCCACGTACGCCCACAGAATAAGAAATTAAATAATGAATCCAATTAATAACGATGTCGGCGGAGAACCCTACGCCCCTGTGCTTTATGCTTCTCCTTTTCTCTCTTATTCTCCGACATATATAATAACCAATAATAATAACGACAACATATAATAATAATACGAATTATCAAATCAAATTGTCGTCAATTAAAGTGACTGAGAAAGTTAATAGTGTGTAACTTGTTTTCTGAAGATGTCTAGCGACTTAGCTTCTCTGATCTTTAGAGGAAGCTCATTCCATAATTTTATGCCTATTACTGCGAAAGATTGACCATAGAACGTAGTTTTACGACCAATAATGTTAAGTTTGAGACTACGTGATGGTCTTAAGCACCTCCTGTCCATATAACAAAAAGAACAAAATCCTTTGAGGTAACTAGGAGTACCAGGCCTGAAAAACACACAGTACAGAAGGGAGACGATATGTAAATTCCGTGGAAATCGTATAGGCAGCCACTTGAGCTTTGTTCGAAATTCTGACACATGGTTATATTTGCGTGGTCCAAATTTGAACCGAATAGAGAGATTTTGTAGTCGCTCAAGCTTGTTTAATTGGTCCTGGGGCGTTATCAAGAATGGAGAGGAGTAGAGACTGTGCAAGCATAATGGTGGGAATGGGAAGAAATAAACGCAGACGGCGAAGAGAACTCATTGCGGTGAATGTCTTTTTACTTAACTCTCCCACCTGTCGTGTCCAAGACAAGGTGTTATCAAATTATATACCCAAATTTTTAACTGTTTCTACGTATAGTGATACCATCCAATAAAATCGGTGGAAGAGTTTGCCAGTCCGCTCTTGATATGAAACTTCTGCTACCAATAATAATGGCTCATATTTTAAAAATTAAAACTTACCCAAGGGTTTTCATTGTGATTCACATCACTTATATAATCAAAAACACAAATGAGCACTAATAAACACTCACAATTTATAAAATACGACAGAAAAACGTAACGAACTTCAATGCGATACACGCACTCTTAGTAACGGTGACTTTGTATCTGATTTCTTTTTTGTTTTTTCTATTGTCTGGTGTTATCTTTACGAATATTTGGTTACGACATTTGCAGTTCTAGTAAATGGCCTATAGAATTACGCCTATCCGATTTTTCTGTACAGGTTCCTTTTCCTTTAAAACTAGAGCCAGTCTTTCCAATTGTGCAGAATAACCTTTACTCCTTATGGTTTGATTGATTACTAAAAGTTCAAGGTGAATTAATCCTTTAAAACTCCATCAAACACTTTACATCACTGCCCGAATACCGGTTCGGCTTTGGTATGAGCTGCGGGCACTGACTCTTGCCCAACCATTGAGTTCACCTCTTCAAATAAAGTAGAATACCCATTTTTCCAGTAGACCGCCACATTGATCGAGTAGTAGCTCGTTTTAAAAATTCTCATTATTTGTCCGAAGTTGGAAAATTAAGCACGTTAAGCGGTGCGAGTATAGTCACGATGGTGGCGATCTGGACACCTCACCTGGACAAATGGCTCACCAGGGGGCACGGATCATTTTCCTATCATGAGTGTAGTGCTCCTGTAGATATGGCGTAACATACCCTGGCGGATTGTCCGGCATTGGAACCCCAGCGGCATATCTTGTTGTCGCTGCTTAAGTGAAGTTGGGTGGGGGCCGGTTGCCTTCTTTTGCGAGACCGTCATTTCGCCGAAGGAGGCAAATGAGAGGCTAAAGGAGCAAGAGGCTGAAGCCCTCCCTCGGCATTGGAAGAGGCTTGGTGGTAGAAGCCGCTTGTATACACTTTATGCTTCACCCTGTTGAGTGGTAGGTCCTCATAGTCGGTATTATCTAGGTCACTAGAGTGGAATACAGCTAACCTCTAGTGATCTCACTCATGTATGAGGAAGGATCCGCTGGGTTTTAGTGGGTATTCCATTGTCTGCGAGTACCACATTCCCGATTGGAAACAGTCTTTAATTGGGTTGCGTAACGGCATTTCTCAGCCCAAAAAAAAAAATTAAGCGGTCGATTCTGCGCCCGATGTCTCTCCGTGTCGGATTGCCGTCATATCCCAATGGGCTACCTTACTCATTTTTCATCACCAATTGTCTCCAAAGCAAATGGTTTTAGCGTGAAAGCAGCGAATGGCAAATTGTGACTCCTTAATTGCGATTGTTTTTCTTTAGTTTGTGAAGGCACCCGTTGTCCAAACTTTACTAAGCACTCGCAACTAGTTTGAAATGGTTTAGTTTTGTAGCAAGCTTAAGCCCAGGATTGAGGGAGGAAGATTGAAGTGGATGTGTGATAGCCGATGCCTCCGTAAATTCTCAGACGGACTCATCCGGGACACCAGGGACAAATGCGAAAGTTAAACCCCTGGTGCCATACTCATGGATGAAGAGGGTTTCGTTAAGTTTCAGTGGGTGTTGGGGAGGGATTCAGGTTCAGACGAATTCCTCCGACGAATTCAGTGGACTGTATGTATTCTTAGGGCTTCGATCTTGCGGGTTTGGGTCTTGAGGTTCGGATCTTTGCTTCTTTGTTGTTTGGAGGATTGGGTCTTTAGTCTTTAGTGTTCGCGTTTGCTGAGGGCAATCGCGGGCGCTGAGGTAGGAGAGGGTGGGGGGGGGGGTGTCGCCGGCGGTTAACCAATCAGAATTAGGCGTTCCGCTAGGCTCGGAGCTTCCGTCCGCAACAGTAACAGGGTATTGCGAGGCCTTTTCACTGAATCTCACATACCTGACCCATGGGCTGGAATTTGAGCTTCAAAGCATTTCCCAGCGAAAATAAAAGCATGCTTTTGTTGCATTCTTTGAGGATTTTGAAGTGAGAGGTCTTGAAGTGCTTCCTGGTCAGAAAGACACTGCCGCGATTACTTTCATCTTCTAACGACAAATTTTGAACCAATGCCGATATTTTCTGTTATCAACAGCACCTTGGCCCAGTGTATTAAAGATATCTTTTGCTATTTCCGTTGCTTTTCTTTGCAATTGATACTCATACCGTTTGCAGTACCGAATAGGCATTTTTCAACCCTGCTTTTTCTATAGGAAACAATTCAAGTACTTGTAAAAAAATCTTTAAACGTTCTGTTTCACGTGTAAAGGCAGAAATCATCAGTGACAGAAATAGAATTTTAAAGTTAGCGTAATGTATTTACAGATGGTAAAATAAACTTAGTTAAAACAAGCAACGGCGGAGCTCTGCATTTCCAATGACCCAGTAAATTGGGTTATGTGGGTCAAACATCGGTCAGAAATATAGAAGTACTAAACTACGCCTACACTGAAATATTGGAAGTCAATATTTGAAGTTACACTTCTAATAAAGCCTCAAAAATCAGTTTAACTGAAAAATTCAAAGATTTGTGTTGTGATGTCGTAAAAAATAAATTTATGTGCGCTTAAATTGCAAACACTGATTAAACCTTACGAGATAGATCAAATCAATGTACTACGAAATTATATATCTTTAAATGATCTATAAAAAAGTCCACGACACTAGATATCTATCTCTAAAGAATAACTCATTGTAACCATTTTTATCATTCACATTAAGAAAAAATAGGTGTTATTTACAAAACCATTTTGTGTAATACAGTATTATTTTTTATCCAAATAAATATATTACGAGGTATGACAATTAAGTCATAAGGCTGATTTTATTGCCGCGCTTGTGGTAAACCTGTGACCTTGAAATTCCCTTTATCTTTTTTTCGGCATCCCTTCCCTCTCCATTGATATGTGTACCATCGCCCTAGTTTGATTAGTTCGCTTGCTGCGTCAAGTTGAGTAGACATGTGTTTGTAGTGCTCGTCACGAAAAAATTTTGCGCGGCAATATTGGGCAGATTGGGCGAAACAGCTTAGGAAACGCTAAAATTGTAAAAGTGTATGGTGATAGTGCTTTTAGTCGTGCCCAGGTGTTTCGATGGCACAAAGAGTTTAAGGACGGCCGTGAAAGCGTGGAAGACGAGGCGCGGCGTGGGAGACCATTTTTGATAGCCGTGGAATCGTTCACACAGAATTCGTTCCACCGGGGTAAACCGTAAATCAAGTTTACTATTCCCAAGTACTCGAAAGATTGCGAATACGAGTCAACAGGTTGCGCCCAGATATCGCTCGTAACTGGATCCTTCATCACGAATCACAGCGTGTCCCAGTATTTGGCCTCTAAAGGGATCGCTGTGTTGCAACAGCCGCCTTGTTCACCTGACATGTCACCCTGTGACTTTTTTGTATTCTCTAAAACAAAATCGGTGGTCAAAGGAACCC